>JAPTHN010000090.1:1192784-1410208 GCA_026936325.1 Platynereis dumerilii | reverse complement strand
CTACTTGCCCACTGATATGGCGGCCTCAAAGTCCTGGAAAAAACCTAATTTGCCCCAAACAACACCTAATAAGGGTTACAAGGATACCGCAAAATAAGTTTTTTCTACGTTCCAGAGTTCAAATAAGCATGAATGATAATTCTTGCATTTTTTATTTTTAATTATTCAAGATACCTAATGATATGACTGCTATAAAGGTCTGGAAAAATGTATAGGTTGCTCACAGTACACACCGTTTGGGGTGCATCATTGTGGCAGATTTTAGGGATGCTGCATCCGTGAAAATTCTTCATATTTTCCATTGTTACATAGATGGCTGCAATTAAGAACCAGTGTAGACACCTGTTCCAAGGTGTTTCAGTAAAGTTGTGAAAAAAAAACTCAAGACTCGCCATGGATAGGGCAAGATCATTTCCAGTGACAGGCAAAGTAACACCTGCATATTTTAGGCCTTACAGTTTATCTTTGTGGGGGAACTATAGCTAAGCACACACCCATTAAGAGAGAAAGAAAAGAGAAATCTTTTTTTTTGTCACAGTTACACATTCTGAATTCATAGTACAAAAAAACTATGTGAATGACCAACATACCTCGATCGTAACAATTCACATAGTTGACGTGAGGCACTATTCCAACTTCAAAATCACACAATGATACATAAAAGTCTCAGTGATGGACTCCATGGCATTTTTTCCTTTACCATTTATGGAACTATCTCAGACATACACAATGCAATTGCATGGTTCCTGTGGCACTATTCTTCATCAGATCCTCACTGTGAGTAATCATTATTAGGGGAGTTTTATTTTAAATTCCCAAAGAATATCCAGTTGCATTATCTTCAATATATTAACCTGCATACATGTAGTTTATTAAACTGCGAAAAGTGGGTTGAATGCTCAAATTTTATTTAGGTCATTCAGCTGAATAGGCCTTGACAGATACTCAGTTTAAACGTATGCTTTTGCAGCAGCACAATTTCACAGTTGAATTGCACAAATAAATAAATGCTTCCTGTTACATATTTAACAGCCAAGTTAATCAATATTATTATTATGAATGAGATTGCTCCAAAGCAACGTTATCTGGCACATGTTCCTTTCAGGGAAAATTAAGTCATGGGATGGGCCCAATTTAACCAGAGAAGTCAAAGTATTATCACAAGGTGGAACACATTGTGTAAGTGACAATCTGATACAAAATGATTATTTTTGTAGGGGAAATAATAATTGCGGACATGGACACTCTGTAGCCCCTGTTATTGGAATAGGTCTCACAGTGAGGATCTAATGAAGAATAGTGCCACAGGAACCATGCAATTGCATTGTGTATGTCTGAGATAGTTCCATAAATGGTAAAAGGAAAAAATGCCATGGAGTCCATCACTGAGACTTTTATATCATTTTGTGATTTTGAAGTTGGAATAGTGCCTCACGTCAACTATGTGAATTGTTACGATTGAGGTATGTTGGTCATTCACATAGTTTTTTTGTACTATGAATTCAGAATGTGTGACTGTGACAAAAAAAAAAGATTTCTCTTGTTCTTTCTCTCTTAATGGGTTGTGCTTAGCTATAGTTCCCCCACAAAGATAAACTGTAAGGCCTAAAAGATGCAGGTGTTACTTTGCCTGTCACTGGAAATGATTTTGCCCTATCCATGGCGAGTCTTGAGTTTTTTTTTCACAACTTTACTGAAACACCTTAGAACAGGTGTCTACACTGGTTCTTAATTGCAGCCATCTAACAATGGAAAATATGAAGAATTTTCACGGATACAGCATCCCTAAAATCTGCCACAATGATGCACCCCAAACGGTGTGTACTGTGAGCAACCTATACATTTTTCCAGATCTTTATAGCAGTCATATCATTAGGTATCTTGAATAATAAAAAATAAAAAATGCAAGAATTATCATTCATGCTTATTTGAACTCTGGAACGTAGAAAAACCTTATTTTGCGGTATCCTTGTAACCCTTATTAGGTGTTGTTTGGGGCAAATTAGGTTTTTACCAGGACTTTGAGGCCCCCATATCAGTGGCCATCTTGGATTTCTTAAAATAGAAGGGGGCAAGAGGTTTTATCTGTGCATTATCAAACTCAACAACCTTGAAAACCCCTATTTTAATGTATTACACACCTGTTTAGTGTTTGTTGGGGGCAACAAAGATGTTTTTGCAGGACTTTGTAGCAGCCATATCAGTGGCCATCTTGGATTTCTCAAAATAGAAGGGAGCTAGAGGTTTTATTTGTACATTATTGAACTCAGCAACCTTGAAAACCCCTATCTTGATGTAAAACATGCCTGTGCGGTGTTTGTTGTTCTGTAAAATAGGCGTTTTTCCATTCACTGCAGCCATTTTGGCTAGATTTGGCAGCCATCTTGAATATCTATAGAGAAAAAGTAGTAAGAGGTTTTATTTGTACATATTTGTATTCAGCATCCCAGAAAAACCCCTATTTTGATGTATTACAGGTCTCTGTAGTGTTACTGTGAGCAATTTAACTCATTTTTCTTGTCACGGCGGCCATGTTGGCCGCCATCTTGGATTTCTCCTAACCTGCCATGCCGCCAGATGTCTACCCTGATTTTTTTTAAAGGCCAGACCATATAGTAACAGAATATGAAGTCAAACGCTCTCCCTCTCTCGGTCACACAAATGACCCCCAGGGCAAGGACTATTAAGCATTTCTAAAAGGCTATCAGTAATCCCTTCACATGAACCAAGTTGATAGAAATTGATAGAAACTCATGAAGCTAATTAATCCGTACATTCCATTTTTGGCACTCATATTATTTCAGCAATACTCATGCAGTGTGCAATTAACAGGGTGTTTAATACTTTTAAAAAGACATGCATGCACAGTTCCGAAATGATTTTATACAGACTATAATCTCCGAGTAAGAAAGCAATAAATAATAAATATCCTTTCTTGACAGTATTTTTTTTTTTCATTGCAGCTTTTCTCTTCAATAATTTTCTCATATCAAAACAATTATTTCAGTTTTTATGGCTTTAAAGTTCAAGTAGGCCTACATCGAGTATCAAAATTTTTTTTTCATCATAAAGTCCATAATATTTTGTGATTATCACAACCTGGCATTGCCGTAGATTTCTGGGTAGTCCTCGAAAAATCCCTGAAAAAGAAGAGATTTGCATAAATTTGTATTTTAAAATAATTCTCAACGAGGAAGAACGTTATTAATCTAATTGCAACATTAATTGAGGGTAACCACAAAAAATTAATATCTAATGGAATTAAGGATGCACTCTAATAATTGCATTACTAAAATGTGATAAATGGCATCAATTGTTTTTTTAAATATTATAGATATCAATCAATTAAAGCCATGATCATAATGATTCAGTTCCGCTACGGAAGAGAATTTAATACGGATGTCGGAAGACAGGGATAAATTGGATCTACACTGGATCTACACAGTTCAGGAGGCTAATTGCGACAGGAGAACACAGCAATGAGGCGAAGGATAATTAAAACTGCTGTCTAACATGATGGCAACATCTTGAGGTCAAGGTGACCGAGCAATAGCTGGTTTCAAACCTAAGACCCAGTGATCAGCAGCCCAGTGCACTACCAAATAAGCAATAAATTTGGACGACAAAGCAGTCAATTAGTAAAGGGGTCATATATATGTATAAATGGCTTGTCAGATGCATGAGGGGAAATTTGCAGCATTTCCTTTCCTTCTCATGTTAATTTTGGAACTGAGGGGGGTCATGGCTCAATGGTCTCCCATAAATATGCCACTAAATAATGATAATTTTTCATTTAAATCACACATCAATACCTTGAAGAGAGCAATAGATTGTCCGACACTTGTCACATCAATCATTTCCCTGATAGAATGCATGCTGAGCAGGGGAGCACCAATATCTATCGTTGGAAGACCAAGTTTGGCAGAAATTATAGGACCGATGGTGGAGCCACACGCCATGTCTTGTCTGATGACAAAATCCTGGAAGAAAAATTCAAATAATTTAAAATTTGGACGAGAAATTGAATTGTCTTTTCACTGCGAGGTTGCCTGAGATCAAGATTTATTGATTTATTAATTCTCATGGCAGCCTGGACATTCACACTTTGAATTCCAGAGTGACCAAAAGCACTTAAATTCATAGGCCTATATATTTTAATTTCAGTCAAATGTTATTCAATAAGTGAATGGAAAGTTGATGACCCTTCAATATAAGACTCTTTCCTATTTGCAAATCACTACAAACTGATTAAATTTGTCCCCCAAAGTAATATATCCTGGCAAGTTAAAAATCATGTACTATATATCGCAAGTCATGCCATTCACGCCTGCCTCGGAGGAGATAGGAGAGAAAAAATTCAACATGAGATCAAAAAATTACCTGGAGTGGGACATTGGCTCGGCTGGCAACTTCCCTCAAGATGGAGGTGGTGATGGCGGTCGTGGCATACCTCTGGTTTGCATTGAATTTAACCACTATTCCCTAAAGAAACAACAAGATATGGAATCAGCTTTATGAAAAATCTAGCAGGCCTTTAATTAAAAGACCTTAAATCATAAAGTGTTTAAAAGCCTAAAAATGTTCATAAAATTGTATTCCTATCCCATGAAAACCAAAATAATTAATTATGTTAATGCAGTCAATCAAAGGGACTTCAGGCATAAATTGATGTTAAAAAATTAAAAAGTCATTTTCTGGCTGGAATCTGCAAAATTATACCACCAAAACAGTTTAGCCTAGCGATACAGAAAAACTAGTAGAACCTATGTGACCAACTCAAGTAACGGAACAACTGATATTGATAAGTGTACTCACCTTGTGAAAAGCTGGTTTATGGTTTTCTTCATGCTTCTCCCTGGAAGGTAAATATCAATCTTTCAAATTGATTGAAATACATTCTTAATGGCAAAATTTCGAGATGATCATGACTTACAATCAATACTGCAATTTGCTACTTTCATTACATACATGGTAACTTTCAAAGGAAAGAGATGTATATATCAGAACACAATGAACTTATTTTTACCAAATTCAAAAAAATTTAACAGGACTTCCGTTTTGTCCGACAACGGCTACCTCAAGACGAGGTTGCTTGAATCCCGACAGCATTTTTCGGTCTAATTTCCGTTAAACAGACTACATAATATTTTTGAAGTAGTGCTATTTCATGGCCAGTAGTACAATTTACACATCTTCAACAATGCAATAAAGTATCATTACTTGGCCAGAGTAGGTTTTCTTCAGCATGTCCAGAAAATTGGGGAATTAATTGATTTGCCCAAGGAAAATACATGAGAAAAGTAATTGCAGTTTTTTGCTAAATATTTGAGGTAAAGCAAAAAATCAAGTAACACACATATACTACGCAACAATACACAAAAGCAAAAAAAAGTTAATTTCTGAAATAATACATGGAAATTTTCACATTTCTCACTTACGCATAATTAGGATGAATGGCGTGGGCAACATCACATGACACCATTAATGACTTTGGAATTGCCTCCTCATAACCGGTGCTGCCACCTGTGGATAATCGTCGTAAAATCAGTTCCAATAGAGCAGATCCTGCTCCCTGTGCACTGTCCGAACCAACCTAGTACATAAATAATTACATATTGGTATTATTAAGGAAGAGTCATTTAGAAACTGATGAGTATAAGAGTGAAATTGAGCAAAGAACCGAAAAAATTGGCGAAATTTTTCACTTTACCTCTTCATTGTCATACAAAGCGATCATTCTTATGTTGGGATCTGATCCCAATGTTTCATTGTTGACAGAAGAAATCAAACCCTAAAAATGAAACAAAAACAGTTCAGATTAATCTTAAAAGAGTAAATGTTGGCAGATAAACTAAATTACACATGATTACCGAACAGAACTGGTTGCAAATTAAACTACAAACTATACAAAGCAATGATTTAAATATAAAAAGTTAACAACTTATGCTCGCTATTAAAATTAACAATATCGCATCTTTCATGATTTAAATAATATAGATCTTGTTACCTCTAATGCGCAATAGCTGCTAATCAAATTGTCAAGTCTGGAAGCAAAGATGAATTCTTCTTTTATTCCTCCTATGACCTGAAAAGAAAACGTAACAATTTCATGAGATTGCTTTATAAATCATGCTTGCATCTCCATTAGGGCTCTATATCGTTGCCGACATTTGATATGACACGTATCATCGATACACATGATCGATACACGATTCGTACTGTCGGTCCGCAAATTCGGGCCGATCCGAATTTTAGAGAAATCCGCTTCCCGAAAACAGATTTAAAGTTGATCTCGCACTAGAGCGGACGTCAAGATGACGATCTTCTCAAGTTCAATTCATGATTTTATGGATATTTTCTGTCAAATCTCGACAATAAAATAGCTTTTTTTGGCTGGATATGGAATTATTGAACTGAACCAAAAGTTCTGCTTTGAAACACGGTTCGGGAACCGCCCAGACTGTACCGGTACGGCCGGTATTTATCGAACCGGTGTAGTGCCCTAATCTCCATTCACTTGGTAGACCTTTCAGCAAACCCTTCAGTGAAGAAGTATGATACAACCCTTGTACTGGCCAATAAACAGGCCGATACATTCATGTCATTCAAATCAGGGCGTTGGAGTCGGGAGTCAGAGTCGTGGTGTCGGAGGTTTTTGGGTGGAAGCGCAGTCAAACTTCACTTCAGCAAAGCCTTCAGTGAATAAATGAGACACACCCACAAAGCTGGCCAATGAACAGGCCTTCACACATGTTATGCAAATTAGGGCGATTTCGCTGATTCTGACACTTCCGTAAGGGTTACATGTGTGTTTCTTATATGGTTGGATCGATCTCTTTGAGACCTTTAAAATGATAGGTCATACGTCTCTGGGGAGTAAGTACATTTTACGCAAATCGCCGTTAAAGATTTGAAGTGGAGAGAAATCCTGCACGCTGATTGGCTATGACGCTCGTGACGCAAATCTATGATAATTCAGCCTCTGTGAGGAATCGTCTAGGGTAGATTGTCTAGGTGTCAAACTTTAAATGTCAGGTGGAGTCAGAGTCGAAAATTAATTCGGAGACTCCTTAAAATAATTTTTATAATTCATGCAAACACAGTTCTAAAGATGTTAAATGTATTCAAAAATTAAAAAAAAAACTTCACTAACAATTAAATTAAATTGATTTCCATTGTTTTTTCTCTAACTTCCAATAAACATCACCGGCCATTTCTGCTCTCCATAATAAATGGATGGATGGATGTTTGGGGCTTTATGTCCTGTATTAATGCACTTGGTAGGCTAATTAGGACAGGAGGAGGACACAGCAATGAGGCGAAGGATGATTGAAACAGCCGTCCAACATAGGCCCAGGTGACCCGGCAAGAGCTGGATTCGAACCCTGGACCCAGCGATTGGCAGTCCAGCACGCTACCACTAGACCAACCCTCCCCCCCTCTCCATAATAAATACATTCAATTATTAACTTCAATATCAAAACTCACCCCATCAGAATGATCAGCAAGACACAACTCAAAGTCGAGGATAGTTTCTTTGGCAACATTTAATTCCTTGCTAATTGCATCTACCAACAATGGCGAGTGCTTTTCATGTTGGCCACATGCGTCCGGGGAGAATTTGTCGTTCAATTCCTGTTCAGCTAAAGTAGATAGGACAACTGAGCTGAAATTAAAAAATATTTCAATTAAAAATCTCATTTATCTCATAAATACAAACACTGAAAATATTTTAAAAGTTGATAAATAATATTTATGATAATAATAACATGAATATATTAAAAAGTCTTTCCAGTAAAATGCTCAAAAGCACTTGTGCCAGTTGGCTGTTATTATAAGTAGAATTTTTTTAATAAGTGGGTCTTTAAGTAAACCAAAATTGTGCCAAATCACAAAAATCTGTAAAGCTAACCACCTGAGCTTTTTTACTTTATGGAATCAAAGTCAGAATATTTTGACCATTCCCAGACCAATATTGAATATTCAGCTGCAAACCAGATTAACCACCCAGTCCAGTTGCAAATTTCTTGAATTTATTTTTTTTTAGAGCATCAACAATTTCTTCTTAATCTTCTACTAACTTCTATGACAAACTTGTGACTTACAAATTGGTCTCCTTGTTGAATTCAAACTTCTGTCCCATCTCCCTGTGCAGATGGATGGCAACGTTGGGAAGGCGCATGATTGGCTTGTTGATGTGGACTAGGCGGTGCTCTAGCCCTGTTGGAGTCTGAAGAATTAAATGTACAATTGCCTTAATATAGATATCAATTGCTAATATACATACTAGGGTTGGGTATTGCCTGGGGATGAGGGATTCAATACTTATCACGATACTACTTCTGGAATTCAATACCTCCACGATAGTTATCATGTAAGCATCATGCAATTCAATAAAGTATCGCGATACTGACTTGCGATACAATACTAAATCGCGATACTTCAAAGGGCAGGGTTTGCTGCTGTGCAACTTCTTTTTGGTGAGTATTAACTGTGTTTTCCACCAGGTTGCTTTATGGCGCCAATGTGGGATGCATCGCGGGCAAGAACCACTAAATAAAAATGTCGATAATGCATGGCTAGTTTCTTCGTTTTTCTATCCAAAACTACCCAATAAAAGTTTGGCATGCATGAAAAATGGATTTTTCGGGGGTTTGAAAGTATCGTGATGTCATTATGGCGATTGCAAAACATCGCGAATTCTGGCGATGTTGACATCGCTTCTTTTTTCACGATGACAAATGCTCACAATACTGGTATTGCACTCTAGATGACGACGATACATCGATGCATCGATGCATCGAACCCAACCCTAATAAATACACATTCAGGTTATTTTAATATAGACAAGCTGGCATATTCAGCATGAAGCCACTCATTATTTATGGGCGTCGCAGGGTGGCCACAATGTACAACAGGATTATCAAAGTGGAAGAAGCAATTAATTAATAGGCCATTCATTTAATTATCAATAAATAATATCTCAAATTATGTCAGAGATGCAAGAGGTTTAGTGAAGGTTCGACATCAGCCTGTGCAAGTGACAGAGATTGACAGGTGATAGTAAGGTGGTCCACATTCCTATGGGAAAATCCAAATCTTCTAAAACCCCCAATTTGATAGTAAAAATTGATGACCACATAAGTAAAGCAAACACATGCAAAATTTCAGCCAAATCGGTTAATATTTACTAGCTACTAGTGGCTAGACTTATTAGAAGCAAGGACCATTGTAATTAAGTCCGATGTGTTTTCTTTGCAGATGAAACGGATGGATAGATGGATGATTGGGCTTTACATCCTGTATTTATGCACTAGGAAGGCTAATTATGACAGGCGACGGACATGGCAACGAAGAGGAGGATAATCTAAACAGCCGTTGAAGATGGCCCAGGTGACCCGGCAAGAGCCGGATTCGAACACTGGACCCAGCGATTGGCAGCCTAGCACGCTACCACTTTACCAACCCTCCACCCTCTCCTTGCCTATGAAACGGCAGGGCATGATGAACAGAGTTGTGACTGCTAGTACCCGTGATTTGTAGAGAAAATATTATTTTGCCCCAGAGAAGGAAATTCCCATGCTAGGCTTTGATAAAGTAAGACTTACCTTAACCATAACTCTCCCTGCCACCTTCAGGTCTCTGTCGAACCATGTGTGCCAAGTGCCACCTCCGTAGGTTTCCACTCCAACCTGGGCGTACCCGGCTTTCACTTTGCGAGATATTGGTTTCACCTTCAAAGACAAATTTAGATAGATTACAATTCCTGTCACGTCATTTGACTACATATAAAGATTCACTCAAGATATTGTTAAGCTTTAAGTGTGTTCGGGTTTTCCTTGAGAAACTAATTTTTTTATACAAAATATATTTTTTTCATTATCTCATTGGCATACAGTTATTTTGGAAACCATTGATAAAGCTTTTTCTTTTTGTTTTTTAATCATGTTTCTTAATAAAATTTGATAGTTTTAAATTACTCTGATACTGTAAAATTTCAATTATTTAAATAAGCCAGCTTAATCTCGCAACATTACAAGAGTTACAGCAAATCTTGAAAATATGGTCTCACGAGAACAAAAGATTATCAAATCTGTAAATATCTTTAAATTACAGTTATGTAATGCAACCTATTGCGAAGTTATTAGTTTAAAATAGATATGAATCAATAGCCTTATGTTTTCAACACTGGGTTAGACTTTCATGGATCGATTATTGTGCTTTCCTACTGCATCCCACCTTCAAACAAGGACTGTCTGTGTGTGCTCCGATCAAACTGAATCCATTTCCAGGTTTGTATTGGCCTCCGACAGCAAAGGCTATCATGGTGGACTGGTTGCGCGTCACAAAACACTGAAATGAAATCATGACCAGAAAAAATAAGTTGCATTACATATGTGGAATCTCTAAATTAGCTGGAGTTCTAAATTATCAAGATTTCCATAAATATTATGATAAATATCAGAATCAAAAACAAAGACAGGTAGGGCCAGAAAATAAACATAATTAAGTAATTCACAGTCAGTCAATTGGAGGCTGAGCTTTAAATATTGAATTTTAATACTTTAAACTAAAACTTTTACATCATTAAAATATTGCCAAGAAAGGTTAATTCTCTCTTGACAATAATTTGTTGAGTTGTTTTCTATAAATCTAACACTCGGTGTTTTAATTTTTAAAAGCTTGTTAGAAATTACTATTGGATTTGTTATTTCCTTCATTAAACCTACATGTTAATATATGTACAACGTGGCATTTTAAGAAACATAAAACTAAATACAATGGCAGTAAAAAAGCTCACTTTATCATTTTTCTTCACTTCCCAGTGGTCAGTTTCTTTAAGTTCCTTGAATCCCGCGGCCAACAGTCTAGTTCGACATTCGTTCACAGCTAAAAAATGCAGAAAAAGAGATGAAATACATTATATTATGAGCAAGAGACAAGTCCATATACTGCACTTACAAATCTGAAATATAAAAATTGCACTTAATCACTGATTAGTCCTGTTCATAGTCTATTGGGTCAATGTCACAAAACTATATTTACAAACTGCAAGCAGAATGAGATTCACTGCAGCTTACAGCTCATCATCTTTATGCCTCTCCTCTCCTCCTCTCTCCTCCTCTCCTCTCTCTCCTCCTCTCCTCTCTCCTCCTCTCCTCTCTCCTCCTCTCCTCGATCTCCTCTCTCCTCCTCTCATCTCCTCTCATCTCATCTCCTCTCCTCTCATCTCCTCTCCTCTCCTCTCCGATCCAAGATGTAAATCACTGCATGCCGTAGCTGCAGTGATAATAAAGTTATTAAAAAATAAACAATCGCTTGCTTAATTTTTTGGAACTTATTTTTTCAGACTGTCGTGAAAGAAAAATAATTTCTAACTCTGATTATTTTAGAAACATTACATAGAAGTTTAATCTTACCATGAAATGGAGAAGGAGACAGGTTAACAAACGACAAGAATTCCTTTGCAACGGCCATTGCTGCTTCCTTGGTGGCAGCCTGCAAATAAAAGAAAATACGAGAAAATTAATAATATGATATTGATTAAACATGTTAAAAGCACATCTCACAAAAAAAAAAAAACACAGAAAACTAGTAGGCCTACACAGCAGTCATAGATACTATTGTATTCAGCATAACTTCCAAACTGCAAAGACCGCATAGTACATAGATAGATTGATGACTTGCGCATTACACCCTGCATTTATGCACTTGGCAGGCTAATTAGGACAGGAGGAGGACACGGAGATGAGGCAAAGGATGATTGAAACGGTCATCAAATTTAGTCAGTTTGCTGTACTGACAGAGCCGGGCTGGGCCTAGGGGGTTGGGTGGATACCAATATCTGTGCCATAGGCGTATGGGACAGGCCTTTTAAGGGGGGGGGGGGGGGCTGTAGCTATTTTCCCTAAAATTTTAACATTGCACTGATGTGACCAGGGCAGTGTATCTGCCCTGACTGGTCAGCATTTGCCCTGATATATGCCATTTGCCCTGCTGCCCCCCCTGATCCCCTGCGAAATACGCCTATGATCTGTGCTATTGGTTGATCATGAGCCAGCCCAGATCGGTAATTTCTCAATTGGACTACATTGACCAATTTGGCCAAGTCAGATTCGTTCAACAGACTCGGCCAATATAAATCAAAATAATTAAATTACCATGGACATCATAAAATGAGGTTAAGAGTGTGTCTACCTTGCTTGAAAGTTTAAATGACAATCACATTTAGACAACAGTAACTGTTATTACTCTATTACCGGTATGGCAAATCTTACCATATGACAGTCCATTAAACTTTGTTCAGATTGAGAAATATAACAAGGGCTTTGATTTACTTTAAACTCATCATGTGACAGATTTTATGGACTCATTAATGATCAGCTGAGAGTGACACAGTTCTAGTGAGGAAAACATTGACTTGTCAAATACACAGAAGTCAAAATGCATTTACCACATGACCAGACCAGGCAGCAGATTTTAACTGCTGCTTTTGTCCAAATTAATCAAGTTTTCAGCCAGGCAGCATCTCTGGGTCATAAAGTCCTTATCAGGCTTAAACCTTCGCAAATCACAAGGCTTATTCAGTCAATACTTACCATATTATCGAGAGAAATTAAGAAACCGGCAATCACAACCTTGCAAAATCCCACAACCTACGGCAGTGACCTCATGCGGCGCAGAGTGAAATCCCAAAATGACAAGTACCGATAAAACACGCTAGGTGGCGGTGTAAAAGTCGCAAATTTAGTCCCTCTGGTGTAAATTGGAATGAATTTGGCTAAAAACTTGAAACAAAGACTCCAAGGCAGCAAACCCCATGCCACTGGAAAACCATATTTAGCATGAGGTGGAGGAGAGGTAGGCTACTAGGCGTACCAACTCAAATAAACCTTTGTGAGACAGTCAATGGGTAAATTAGAAAATTACCAGGTATAATTTATTAAATCAGATAATAAAAAATAAACTGCTTTATTTAGAACTGTTTAAATTGGCAGCCCGCGAATTGCAAAACTTATAAACTTTAAAAGGTAAGACAATGAACAAGGTACACCAATTGGGTTTGAATTTATCAATTTATTTTTTCATTGGAGTCAAATATTAAGACACTAAATAGACAAAATTAATTTATATAAATATTTAAATTCTGTTATGAAGGGACAATTCATGCAAAGTTCTATCAATTATTGGAGAGCGTCCACGCATTTTATGTGCTGGTAACCCGGGGGGGGTACTTCGCGGACTTTTGCATACGGATGCGCCACGGCAATTTTGAAAACCAGAACCATTTTAATCCGGAAACTGCGCCAAAACCACAAACCATTTTAATCCTTCACTAAAATTTTTTGCAAACCAATTTAATCTTCATGGTTTTTAAACCATTTTAATCCTCTTTTGAAGCCGATTCTAACGGTACCAAACATGTTGGGGTTGCGAAAACCAGAACCAAATTAATCAGAATTGCCAAAAAACCAAAACCATTTTAATCCAAGAAGGCCAAAAAACCATTACCATCCAGCGGCGCCTCTATATACACCCTTATAGAGTGAGTACCCCCCCGGGGCTGGAAACCAGGATTGGTAAGTTTACGGTGGTAAACTGCCCGGCCGAAAACTAGTAGGCCTATTAGGCAGTTTGTACAGTAAACCAAAGCTGATTCAGCATGTCTTATAAATTGATGCTATTGCAACAAAGACTTTTCAATGGTCACTTCAAGTTCAACATGTGTCCTCATTTAAAATTCATAAGGCCAAAATCGGTTATTAATTTTTATGCAATAAAGGTCATTACATATATCATATGAATATTTTCTTTTGTCTATTTTGTGGTTTTACAATCAATGTTTAAAAAAAGTGATAGCAGTAGATGATAAAAAATTATAAATTATAAGATTGTTTGTAATACAGTATATGTATGCACACATTTATCAATTATGCTGAATTATATAATACTCACTTTAAATCATCAAAGGTAAAACTTTTAATTGTAAAAAATTAATCTTACACAACTGCAGTGTCCTAATTTCACCAAGCTCGGACAAGAATAACGCGAATCAGGTCTATCACAGTTGACAGTGAAGACTGACAGAGGATACATAAAATGCAGTTCAGGTAGGTCCACGTTTAAAATTACTGTGCACATCAAATCTATCAGACGTGTGACCTACTGTTGTCCCTGAACCAATAAAATCAAGATTAAACATTAATGGCATATTTAGGGAGGGGCATTGGGCCATGCCCCCTCCCCCACCCCGAAGGCCCAAAATGAACAGATAAGAGCCACGTAGGCCTATATTCACCCCATGTAATGCCCCCCCCAGGCCATTTCTAGATACGCCCTGAATATTAATGCTATGCAGCAACTTGGAAAAGAGACCCTACAATCGTGTGCAAATTTAAACTGCTGCAGAAGAACCATCCGCTTGCAGTTTTAAAGCTTTTATGCGATTCACAGCCTCTTTGCAAGTTTCGCTGAGAGCTAAAAATCCATGACCGCGTCTGACAAACACTGAATTTTCTGGATAAGAATATTGTTCAAGCAGAGTCATTAATGCTTCTGTATCAGCTGGAGTCGAATGAGCAGTCTGTTTCGTTGAAATTGGCAACTTTAACGATGTTGCAATCTCTTCTGTTTCGAAGGCGTGCCCATGAAGACACCATCTTGGATTTGACGTCCATTGAAATTTTTTAATCTCTTGTAAAATGTTCCAATGGAGAGGTGTATCACTGGTTGGTAAGACATCATCAGATACACTGTAATACTCTGCAGACCATTTAATGCTATCAAAGGATGATACGAGACATAGGTCTGTCGTGATGTCCATTCGCCCACATAGTTTTCCTGTTTTGCTGACGAGAATATAAGTTTTTCCGTTAATGTCAACCAAAACAGCACCATTCCCTCCGACTCTTCCGTCACCCATGACAGGAGTGACTCCTAATATCTCCATTTCTCGTAAAGCATCCGCTAATTCATTGCTCGCATTTTCCACCATGTGACGATCGCTGTCTTTCGTTATGACTGCATTGAAGTCACCGAGGCGAACCGTCTGAAATTTCACGCGCTCTCCAGTTTCCTCAGCCATTCTGGAAAAAAAGTTGATTTCATTAACATTCTGGTTATTTTGATGGCACTTGCAACCAGCTCAGCTCACCCAAGCTCCCTCCAGCTCCCCCAGTTTCTTTGATCAAGGGATCTCAGCTCGTTCAAGGCCCCAAGCTCCCCCAAGCTCATCAGCTGCCCCAGTTTCTTTTATCAAAAGAGCTCAGCTCGTTCAAGCTCTCCCAAGCTCCCTCAAGCTCCCTCAAGCTCCCCAAAGGTCATCAGCTCCCCCAATTTCTTTCATCAAGGGATCTCAGCTTGTTCAAAGCTACAAGCTCCCCCAAGCTCATCAGCTGCCCCAGTTTTTTTTTATCAAAGGAGCTCAGCTTATTCAATCTCTCCCAAGCTCCCCCAAGGTCATCAGCTCCCCAGTTTTTTTTTTATCAATGGAGCTTGCCCAAGCTCCCTCAAGCTCCCCCAAGGTCATCAGCTCCCCCAGTTTCTTTTATCAAGGGATCTCAGCTCGCTCAAGGCTTCAAGCTCCCCCAAGCTCATCAGCTCCCCGGTTTTTTTTATCAATGGAGCTTTCCCAAACTCTCTCAAGCTCCCCCAAGCTCATCAGCTCCCCGGTTTTTTTTATCAAGGGAGCTCAGCCCGTCAAGCTCCTCCAGCTCCCCCAGTTTCTTTTATCAAAGGAGCTCAGCTCGTTCAAGCTCTCCCAAGCTCCCTCAAGCTCCCCCAAGGTCATCAGCTCCCCCAGTTTCTTTTATCAAGGGATCTCAGCTCGTTCAAAGCTTCAAGCTTCCCCCAAGGTCATCAGCTCCCCAGTTTTTTTTTATCAATGGAGCTTGCCCAAGCTCGCTCAAGCTCCCCCAAGGTCATCAGCTCCCCCAGTTTCTTTTATCAAGGGAACTCAGCTCACCCAAGCTCCCTCAAGCTCCCCCAAGCTCACCAGCTCCCCCAGTTTCTTTTATCAAAGGAGCTCAGCTCGTTCAAGCTCTCCCAAGCTCCCTCAAGCTCCCCCAAGGTCATCAGCTCCCCCAGTTTCTTTTATCAAGGGAGCTCAGCCCGTCAAGCTCCCCCAAGCTCCCCCAGTTTCTTTTATCAAAGGAGCTCAGCTCGTTCAAGCTCTCCCAAGCTCCCTCAAGCTCCCCCAAGGTAGAGCCCTGCGCGGTCACCCAAAAGCACGACCGCCCCGCCCCGCAATGGACTAAGCTTGACCGCGACCGCACCGCCCCGCACTGCTGAAAAGCTGACCACGACCGCGACCGCCCCACATGCTT
This sequence comes from Platynereis dumerilii, assembly GCA_026936325.1. Classification (NCBI taxonomy): domain Eukaryota; kingdom Metazoa; phylum Annelida; class Polychaeta; order Phyllodocida; family Nereididae; genus Platynereis; species Platynereis dumerilii. The sequence goes on along the minus strand of JAPTHN010000090.1, from coordinate 1,393,883 downwards.
GAGGCCTGACCGCGACCGCCCCGCACCGCATGCGGACATGGCATGCTTAACCGCGACCGCCCCGCTTGACCGCAATATGACCGCAGATGTCCGCAGTTCAAAAGATTTTGTGACTCGGGTCTTTTGTTCTAAGAATATATATCTAATCATAATAATAGTCATAGCAGGAATCTCATCTCACTCATAAGGCTTTTTCCTCTCAATCCATAACATCTTAAATTACACTCCTGAGCCTGTCTATTCATCTGAAGTTCCCGATAGGGCAAATTTTACCTATCAACATTCATTATTTCCATAGTTACACAAATATATCTTGGGAATTTGCTACAAAAAACACATTTTTTCACTTAAATACATCCCACCAGTACATTTAACTGCTACAACAAGGACTGTAAAGCTTTTAATATTAAAGACCATTAAATTCCGCATCTTTTGATATGCAGACTGATCTTCTGTGGCCAATATATCTACCCAGTTACCAGATATTCCTTTTGGGAGTTTGACAAAAAACATATTTTCAACATACAAATCTGGAAGCTATATATTTCTCTGCCACATCAAGACCAGTAATGCATATTATATTGCAGGCCACTAAATTCCGCATCTTTTTCCACACTGATTGAACTTCTATCTCCAATATAACTTCCCAGCTCCCACAAATTAAATTGCGTCATGCATTTAGAAAATCATATTTTCCAACAACTCCAGTCTCTCACTGTTTGTAGTGATGTACACCACGCTGTAGTAGTTCCAAACAATCCACCTTACTTCATCTAACTGAAAGCTGACTGGAACCTGCAAATAGGAACTGCCTTCACATTACTCTAACCTGGGAAGAACCTGGAACTCGGTGCATTTTTGAAAAGCAAGAAACCCTAACGGGTGAACAGCTAGTATGAAACTAATCATATAATGATGAAATATTGAATGGATGACTAATGATTGCAGTCTAGAGATTTGTCTCACTCTGTCATCTTTTTATGTAGATATTATGTAGAGAATAAGATTTATTTACAAGTTTTAAAGGTTTGAAATTAAATTACTTAAAAATAGAAAATATACCATTCACTTTTACTTTGTTAATCTGAAAATGCATCTTATTCAGTTCATTAAATAATAAATAATAAATAATAGTTTATTTGCCTTCAAAAATGAAGAGATACATAAACAATGAAGAACACAATAATAAATACAGTAAAATCATATCATAAAATCACGAATAAAATCATTAAGTCAAGTCAGAGTTAAAAGCAAATCAGAAAGCAGATAAAAGCAGTTTAGTCATATACTGGTCATTATCATTAAAATCAACAAATAGCGTTTTTAAACTGTCCACAAGGCCATCGCCAACAATCACAGGTTTAAAAAGTTTACGGCACTGTTGACTGTAAGAATCATCGAGCAGGTATCTGACTAGAGCTAGGTTATATTTATCACAGATTCTGGAATTTCTTGCTAGCAATGTGGTACGATTATCATTCTGTGTACGCCAAAGATAGAAATAAAAATCTTTACAAGATGAAGAACTGCACAATATTGATTTCATTAATTTTAGAGAATTGTGGTCATTCATTCTTAGTACACTATTAATATTCATAGCATTCATCAGGGGTGTACTGCGTAAAAATTTGCTCAGTCCGAGTGATGATTTTAACAGTTTAGATTGCAATTTGTCCATCTCGAGTACTTCATGTATCTTGAAAGAGTGACATTCATTTGCATAGAGCAAAATGGGCTGGAGAGCAGCCTTCCACAAGTATGACACAATATTTGGCTTGGCACCGTTTTTATGTAGACCAGCACTTTGCAATTTATAAAATCCGTTTCTACATGACTTGATCCGCTTATCTTTGTGATAACTGGCAGAGTTAGACAATACAGCACCGAGGTATTCGATAGATTCTTCACATCTCAGGAGATTGTTTTGAAGATACCAGTCGGGAGAGGGTGTAAGGTACTGTTTTCCAAAGGTAATACAGTATGTTTTGTCACTATTGAAGCGGAGACCATGTTTATTTATATGGTCATTTGCACAATTTATAAGATGCTGCAAACCGGAGGCAGTAGTACTTAATAAAAGCAGATCATCGGCGTATGCTATCACATTGTATGGGCAGTCATTAATTCTGATTCCGCCAGAGGTATTAGACAAGGCGGTCACAAGATCTTGATAAAAAATATTAAATAGAAAGGGAGATGTTAAGCCTCCCTGCCGAGTGCCCTTTTCTATGTTGAAACATTCTGACATGGTGTTTTTCCATTTGATTTTAACTTTTAGGTGCTTGTACCAGGAGAACAGAACACACCACCAGGGGTCGGGTACAATTCCAATGGCTTTATGTAGCAACACTGAGTGTGGGATACCGTCAAAGGCCATTTCGGCATCTAAGGTACATGCAAAGACTGAGGACCCTCTGGATGTCGTATAGTTGATCACATCATTGGCCAAGCTGATGGCCATTTTTGTACCACGTTGATGAATAAAACCATATTGCGATTTATGGAATGTGTGGTCAGCTACAGAGTCAAGTATTATATATTCCAACAATTTCGACAAGGTAGTCGACACAATAATGGGCCGGTAGTTCTTGGCTACCGTCGGATCAACAGTTGGCTTTTTCAGTAGAGGGGTGAGTATGCCCAGATGAAACGATGTGGGAATTACTCCAAATTTTCCACAGATGATGAACATTTTGCAGATCATTGCAGGTAGGCCTGTGTGTAGGGAGTTCTTCAGGTGTTCTGGAAGGATGCAATCATGGCCGGCTGCACGACCACTTTTCAACCGCTTTATGCACAGCTTGATAACTTCTTCAGATATTGTAAGATTATTCTGATGGAATACACTGTGTGAGTTAATCTTATCAGTCACAGTTTCATCAAACATGGGGTCTATTGAGTCACTTGATTGTTTGGAGAATCTCTCCTTAAAGAAAGATTCTAGCGCACTAATTTCAATGTCATTATTGGTGTTATCACTGTTTTTATGAAGTCTAATTTTATTCCAAAATTTTTTGGTGTGACCATATTTAAAAAGACTCTTGATTGTAGTCGCATAAGAGTTTCTAAAGGCACCCAGGGCTTGTCTTCGTACAAGTTGATATTGCCTTTTGGCTTGTTTGTAGCAGAGGAAAGCCTGCGATTTTCTACAGTGGCCTCCTTGGGCCCAAATGCGACGCCAAAATCGAGTGCGATCCCTGAGAGTGGTGCATTCATTTGACCACCATGGCAGCACACGTCGTTTGGGTTTGATCGGATGAAGAGCTTTTTCCGTAGCGACTGTGGATTTATAGATAGCACTGGTAATAAGGGAACACCATGAATCCACGGCAACTTGAGCGTCAACAGCATTATTAATACTATTACACTGCGCAGGCACAGGGACAGCTTCAGCGAGGGTTGATGACATGTTCCCTTGAAAGAGTTCACAGGTGGCCTGGTTATCCCAATCCAGTCTTGGGAGCCGGAAGACTGGTTCTCCACTTGGTAGTGCCACCTGGTGTATCACAAGGGGTAGGAAGTGTGATCATTGTCGCCATGGGGAGGTGGTCACTGGAAGGGATATCACAACTTCCTATAATATTACAGCTGACAATATTCTGGAGAAGGTGTTTGGGGACAAAGACATGATCAATATATGTCTGATGTTTTCCTTTTCTATAGGTGTAGTTAACCTTCTGCGAAAAAGCAAAATTAGCCACATATAGCTCATTGTCAGAGATAAAGTCATACAGCATAAGGCTGTTCTGGTTGAAAGGTCTGGATCGATACCAACGTAACGACAGGCTCTTTACTTGAGGTAGGGCAGCGTTCATGTCTCCCATCAGCATGACAGGAGCATCATCACAGTTGTCAATAACGCTCTGAAGAACTTCAAGGGTTTCAGCATAGAGTGCAATTTGTTCTGGTTTGCCATTGAAGTACGGAAGGTAGACACCAATGATATTCAAAAGAGTATTTCCTTTGTTGATAAGCTGTACGACAGCAATACGATCATTGTCAATGACTTTGGGGCGGAAGGAGTATTGGCTAGTGGGAAGACGTTTGCACACAAATCCCACCCCACCATATGGCCTACCCTGTAGCTCTTCCTCCGGATCTATACTTGACTTAAGATAAGACCAGTAGCCTTCATTTTTAAAAAGAGTATTAATATCATTTAGTTCGTGGTTATGGAGCCAATGCTCAGATAAAAACACAACACATTCATCCCTGTTCTCGAAGAAGTCAATAATATCATTAATGGAGCTTAAGATACCATTACAATTAAAGTTAATAGTTTGTAATGTCGCCATATTTAAACTGTAGGTAGAGTAGTCACTGGGCCACTAATATGCAGAAAGGAAGATTCTCGGGTCAGCAAGAGGAGAGAATCGATTTGCGCAAGTTATGCCTCCGTATGAAGCCATCGGGGCATATAGTGGAGCTGCAAACTGCTGCGGAGGCGTATGGGGGAACTGGGTTGGGGGAAGCACAGATACACCAGGATGAGATTGGGGAATATAAGTGTCAGGTCCTGATGTCATGAGGGGAGGCAATGTCGTTTTATTGGCGGAAGGGGGACTATGAGCCTGGAATTGTACATGAGCATTTCCTGGGTACGTTGGGGATGGGGTTCTGTGCTTGTTTCGTCTTGGAGCCCAGTTTTGTTTATTTTGTGGCGGTTTATGTGGACGTTTCGTGTTTCCTCGTTGAGCAGGATTATTTCGAGTTTGGCTACGTTGGGTATAGGGACGTATCCTGCTGTCAAGGGGCCACAGTGAGGGGTTATAAACAGCAGATTCAGATGACTCATCTTCTACAACAATGCAGAATGAACTTTGATCCGGGATTCTACAGCGAAGTTGAATCACGTCAACCACTTTGGAGATGTTATTTTCTTGTAGATGTTTTCGGATGTTATCACAAGTAGTTTCCAAGGACAGCTTGCCGATGTAAATGGAACGGGGAGGTTGCTGGCCCGAATCGCTTTTCGTCCCGGAAATCTGCATTGGGCCTCTTGCGGTTCCTCTTACTTCACGTCTTTGCAGTTGCGATGCAAAGAGCTGTCCTTTTTTCACGTGTTCCCTCTGTTCCCGGGGAAGTTGGAAGCCATATTGTACTATAATCTAAGATTTTCACATGTATGTAATGGTTGAAGTCATTCATGTAATACTAACAAATATATATTTATTTTTGTTTTTTATAATATTGAAAATATTCCTAATTGCACTATTTTGCAAGTAATTATTACATTTTGGTTCTTGTGGGGTAAAAGTGGAATGACACTGTTTGAACAAGCACTGGGTGATAGCAGATATGCATGATTGGCTCCACTAGCTACAGGTGTGTGTAAGAACCAACACTTTAACAACAGGCTTTTATAAAAAAAAAGAAATCAAGTTTTATTAATTAGCTTAACTTGATTGTGGAAAAAAAAAATATTGAAAAGAAGAAGGCCATGGGATACAATTAATGCATAATTACAATTACCTGTTATGTTGTACTTATTATTACCAGGTTGCATTCTAATCATTAAATTAGGGGAATTCTCATTTTATGTTGGGGAATTGATACAATAACTGTAAAAATAAAATATTTCATATTTTACATGCCTATAAAATCATGGTTAGTGTGCTATTCTTATGTTATTATTAATGTTTCTACCAGGTTACTAAAACACTAAATCTTGATTTCTCAAACTTTAGGTGAATTGCCACTTGTTATAGGGGCATTGACCCAATTGCATTGTCTTTGTCTTGAGACAACAGTGGTGGTCCAACAATAGATACCCTTATGCAGCTATATTATACACTTCTTGTCTATTAAGAATGTTGGCCTATTAATATCACATTCTAATGTTGTTAATGCAATTCTCTTCTAGAATGTTTCCACAATTCTGCAAAAATGCAAAAGGTTGATTTTTCTAACTTTGGTATACTTATGACTGAGAACAGATGAAGGTCCAATAACTTTGGATGTTAATTTTCAAAAAGAACAACAAATTTCATTTACTAATAAGCCGACAAATATTATTGATGTTACATAAACTGATATGTTCAAGTTTAGGAATTATGTAAAATATGCCAATTACAGAATGTCATCTATATCACTATATTTTCCCTAAATTAAAAAATATATATATATATAACAGAAAATACTGACAGATTTTGAAGTTTGCAGTCATTTGCGGTCATATTCTGACCGCATGGATTGCCCGCCCCGCCCCGCGACCGCTTGGCCAAAAGTATGACCATGACCGCCCCGCAAAGGTTTCAACCTGACCGCGACCGCCCCGCACCGCATGCGGTCAAGGAAACTGTGACCGCACCGCCCCGCGGGCTGCGGTCCTTGCGGGCGACCGCATTGCGGTCTGACCGCGCAGGGCTCTACCCCAAGGTCATCAGCAACCCCAGTTTCTTTTATCAATGGATCTCAGCTTGTTCAAGCTCTCCCAAGCTCCCTCAAGCTCCCTTAAGCTCCCCAAAGGTCATCAACTCCCCCAGTTTCTTTTATCAAGGGATCTCAGCTCGTTCAAAACTCCCCAAGGTCATCAGCTCCCCAGTTTTTTTTTTATCACTTGAGCTTGCCCAGGCTCCCTCAAGCTCCCCCAAGGTCATCAGCTCCCCCAGTTTCTTTTATCAAGGGAACTCAGCTCACCCAAGCTCCCCCAAGCTCCACCAAGCTAATCAGCTCCCCCCAGTTTTTTATCAAGGGAGCTCAGCTCGCCCAAGCTCATCACTGCTCCTGTTAATGTTATGTGAAAAGTTCATAGCATTGATCTCATTTTATGTGCTACAAGAGTAGAGTTTGAGAACTAATGTTTGATCATGTTTCCAGGAGAACTCTCTTCAGAAAACAAGCATCAATTGCGTATCGAGAAATCAATATTTTTTTCATGGCCATTTCCATTATGCCTATCAAGACCATGAGGTTTATGCCAGATTTCATAATTATTTGACAATTAGAACTTGAAAATGATGTTGCTTAAGACTGCAACTGTTGAATTTTTGATGATGCTCTGTGTCGTTATATTATTATGACCATAATTTTGGCGCCTCTTGACAAAACAACAAAATGATTCTTTCAAATCGATTTGTAGAATTTTAAAGCTGTTTTGTCTGCCGATTTAAAAAATACTCAAAGGAAAGTTTAGACTTCTGTTTAATATGTAAATGCCAAAGCATGAAGACAAGACAGCCTGAATGCAAAAAATAAATTTTAAAGACTCTAAGTTGTAAATTGTAACTATCTAAATTGTTTCTCGAAATTCATTTTTGTATTCAGGTTTGTTCAATAAAAATTTTGGAGAAAAAAATGGGACAAAGAGAAATAGGGTGGAAAGGTAATATTCTAAAAGAAAATGTTTAAAAAAATTTTGAGGGAAATGTAACTTTTTTTTTGGAAAATTACTTTTTTCAAACACTTTTCTCTTTTAGAGATTTTTTTTTCGAACATTTAATTTTTTTTCGAACATTTTTGGTAGTCATGCGTGATGAGAAAAAAGTGCCAGGATCATATTATGGGATGTCTGAATCACTTCTTTTGATTGAACCATCTGGTTCACTCCTCGCATGTTTGCCATAAGGGATGAGACACCTCGCTCCCCTCGGTGAGTCGGTGGCTGTGTCCCGTCTATAATCCACCAAATAACTACCATAAAACAGGGTAAAGTTGGCAATCCGGGGGAAAGCTGGCCGGCTATTTTAACCCTTTTAATGGCAGAATTGCCAACTTTCCTCAGAGACACAGGTCGCAAATTTGCCAAAGAAACCTGTGTCAGTGAAAAAAGCAGGGCCGGTCTTTGCCCATGCGGGGCCCAATGTGACCACCTCTTCCGAGGGCCCTTTTGGAAACCCCGCATGGGCAAAGACTGGCCGTCCGGCCCTGTATGGTTAATACGGCCCTGGTTCTCAGGAATCTGCACAAATGGTTCTCTAGACTAGAGTTGTGTATCTTAGCAACTAGAAATAATAAATTGTTCTCCTTGGGCTCTGAGGAAGGGATGAGTCATCAATGGTTTTTGCATGTAAAGTTAACACTTTCACCTTGCAACTTGTGTCTAGCGGCAAACTTCCTAAACCATGATTACCAAAATATTTCTGCTGCTTGAGTAATTGTTTTGTACAATTCATGTGCATGGTAATAGCTGGCCTATTAACAGAAAAAGGTTAAGAAGCTCAAACAAGCAAGCCTATGTGCCAGTTATGAGTGCAAAACAAGTGACAGCTTCGGAGTCTAATAACGGTAGTTGCTTCATCAATAATCTCATTGGCCTGAATTGTTCACTGCGCTTCTTGAATCACTTTGTAGAAGAAATTTGGAAGCTGATCAAGAAACATGCAAACCAGCATCAAGGTAAGGAATTTTGAAGATAATATTAAGGGATCATACAGAATTTACTAATGAGGGGGGGGGTGGTACCCGGGTACCAACTTTTTTACAACCCGGGCATATCTAGAAATGGCCTGACGGAGAGCCATAACATGGGGTGAATGCGGGGCCATTTAGGGGCCGACCAGACGATAGTCGGAAGGGGCGATATGGCTTTCACCCCGGGACAAATTTTTTTTTGTTAGCGAAGTGTTGAAGAAAAATGTTTTTACACGCAGATGCGCGACAAACTTTTTTTTTTTTGCAATTTTAACATTACGGTACCCTAGCTACACTTGGAAACAAACCCCCCCCCCTCAAGATCATCTGGTCGGTCCCTTACAGCTTTTCTCTCTTTCCCATGTCAATTTTGGCCTGAGAGTCATGGCCCAATGGCCGTCCTCCTGAATACGCTGGCCACTGTTTACAATATGTCTAAGGGGGGGGGGGGTGCGAAATTTGAATATAAGAAAACCATTATAAAACATGTGCACACCAAGTTCATCTACGCCTTTGTACCTGCAAAAGTCTGCGAATCTGTGGGGGAGAAAGGGGCACTATGAGCCGTTTTTGATATTTTTGCGCCGGCAAAGTTTCAACGGTAAATAGATGGTTACTTTATGTAATATCATAGCAAGACCTCTTGGCTAAATATTCAGTGTTGTTACATTATATTTTAGATTTTTTATAGGTCAAAACATTGTCTAAAAAGAAGTTGTCAGATGGCTCATGGCTGCCCCGCCCGGGGCAGCATGAGCCATGGCCTGGGGCAGCATGAGCCATGGCCTGGGGCAGCATGAGCCATGGCCTGGGGCACCATGGGCCATGGCCTGGGGCACCATGAGCCATGGCCTGGGGCACCATGAGCCATGGCCTGCACTGTAAAATTTGAAATTTTGAGTCAGCTTACATGTAAATGGTTGAGTGAGATGGTTGCACAATTCGTCTGGGCTAACATAGTTTTTGTTATATTCTGCACAAAAATTGTCAGACTTATGCTTTTAAAAATTTAAGTAAGCAAGCTTATTAAACTTGTTTCATATGAAATTTACTTAATTTTTCCCGGTATTTACAAAGGTCACATTTATAAAATGACTTTTCCAGAAGTTAGGTTTCCTCTCACCTCAGGCCCGCCCTTAAATAGTAGACAATTATAAGTGCATGGTTGCTTCTAAGGGGCACGGGGGGGGGCATAGGCCCCCCCATCTTGGACATGTGCCCCCCCAGGTGCCCCCATATGAACTATCCAACTCTGGCTAAAATATACAATTAGTATAGCGGGTGCCCCCCAGAGAATCGCGTGCCCCCCCACGTGTCCCCCGCTCGAGACTCCCCAGTTACGCCACTGAGAGTATAGGCCATAGGGGCACGCCAATATCACTCTCCGCTAGCCAGTAACACTTTTAAGACACCAATCATTATTTATTGGCCCGTCATGTTACTGATCTCCTGCTACATGATTGGCCTAACAATTTGGATGCAGAATATAGGAGTAGGCCTATATATATATGGTCCACCATATATCGCGATAGTGGTTCTGTTGGGGCCATGACACATGGTACCTCATGATTAATGGTGCCCTACTCTCCCATATATGTCCAAGTTCTAAAAATTCACATTAAACATAAGGGGCCAATCAGCTGAGAGTTGGGGGCTATGGATTTTACCTTCTGTACAAATTATTTTTTGGTGTACAAAGTGAGGAAAAACTATTTTTTAGCAGTGTTTAGTCACTTTTTGGTAAGGCTCCTATAACATTAATTTCATATTTCATTGTCCTTATTTAATTTCAGAGAGAGATGTTTCTAGCATCAGTAATTCTGTTGATGTTATTCAGTGACCCTGGAAATTCAGCAGACTTCACATGCACACAACAATATGCGTTGGTTGGCTGGAATACTCAAGAAACACCAGGCACTTCAATGGAGTTGTGCAAAGAAGAGTGCGTCAAATTATCCTGGTGCAGGTACAATTTACAATTTTGGTTAATTAAAGATACTAGTTAAAGACAGCAAAGTTGAGACACATTTAGAAATTTGTACTGTATTGTACAGCGTACAGTGATAATCAGTGGTGTAGCCAAGCCTCTCTGACAGGTAGGGCAATGGATTGGGTACAACATTTTCAAGGGACTTACCCACTTAGACCTGCAGCTTCTAGCCAATGTTGATCCTCCTGAACTGAACGTCACAGTTTCAACACAGTGTCAGAGTAAGAGTTTTATCAGGGATAGCCCCTACAACTACGTCATCACAGCTTGATAGCCAAAGGGCTGACAGTAAACTACGCATCACAGTTCAAACATTGATATATTGAAGGAAGCATTACATTTGTGATCCCAATGATTTATCACAGCAATCACCAGTCTAATCCTACCAAATGGCAGCTTTGTGAGCTTTCACAGCAGACAACTGTTATAATCCCCACAGAGTTGTTTGATTAATCTACAAACTTGCTAACTTACAACTTTAAACTTTGATGGAAGTTGATATAAACAGAAGGCTTTGACAATTTGTTTGTAAACACATGGCTTATGTTATGTATATTTGTTCTGGCAGCCCATTGGCTGAGAGGCTATGATGTCAAACTTGCATGGGTTTTCCCAGACCCAATTTTCACTCTGACACTGAGTTGAAACTATGATGCTCAGTTTGGTGGATTCGCATTGGTTAGAAGCTGGGGAATCTGACCCAGTTTGAAATGACATCACAGCTTGTAGTTAATTTACATATATTGCAATGCTAGAATAGAGTGAACTCTGACATCACAGTTCAACAGCATAGAAAAGAATTTGAGATTCCACGTAAGCATGACAAGGACTGTAAATAAAAACTATTGAAAGTTAATGATTTCCAGGCAATTTCATTTGAAATGGTACTAAATTTAAATCTTTAAATTCGTGCAAATGTCGCTATGTTTAAGACCCTTAAGCTAGTATTGGGAAAATGGGCTCTTGAAGACCTCTGTTCAGCCATGCATAATACATGTGTAGACAAAGTTACAGGAAGAACCCCCCCCTCCCCGAGACTAACCATTATCATCACCATTATTTGATAATATCATTTGATTTCCATTTTCATTTTTCACTGCTTCAAACACGTTTGGAATTTGGATAAAGGTAGCACACTTGTGGTGAAAGCCTTGAGAAATAGCATGCTCAAGATTTTGTCATTGACTAATATTGTTATGTCAACCTTGGGGCATTATAGTTTTCTGCTTCAAATTACACTCAGCTGTTAATTCACATGCATAAACACAGAGTTTTAAATAGGGGAAGAGGGGGTGAAAAGTCACAGGGGTAAAAAGTCACAGGCCTTTTTGACCAACTTGCAGTGGCCTAATTTTGAAGCTTAAATCATCATTTGGGATGCTCTTATGAGAAGAAGGTCTGCAGGGAATACGAAAATTATGCTCATTATGGAAAGTGGGTTTTTTCCCACCTCATGCATTTTTGGGGTCCCAAACAGGTTTTATCGACTGTCAACTTTTTATATTAATGTCTGGTCACTGTGACATAGGAAGTTGTGCTGCTGTTTTAAGGTCTTATGGATAATAGTCTTTCATGCTGTGAACCCATTTTTGGCCATATGGTCACCAATTTGCCATGATCATGTGTTGAATTTAAAAAACAACAGAGGGGTGAAATGTCACACTGTGACATTTCACCCCAACACTGTGATATTTTACCATAGGGTACCATGGAATCAGTATTCTATGATAAAGAAAGTAAAATATAGCACACTTGAGACTTTTAGGTTACAATCTTGTCATCGTCCATCATCTATAATACTTTTGAAAGAGTATCTCAGCAAGTTTCCATTTCGCGAACTTTGGGCAATTTCTGACGCAGGCTTTGCAGACTGTGCTATGTCATTGCATGCTGATAGCTTTGGAAGGCTCACAATAAATTTAATGCACAAGGATGACTATCAAGTCTAGGTCTGCACATTACCTCATATAGTGTTGTATGTTCACAACAATTGCATGTGACTTGTTACCCAACGGTTGGTAGAGGGCGCTTCTTAGGCAGACTCCCGTGAATAGAGAAGATTTATATCGACGTTTTTAGCCATTTACTGTTCATTTACTGGTTGTCCTGTGTACTGAAAAGAAGAATGTTGATGTCTGCACCTTATCAGAAATTTTCTGGCTCTCAATGATGCCAAAACTGATGTTATTTGCTTTTCATCTAGATTTAAGAGAAATTGTGAACTATCAGTTAGAAGTGTTAAAGTTGGCGAAACATCAATCAGCACGACTGCTGTCGTTCGAAATTTGGGTGTTCTTTTTGATGAGAATGTCACTATGTGTCACCATGTAAAGAACGTGTGTAAAAATGCCTCGTATGCCTTATGGCGCATCAGCAAGTGTAGGCACCTACTAGATCATGATCGAACTGTAAAATTAATACATGCTTTTGTGACATGCAGAATTGACTACTGCAACAGTTTATTGCTCGGCTGCACTGATAATCAGATTAAAAAACTCCAGCATCTTCAGAACTCTGCAGCACGCCTTGTGTGTGGTATGAAAAGGTATGACAGAAGACACATTACTCCAATTCTTAAAGATTTACATTGGTTGCCTGTCAAGGCGAGGATTATTTTTAAAGTCCTCTGTATTGTTTTTTTTAAAAAAATGTATATTCACTTCTACTGCACCTGCTTATTTGAAAGAACTCATTACCATCAACAACAGAAATTACATGTCACTTCGCAGCGATGCAGCAATTACTCTTAAACGTCCATCACCACCGAAAACAGTGACATACGGCAGTCATGCGTTTGCAGTTAGAGCGCCAGCTCTATGGAATGACCTACCGGTCAATATGAGGACAATCAGTGTTTATGAACAATTCAAGAGCAAACTTAAGACTCATCTTTTTAAATGTCATTATGATGTTGCCTAATTTTTTTTAAATATATACACATTGTTTTATCTGTCTATTACCATTGTGAAAAGCATTGAGATTTTTATGTAATGCTTATAGAAATAAATATTATTATTATTATTATTAAATATTATTGTGACTTCTTGACCCTTGCATGGGGTAAAAAGTCACACCAGACTTTGCCTTAGATAATTGCGAACTGTCTAAAGCCTATTTATAGCACAGCCTCTATTATGTGATACAAATATAGTCAACTAAATACTACATAATTGTGCCAAAGGACATTCAGATCCAACAAACACCTGCTCTGTTCTGGAGCTTTTTTTGAATTTTGTGACTTCTGACCCCCGCCTCCCCTACTTTCTATCCAAGCTATCAAACCTGCTCCAAGCTGCATTTGTATGGATTGCAATTTAGATACGGACATACATCCAGATAAATTTTTGATTGCAATTAACTGCCTAATTCAGCTGTTAATTCACATGCATAAACATTAACATTTTCATTAAGTTTGTCTGTGTCAACATGAAGTTATGAAGAAAATAAATCTTCATTTTAGGTGTGAAAAACAGAAATTGCACGTACATCACAATAATTTAAAACAGTGTCTTTTGTCATACTTTGAGATTGAAAAAAATTGTATTGCCTCTTCAATTTGTCCTGAATTTTAAAGTACTTGTAGGCCTATGATGTACTTACAAAGTACTTCAAGAACTTTGGATTCAAGTCCAAGTCCAAGTACAAGTACTTCATTTTTAGAAGTTACGAGTCCGAGTCCAAGTCCAAGTACTGAGTCCAAGTACAGTACTTGACCCCACTCTAAAAAATGTCGGGACAAAATTGGTTTTTTATATTTTATAAAACCAATTTTGTCTGAATTGTTTTAGAGTGTAGGCCAAATTTTGTTTCGGGACCATGCAAAGGCCATAAGCGTATTTCACAGGGGGTCAGCAGGGCAAATGGCATATATAAGGGCAAATCCTGACCAATCAGGACAGATCCACTGCCTGGTCACATCTGTGTCATGTTAAAATTTCAGGGCAAAATAGTGACAGCCCCCCCGCAAAACACCTGTCCCATACGCCTATGGCAAAGGCTTTCTGTGTATCTGTTCCTTTTTTTTCAGAACAATTGAATATGTTGATTCAAAGAAGACGTGCCTTTTCTCAGACAAGAAGTGTTCTGATTCTGGAATAAGTTGCCTAAAGGATGAACGTTTTGTCTATTGTGAGCTGTCTGCAGTTTGCAGCATCCCGCATCTTCAGTTTGCTACAGTGGACAAGTCATCGGCCGCGGCTCGGGACGATGTCACAGTCACTTGCAACCCAGGCTGTCAGTTGATTGGCGGAAAACACCAATCTGCGCACCACTGTCAGGCGGACGGAGAGTGGAACTCAACGATCAACGACTGCATTCCGGATTCACTTATTCCCTTCCTGTGCTAAGCATTTATAATAACTGAATGTGATAGTAGATCATATTGGACGATCCTTTCTTGCATCAAGTTGTACATACAGTGGTCCTTCATTATAAGACCGCCCTTCTGCAGTCGTGAAGCGGTCTCTCAAGGGGGTTCGGTCTCTCTAGGGGGTGTAAAATGCACTAAAAGTACTAGTTAGTGCAGAAGGAGGGCAGACACATAAGGCAAGTGACGCAAGTCGGTCTTGCAACAGGAGGTCTTATAATTCAGGTTCCACTGTATAACATAGTGTATATTCGATTTATTGAAATTACAAAGACAGTCCTAATTCTTACTGATGCGAGCATACTAAACGGTTCAACAAAAATAAATCCCCCTTTACAAAAACCTCTCCTCACATTTCTGTTAAAGTTATCGTATTTGAAGGCCTGCATATTGACATTATGCCAAATTATTTTAAATGTTGCCCAAGAAAAATAAACTGTGAAAAAGTTGCAAAAGAAGTCCTCAACTTTGAAAAATGTTGATGATTGCATGTAGGTACACTAACATCATTTGAAATCACATAAAAACTGCAGGCCTATTCATGTGACAAGCAGTTTTCAACAATTTGTCGTTTCTATGACCGCACTGTAAATTTCAAATTTGTGAAACAGTTGCACAATTTGTTTGAGCGAAACACAGCTTGTTGTTTTAAGTTATGAAAACAGACAGATTATCATAACTTAAAGAGACAAGCTATTTTAGCTCAAAGGAATTGTGCAACCATCTAACTCGATCATTTAAGGTGACTTAAAATTCAAATTTTACCGTGTATCAAGTGAAATCTATCTATCTATCTATCTATCTATCTATCTATCTATCTATCTATCTAGCTATCTATCTATCTGTCTGTCTATCTATCTATCTATCTATCTATCTATCTATCTATCTATCTATCTATCTATCTATCTATCTATCTATCTATCTATCCACTTGTCCAGTTGTCATCATCTAGTCCATGTAATCGTACACATGGTGCAGGGCAGGTTGCCCAACAAGCTGTTGCCTTGACGATGAGACTATCACTGTGACATCACTGATCCCACAATTCATTGAAACATACACATTGGACAACTTCAGGTCTCTGCACAATCAATCAGCTGATAAATCAGTCAGACAGATCTACAGTGTATCTATCAGCTGGGTGGCTGAGTGGTTACATGTAGGCTAGTTATTGCTTGCTCTTAATATCTGTTTGTCTGCATGGCTACTAAGTTCCCTGCTTTCTGCTGAAAATCAGCTGCATGAATGATGAGTCCAAAAAATGTTTCAGTGGAAATGAGCAACAACAGAGCTGGATGACATTCTGTAGCCCCTTGTATCAGTGTCTAACACTGTATGTGCTTGGCAAGTGAAATATCCCTCAAATCTCAAATCAGCAAATTTATGGGGAAATGTGACATGATGAGGACTCAAGCTCTCTCTTCAATCTCACCAATTAAGTATTAGTTAGACACCGATTTGGAGGGTTCTAACAGGTATTTTTGTCAGTTAGATCCCGACCGGAGCATGTTAGCACCCAGCTAGGGATTAACTCTGTTTACAGCAGCAAACAAACAATCAGATTATTGTTTATGTTGCAAAAATTAAAAGTTAAAATGTATAATAGAAGGAGGGATCTGACTGACAAAAATGCATGTTAGAACCCTCCAAATCAGTGTCTAACTAATACTGAGTGGCCATAATTGGGCTCAGAGGGTCATATTTATGTTAGTAAGTTGCCTGTAGCTGCCCTCTTGTGTATAATGGATGAAGGACCTTCAAACGTATTATCATTAATTAGGACATTTAAAAGAGTGCAATGGCCTTGAAAAGTTTTTTTGCCTTGAAGGACAAAGGAAAGCACAGGGAAAATTAGAAGACCAGACATTGAGTATGACTTGAGATAAATCTTGTGCATTAATGCAACATTATCATTTTAATATAGGAGATTTATCTTTTCCATATTTAAGATAATTTATATATATATATGCCAGTAGTATGTAGTTATACATGTACAGAGCAGTGGAGGTGCCTAGCAAGCTGTTGCTGATGACACCATCACCATGACATCACAGGTCCACAAAGTATTGAAACATACACATTGGACAACTTCTGGTCAGCAAACAATCAATCAGCTGACAAATCATGTGGTGACATTAGTATAGGTTATTCACCACGGGAGAGGGAATATATATGTGATTTATCACCCGAGCGCTTTAGCCCAAGGTGTGATAAACACATATTCCTGATCCCATGGTGAATAACCGGCTTATACCATGAGACAAACACTCAAACATTCAAACATGAGAGGACGACTGGACAACAAAGAATATGGGAATTATTTCCCTGAAATACTGGCATGCGATTGGCTGACAGAGGTGTCGAATGGTATAATATCATGAACTGATTAATTGCAATGAGGAGGTTTATTGAAGAATACTTAGAAGGTCACAACAAGGTGTCAAGGTGGAGAATATAATAGTTACACATGTATGTCTTTCTTTCATATCCAGCATATGAATGACATCTTATAGTGAAATGGTGAAATGCACTTGTTCGCTCCTTCTGTTAACAACATATAATTTACTCCTGTATGATTCAAAAACAATAAAATTGTGTGTATTTGTTTGAGACAACTGTGTGTTTCTTATTGATTATCCCTGATGCAAATGTTTAGTTATGTGATCACAAGAAAGTGTTGGACAGAGTTGCACAAGTGTTTTTTGGCAAGCGTTGATGACACCTGTTGCACTGTGTGGACACATACCAGAGCTAGGCCAGGGATACACCACTTGTCATAGCAACACAGTTATTTCATTGATCTTATTAGGGCGTTGGACTGGAAAAAAATGTTGAAATCACTTCAAAAGATCATCTAATCATTTAATGAACAGTATGCATAAGGAGGATGCAGTGTGTTCAGGTGTCAGTGACATGTCAGAAGGGATGCAAGGATTAAGTTCATGTTCATTTCAACTAGTGAGACAATAGTTTTCAACAACTTTGTCAAATGCTCCCGGAGAGTGTGTGATAAACTAAAGTTATGAAGTGTTGTTGCAAACTTCAGTGATCAATTTTGATTTTATTACAATGGAAAGGATGAATTTACCAAAAGTGATGTCAGCATTTCCTAAGGACATTTTTCTCGCAGTTGTGTGTATTGTTTCTATATTTTCAACAGGTAAGTAGTACTAAGTACCATCATTTATTATTTAAAGTGTTTGTCTTAGACACATAACAAATGCACCGTGCTGATTTAGAAACTTGTATTTAAACTTTGTTGAGAACATTTCTATCTGTGAAAAAGTACTGTTTCACAATCATTTTTAAAGAGCCATATATATATGAAGTTTACTAACAATGCATTTCCTTCATCATTGTCACAAGCCAAGCTTTATGTTGCTCACAAGCTTCACAATTCATGACCAGTTCTATTTTCCACTGTTACTTCAAACAGTTGCAGTTGTCAAAATATGATCGAGTGATTACCACAAAATACTTGCAAAATGCACTCAAATGTTCATTCTGAGGTCATAAGCCTATCACTATACTAAGTATACAATATGTACGTGTCATGTTACATCGCATGACTCATATTCAGTAAACCAGGTCATATCCTGTACTTGCCAACTTATCAGCAGAAGTCAGTAAATGAGTCACACACCAATGGTTGAAAAAATATGAAATAATGATAGACTCTCCCCCTAAAATCTGATAGCATTTCAATTTATGATTCATACTTTAGTTTCAGCTGGTCCAGTATGTTATGTATGTTCAGGAAATGGCCCTGGAACGAACTGCGAACTGAATCCAGCAGATTTTGAATTCGGACCTGGAGCCGTTAACTGTTCTACGACATATTGTTCGGCAGTTAAAGTCATTAAAAAAGGTAAGACAATGTCATGTTATGTTTTAAGGACGATCTGCCCAGTTTCTATATCCATATTGGCTCTTTCTATCATATGACAAATATAATATTCATGATGAATGTTGATACACTGCATTTGCAGGGTGCCCACTCCTCCTATATTTCCTATAATTCCTATATTTTTTAAGGCCTCCTATAATTTCCTATATTTTGGAAAAATTCCTATAAATTCCTATATTTTTCAAGTTTTCAAGATATTTCGCGCCTACACATGCACTTTTTTGTCCGCGATACACAGTTAAGGAGTCTTTTCCCCAAGATATATGAATTTTAAGTCACGTTTTTGTCCACGACATGAAGTTTTCGGCTTATGGTGGAAGCGATCCAGTGATTTGCCGATGGTTTCACTGTTGAATATTTCCTATATTGTCTTATTAAAATAGCCGAAAACCTCCTATATTTTCCTATGTTTTACTGTAAAAAATTCCTATATTCCTGTAATATTTTGTGCGATGTTCGGTGGGCACCCTGCATTTATACAATATATATTGTCGATACACACACTTTGTCAGCTGCCAATCGAGGATCTGTTTTAGAATGCCATATAACGAAAACATAATACTCCAAGTAAACTCAATGCTGATTGGCTTTTCATTCAGAGATCACAAGAACTTCAACCAATCACAGGCAGCGAGAGAGAGTCAATAACATGTTGGCTGTCGTTATCAGATTGTTTTGTAAAAGTAATGAAATTAGGATAAAATCACACTTAAATAGGATAAGGTACACTTTAAAGTATTTTCAGATGGAAATGCATTATGTTATGGAATAAAAAAATAAGAATAATTTTACATTTATTCATAAAATTTTCACAGATTCCAAGGAAACAGACTCCTTCGCGAGACTCTGCGACACTATCGACCGAGGCAATTGGTGTTTCCACGATCCTCATTTCATCACATGTTACATGACATGTCGCCATGACTACTGTAACAGTGACAACCCCAACCACTTGGATATGAAGGATGGCAACAGCAATCTTGTGGCAAACACCAACGATCTGAGCTCGGTGAGTTGAAGAATAAAGCTGTCCCTCAATAGCAATAACAATCCCCCCCAAAAAAGCAGATGTCACATCATAACCACGCTAATTAATCCTGACGGATTCAATTTGCTATTTTAATAAGGATATATATATGTCGATAACAGCTTTTTAATAGGGCCTATCTTTCCTAAAAAAAAAGCTTGTCTGGACATCATGCTATTTTTTCTGGCTTATAGAAATTTTGGAATGGAGGCCAGCTAGTGCTACATACTTGGCACAACAATACAGTAGGCCTAATAACCCTCTATACTGATATAAATCTCTTCTGGCCAAGAGCTGTTACTGACAAGCTTTATATTCTATTTCAGGTAACTGAAGATTCTAACAAAAAGAACAAAATATTATCGGAGTTCAAGGCGAAAGTGAGACAAGGTGCCAGGTCGCGTCATAGGACAACATTACGCCCGCCTACCCCTGCTTCTATTTACGAAACTGTTATAGACCAACCAGTTACGTTGACGACAAGGTCTAGCTACCGTTACGATCAGTCTCCTCGTCCTAGGATCTATCAATCCACTTCTTTCAAGCCGAGTAATTACATTCCGACTCCAAGGTCGCAAGTACCTGAGATTGGAGTGAACAAGTATTACGAGCATCACTTTTCGTCACCTTCGGAAGAAGGCGGTCGACCCCATACTAAGATAATCAGAGACAACATGGTGTACGTAGATGATCAGAAAGGCACACTGAGAAAAGAAGAAGAAGAAGAAGAAAATAGAGAAAGCTTAGAAGGGTCATTAATGGATTTATTAGCACCGTTGTTGAAACATCGCGATAAGACAACTGATTACGACCTATCCGAAAGTGTCATTCGCCCTGTTCTCAACAGTATAAACTCCCCCTACCAACCGATTATCATAACTGGTTACCATGGTAATGGAAATGAAGAAGAGGCTGAAGTGCCTTCTAACGAAATCGAAGTTGATGACATTGTTGATCAACTGAAAGGCACTGCGGATGACTATGAACTCCTCAACTTAAAAGAACATGTTAAAAAGATGAGAGAAAAGGGAAAATACAATAAAGAATACAACACACAACTAACAAAACCTCCCACAATTAAATATGGAACGATGCAGAAACAGAAATCTAATGGACCTTTTACCCCGACGACACCAAATAGGAAACGGGGAAGGCCTGATCACACAGAAGCTAACAAATCTAAAGCTATCTCAAATCATGTTTCTATAGCAACTGTTTTGACAATGCTGATTTTCAAGATAATATGAGGATATTAATTTATCAAATTCTGGACTATCATAAAGTGTTTGACAAATTTTGTTTACTTTCGAATCATGTGTCAGTCTCAAGAAGTGAAGAACCTTTGGAGACAATCATGGAACATTTGGTACAAAATAGTTTCCATTGTTAATTTCTTGGACTATCATTGTTTTTGAAAGTTGTTATTACATCTTACTTCCAGAGGGATATTTTGGACTTTTTAAGGAACACTTTTGAGACAGTTGTGGAAAATTGTACATGAATATCTGATTTATTAGATTTTAACGTTTTTTATGGCTCAAGTAAGCTTCCAAAAAATTGTCTAAAAAGGCGATTGTGTGTGTCATAATTTTAATCATTGTGTGTGTCACAATTTTCATCACATTATGACACTACAAACTGTGGAATGTTTTTACCAACTTCATTGACTGTCAAAGAGTCTTTGACGAGTTATGTTAATATATCCCATTTTATCAAACTTCCTTTCACTACAGTACCGAGAGACACATATATATATATATTCAAGATCTTTCTGCAAAAACCAAGACATCGGAGTCTGGGATACAACAGCGAAAATTTTATTGTACACATTTTTTTAAACAAGGTTGTACGAAACAGCACATTTCAAGTTACACCATCACACCTCACCTCCAAATTGCTGGAAAAAATCACAATCTTTATTTAATTTTCTTCGACTATCATAACGTTCTTGACAAACACGTTACTTCAAAAGAGAACTCTCTCAACAAAGTGCACACTGGATACTCTTTTGAAATACATAGATAAACTTTTCTGTAACAACCCGCTGAGCCCGGTGTGGTAACTGCTCAATAATGATAATTAAACTATGACTTGGGAGTTCCAGAAAACCACAGAATATATAAATATATTTTGATATCTGCAATATATGTATTTGAATGTATACTTCTTTATTTATATGGTATTTCTTACAGTGTACTGTCTCCATAGATTATATATATATATACGAATTTTATTATAACCATGCACATAATACACACATATAAATTTAATCTTTTTCACTGGGCAATTTGATTTGAGTTTATGTTCTTTACGACGCATCACTGACTTGCTGTTGCATTTGGCAGAAATGTCTCCCCCATCCCAAAAGTAACATGCTAACATGCAGTATAAAATTCAGGGCTGCAAGAGGATACACCTGGAGAGCCTTTATACCAATTGGGATACACTACACTTTAAAACTAGCTGAGCCTCTATAATAGCAGCTACCATAGTGACAAAAAAATTGACATTTTATGGCAGAAAACCCTTGGTCTTACACACCAGGTACTGTAATTTTGACTGTAACTACCACAAAAGTAGTGGGAGCTGTTTTTACAGTGTAATTCAATACAGTGGCTCCACTCTCTTGCATGCAAATTATTCCACTTTTCTTTACGTAATATAAGTTACACTTTCATTAATGCTCTTACAACCAACCTCCTATTGTGATATTGTGAATATGTGTTGTATGTTTCTGAAGAGATTAAATACTATAGATTTGCATTGCAATCTATTGTTTTGAGTGCTGCTGTAGGTATTAGTTAGACACCGATTTGGAGGGTTCTAACATGCATTTTTGTCAGTTAGATCCCGACCGAAGGGAGGACCCGACAAAGAGGTGTCTAACTGACTTAGACATCATGTGCTTCTTCTATTATTTGTTTTCACTTATAATTTTAGCAAAATAAACCATAATCTCATTGTTTGTTTGATGTTGTAAACAGAGTTAATCCCTAGCTGGGCGCTAACATGCAATATTGTCAGTTAGATACCGGTTTTTCCAATGGTATAAGTATCTTGGTGATGTCTAATGTGAACTTAATGTCGCCAAATGCCAAGCACACTTTAAAGAGATTGCTGTACTGCGATTTCAAGTTTCAAACTCTGATTTTGAAGCGATTTTAAAATGTAGCTATTCCTATATAGCCAATTGACCAGCAATTAAACGTACGAAAGCTCTTTTATGCTTTGTTTATACACATTCCACACATAAATTGACACATATATATGGAATTTGTATAAATTTACGTATGTGAAACATACGTAAATTTCCGCGTGTTTCATACGTGTTAACTTCGTTTTTGGGCTTTAACTTGATTTGTTCCCTGAGTTTTTGTAGATAGGGAAATGCAAGGTTTACACCCACACCGTTTGTGATAACCATATTGCAATCAAAGGGCCAAAGTAGGGGAGACCAGGGCAAAATGGTCCCCCAGGACAAAATGGTCCTTTCGCGTTTCAGGCAATGCAGTGCTACTATTTTTGGTAAGTTTCGCGTGTAGAATTCAAGAACGTAATGCGTACGCTGCACAATAATATTGCTAGTGTAGGTATTAATAATATACACTTGGTTTTTGATGTATAACCTTTAATGACATAAGATAACACATATTTATCTGTAAACCATCTCACTTATGTTATCTCAAGAAGATTTACTTCAATAAATTATAGTATAATGATGTTGTTGCTACGACCACAAAACTGTTGGGTCATTCTGACAACGCTATACAATGTAGAGCATTAAAATATCTTCAGTGCAGAATGCTTGTGAAATATAGAACAAAAGCATTTTTTGTGATGTCATATATTATATACACTGCATATCAACGTTTTTGAAATAAGTTGGTACAGTAATGCTTATACAGTGACGAATTGCAACACACCAATGGAAAATAAGGCCATTTATCCTTTAACTGAAAAAACAAACTACTTCTCTAGCATATCATTCTATTCAATAAGAAAAAATTTTTTTTTTAAATATCTAGAGACTACCGTGACAAAAACAATCGAGATGTTTTCAAATTCAGCGAATTTGGACTCGGTCTGGAACTAGTCATTCGCATTCTATTACGTGATTCGTTATTCTGCCTTTCCAGAAATTACTCCCAGTACTTCTTGATGTCTCACATATTGAATCACAATTGTCGAAAACAAAATCGCAATCTTTTTGAAAATATACTGAAAAATAACACTATCATTTGATCATGCAATTTTTCACTTTATCAATATTGTGTATCAACAATAATATTCATTTTGTATAAATAAATTGAAAAAACTTAGTTTCGATAGATAGATAGATAGATAGATAGATAGATAGATAGATAGATAGATAGATAGATAGATAGATAGATAGAAAGAAAGAAAGATAGATAGATAGATAGATAGATAGGAAGTTGGAACCTCAAAAGTAATATTGTAAAAGAATGGGCAAATTTTATCTGCCCAGACTGTGATATTTTGAATGCTTGTCAAATGAAAGAACTAGTCAGAATAAGAAATTCAGATTTTAATCATTGATTTTCATTAGACACCCAGGAAATTAATGAGGTTATTGGGTATCTTTGAACCAAATAGTTGTTTTTAAACATTGTTTTTATCTACTTGTTACTATTAATTTATTTGACTGCAATTGTCTTGTTTTAAATAAAAAAATATTTATTAACATTGATCCAATTAGTTAAGAAAAATTGATATTCAATTGACACAGATTATGTTTCAGCAAGTAATGGATGAAAATTGACATTCTATTGTGAAAGTTCCCTGTCCAATTGTAAAGAGGGTAATTCTAACACCTGTGTACACTGTACAAGGTCAGGTACATGCAGTGACCCAATTTCTTTGCTAAAGACAATAGGCCAATGCATTCACGCCTACATGGCTCAATGAACATGGAAAACCCCTCCAAAAGATAGCATTGAAATTGATTGAATAATTACTGGATTTATGCATCTATACAGCAAAATGATGCAACATGAAAAAAAGGCTATTTCTCAAATAATTAGTATACCCATATTTATTCTTGAAAGGTTAACCAAACGAATTCAGTGGGGAAAATGTAATAAATACATTATGGATAAAGTATTTTTTGATATTCAAAGTTATACTACCTTTTATCAAAATTGAAATTATATAAATGTAGATCATATATTTACTGCAGAACTGAGATGCTAGTTTAGCAACATAGTTGGACCAGTGTTCGCGTTTACGCCGTCCCGACCCTAAAATGACTCTAAAATTTCTTTTGGGACTCCATTTTTAAGAAGCATAGAGTCCCAAGGGACGCACAAACTTGCTTGCTTTGATTACAGTCAATTGGATGTCACTCCCTTGAACTTTTTCACAAGTGGGATTAAGGATTTGACACCACAAGAGAGGTGTGAAAGTTGATTGCAATTGAGGTGCTTCCAGTCAGTTGAACTGGTCAGGGAATTTTGTTTGGTTGATGACAATTAAGCCTAGTGAAGACCAGTCACATTGCTTTCATTGGTGTCTAAGGAAGAGGACCTTTAATAATTGCACCTCAGACTTAGTATGGTATTAATCTGTTAATTGATATTTTCACACACTTTATTGGTCAACACAAGCATGAATGCAGCATATTAAGCATACATGTACACTTGGGGAGCAATATGTCACAAAAAAGCATAGCAATTATGCACTGGTGGCCAGTGGTGGGCCTTGATCTACAGTGTATGAAACACAAGTGATAACTTTCTGTTGTAGAACATGATGTCACTGCAGCTCATATTAACATGTCACAAACAGACATGATAATTGTGCAAGAAGTCCTGTAGGACATGACCACAGATCATGCTATAGTTACAGAAGGGTGAGTTTTGATTGGGTTGGTGCTAATTATATCTACCTGGTATACAAGTAAAGAAAACATTGATAAAAAGACACATGCCCTAAATCTCACTGAGAACCAGGGACAATCATGCTGAGGCCAACAATCAGTGGGTGGCGTACCAGTGCCACATGCTGGCAATGTGTAGTGTACACTAGAGCTGCTGTTGAGCCCAAGCTGACTAGTGACATGACAAACATGTTGCATTTGTTGTGAGTCTCTCATGATGTTTTAAAACAATAATAATTTTTCGAAAGCGAGGGACTCCAAAAGTTTCAAAGGGACTCCAAATCTAGAAGGTAAGGAGTCCCAGGGACTCCATTTGGAAAGTGACTACCGCAAACACTGGTTGGACTACTCAGGTTGTGACTCTGTGATGTCTTGTCTAATTGCAATCACATTTCTAACTTGCTTTGACAAGTTTCAGTGTGAGTTCTTCTGTATCATAAATTGAAACTGACTAATTGTTATATTTCTGCACTATCCAATGAAACTGTATTCCTTATATATCTCTTCTAAGAGGCAAAATAAATTATTTATTTTTTATATAAATTGCATTACTTAAAACTAAAAGTGTTCTTTTTATAAAGTAACTGATATTACAGACTACATGAAATTTATGATGTTATGAAGTTTCATTTATTCACAAATTGTCTTTGAAAATATTGGCACTTCACTCAACATGGTTTGTAAGCTGTCATGTTGGCTTTTTTTTTTACTGAAAGTACTTAAATGTACTTAAAAAGTACTTAAAATTTCAAGTACTTTTTGCAAAGTACTGGTTACCAGTACAGTACTTCTGGGTTCAGTACTTCCAGTACCCAGTACATTCCAAGTACTCAAGAAAGTGTACTTAAGTACAGAAGTACTTAAGTACTCAAGTACTTGTTAACAGCCCTGCTCCCATCCTCGTTTTATTGCAACAATGCTAGCCTCTGATCTGCTGACATATAATTCAACAGCCTGTTTTTTCCCCAGACAGTCCTCTTTGATTTGCCATTGAATTCCATACCTGTTAAATGTGCCTCGTGGTGTTGAATTTGAAGTCCCTATAGAGAAGGGCAGGGCAAGAAGCCCGGGTTGGGTGAGAGGCTAAGAGCGCCCCCCCCATGTTATATCGAAACTTACATTTTTGGTGCGTTTTCTTATTGATAGGATTGAAGCTAGAGGCTTTTTAGGTGACGTCACAAATTTTCAGGGCACACAGCATCAAACCAAAGCAGAGATTAAAGAAACAAAAAAATGTGCATGGTTTTTGTAACTTTGATTTATTATTTGAAAGGGGTTGTCAGAAATAACTTAGGAAATGTTTAAAAGTATAATGGATATCAGCATTGCTTCACTTTATGACCATCACATAAATATTATTTGGATCATGTTTTTTGCATTTTAGTTCAAAATATAGAGGTCAAATCAACATATACGGGCCCCACATGGTATGGAGCATGAGGTCCCCTTCACTGGGGTCTCAAAGCTGCTTCAGGAACCATTTAATAATGTGTACTTTACCTTAAATCTTGATAGAATAGGTAATTAAATAGAATAATTCGGCCGAAATTGAAAAAGAACAAAAAAAAAAGAAAAAAGAAATAAATAAAAGCAAGAACAGAAAAATTCAGAAATTCAGAAAACGTAAATAGAATTTCTTAAAAATGACAGAAGAACTACAAGAAGTAACTTTCAAGCTGAATGCGCTCGCAAAAATAATTGTCATAGGATTATAATAGGGGGCTTCTTGCTCAATGGGTGGGGTAAGAAGGCCAATTGCAATTTTTTACAAAAGTGGCCGTAACTCCTTTATTAAAATTGGTAGAAATTTGTTTCATGAATCATAAGTATAGTCAAGTGATCCCTTCCTGACAGCATAAGTGCTCATATTCGAATAATTGACCATAAAAAGTAGGTCAAATTGCACCTCGATGTAAAGGGGGGCTGCATGCCCCACCCTAGGTGGGGCCAAATCTTGCAAGTGTTTGTATGTACAGCCCCGCTCCATTTATATAACATTTGATTATGATACGCCAGGTCAGTGGATCTTTAGGGAATCAATCAGCGAAATTTATAAAAAATTTTCGTAAACCTCGTTCCGGAAGATGACTATGATTTTGATTGTGACAATTTAGCAACCCTTTAGTAACTTATCAATCTAGTATTTGCTTCGTCATCGGTCTGGGTCTCTTGATTCGAGTATTTGATAAAATTCTCTTTAAATAGACCCACCGGCCGCTTGTAGAACAGAGTAACTCCACAGTTTTCATTACACATTTGAGTAGAAAACGCCCATAAATATTTTTTATTACAAAATGGCAGAAGCAACATTGTATTACTTTAATGCTAGAGGATTAGCAGAGAGACAGCGGATACTGCTATGCCTTGCCGGAGTTACAGTAAGTTGTTGTTTATTTCTTATTAACAGCAGGTTGTTGCATATAATATATTTATATTTTATGAAAATAATTGTGAAATATTACAAATTTATTTGTTAAATTGTTATAATTCAGGACTCGCAGTATATCTGTTCTTTCTGCTGATTATTTCAGTTTGATGAAGTCCTCTTGCAAGATCGATCGGAGATGCTAAAACTCATAGATGGTAAGGGACAAGAGTTACTGAGGAGGTTCAAGCCTTAAATTAAATATTATTCAAATGTATTTGACCCCATTTTGGACAATGGCCTGTAAATTCAAAATTAATAAATTTAACTGGCTGATCTGTTTCAGTGAGCTTTCTAGCAATCCCTTACCTCTTACAACTTATCTACACTGTAAAACCAGCTGAGTCTAACAGAATCTACTGTAATGAATACAGAAAACTGTCATTTTATAGTATATACACTCAATGCCATTGCTTTTCGGCAGGTATCGATGTTTTAAAGGTTACCGCCGTAAAAATAACGGGAGCTTGTTCTACAGTGTAGGCCTACCTGTAAAGTGTCCAGTTAAAAATGTTTAGCATGCAGGTTTAGCCACTAATGAAACATAATAACGGAATTCAGAGGGATTTTCGTCATGCGCCTTATATTTATTTTCTATTGGATTCATTGTATCACAGATATAAAATATTTGATTGCATTTATTTTAAGATGGCAAGCTCCTGTTTGACCAACTGCCCCTGTTAGAAATTGATGGTTTGAGACTGGTTCAAACAAATTCCAGCGCTAGATACATCGCAGCAAGAGGCAAAATGGACAGCGCTGATCCTAAAACTATGGTCAAGTAAGTGTTGTAATGGCATTACAGATATTTCCTACGAGATGGTAAATGCAAAATTTTACTCAATAATAAGATATTTTGAGATGTACCTAACGAGTTGATGAGTCCTCTGTACCTGCAAGCATTTATACGCCATATTGTAAATTGAAAGAAAACTGAACTTCATGGGTGATCTACATGTAATGGTTTTGCATTCGCCTCACACAGTGTCCTTGAACGAAGTTTAGGGTTAAAAAAATGTACAAAGAATCCGTCAACACAGCGTTGTAGTATGCGGTCTCAGCTTCGATTTGATGTAAAGATCTAAAAAATCTGTTGGGAAAATTTTGAGAAAATTGAAATTTAAAATTTTTAGTTTTTCACACCCTTGTCGCATGCAAAATATCAGTTTTAGATCTATAAAATAGCATTGCAGTGTTATCGAAATATCACAGCTTATCTAGTTATACATTAGGTTGCTGAATCAGGTGAAAAATTATAATAAAAAGCATTTTATTTCTAATTTTCACATCATTTTCAACATTTAGAGGTGTTGCAAACTCACCTATCATATAATGTGTCAAATCAAGTATAAACATGGCCAATTTGGCTTTATTATTTCTTTAACTAAAGAAAAGTAGCAAATGAACCACCAAAGTGTGAGAAAATGCCTTGTTAAATTCAGTAGTGAGATAAATTGAGATTTTCAGAATTTCACCAGTTAATGTTTTTCAAGTGGGGTTCACAGAAACATCTGTCAAGTTATCGGACAACACATAGTGGACAAATGTAGGAATACCTACTGTCGGCGGCATCTCACAAGTGTGCATCTTCACCACAGCTTTGCATGTACATTGTTTTTGACAAACAAGGAAATAATATATTTTTATCGAAGTATTTTTTCAAATAATACAAAAAAATCTATGAAAGTGGTCTAATGGCTGAGATGATCACTTCCAAGTTTTATTGCAATGTTTCTGTCGATATTGAAATGTAGGCAGCAATTCTAATGGTCTTCTGTAGCATTTTATATGCTTTTTTTCAACTTGTTTTTGCCAATTGTTAAGATTATTTTCTTGAAATCTGATGGTTGCTTACTTCCAAAATTCAGTTGTTCAGTTATAGCATGCACAGATAAACAATATTAATTGTGTGACCATGGAAGAGAATCTGTTGACTATTAATTCAAAACTTTGTTGATTGCACAAAGGCACGCTATAACTGAACAAATGAATTTTGGAAGTATGTAACCACTAAATTCCATGAAATAATCTAAAACAGATATAAACGAAGCACTTAAAATTCTTCAGAATACCATAAATTGCTACCTACATTTCAATATCGACAGAAACATTGTAATAAAACTTGGAATTGATCATCTCAGCCATTAGACCACTTTCATAGAGTTATTTTTGCTGATTTGAAGAAATACTTCTATAAAAATATATTATTTCCTTGGATGTCAAATACAACGTACATGCAAAGCTGTGGTGAAGATGCACACTTGTGAGATGCCGACAGTAGGTATTCCTACATTTGTCCACTATTTGTTGTCCGATAACTTGACAGATGTTTCTGTGAATCCCACTTGAAAAACATTAGCTGGTGAATATGCTAAAAATCTCAATTTATCTCACTAATGAATTTAACAAGGCATTTTCTCACACCTTGGTGGTTCATTTGCCACTTTTCTTTAGTTAAAGAAATAATAAAGCCAAATTGGCCATGTTTATATTTGATTTGACACATTATATGATTCGACGAGTTTGCAACACCTCTAGATGTTGAAAATGATCTGAAAATTAGAAATAAAATGCTTTTTATAATAATTTTTCACCTGATTCAGCAACCTTATGTATAACTAGATAAGCTGCGATATTTCAATAACGCTGCAATGCTATTTTATAGATCTAAAACTGATATTTTGCATGCAACAAGTGTGTGAAAAACTAAAAATTTTAAATTTCAATTTTCTCAAAATTTTCCCAACAGATTTTTTAGATCTTTACATCATATCGAAGCTGAGACCACGTACTACAACGCTGTGTTGACAGATTCTTTGTACATTTTTTTTAACCCTAAACTTTGTTCAAGGACACTGTGCTCAGCTTATCAGAGCACAAATCCAGCTGAGCTGATTATGTAACAAAGGCATAAAATTGACATCACTGATGTCACTATAGTAGAATAATGGTATTCATGGCAACATCAAGCCTATAATATTCATCTATTTGTAAATAGAAATGTTGGCATCCATACACAATTGCACATATATCCGTATTCATCTTTTTCAGAATCAGCATGTGCTATGAAGGCGGTTTGGATTTTCTTGGCTTTTTTATGGGAGCAGGTTGGGCAATGTCAGTTGAAGAAGCCATGGAAATCGCTAAAGCTAAAGCTTTGCCAAGATATCTCCCAAAATTTGAAAAGGTATTCTTTACTAATGAATTATAATTCAAAACAATGAGGTGTCCGAAACTATTACCATAACCACCTGTATGTCTAACGATAAGTTGTAGATTACACTGTTCAAAGATACCAAGTATATTCTGTATGGTAGAATATAATAAGTGTCTCTTTTTTAAACTACAATATTTGATGCTTCCAGATACTGAAAGAAAACGGAACAGGATATGTTGTTGGTGACAGTGTAACTTTGGGTGATGTCCCCCTGTTTGAAACCCTCTTAGCTCTGGAGGAACTTCTTGGAGAAAAATATTTAAAATTTTCCCAATATACAGGTGAACAAATAATTGTTGTTTAATGAAAAAATATTTAGAAGATTTTCCCAATATACAGGTGAACAAATAATTTTTGTTTAATGAAAAAATATTTAGAAGATTTTCCCAATATACAGGTGAACAAATAATTTTTGTCTACTGAAAAATATTTGAAAGGTTTTCCCAATATATATAACCTTACATACATGTACATATGATGCACTAATTTTCATATTATAAAGCTAAATTAAAATAAAAAATACTGAAATTGATATCTATGTAAGCCTAGTATGAATGAGATACATATTTGGATTTTGAGATGCTGCTTGTAGGATACTGATCATTTTGTAAAATTTAGAATGTAATTTAGTGCTTGTGATGTTACCTATTGATGCATATATGTTTTATGGCAATTTTGTCATTACTTTATTTCAGAAATTTTTCAAACAAATGAAATCCCTGGAAGGAATTCAAGTTTACCTAGCAAAATACAGAAAACCAAAAAATAATCCTCCCACGACGAAGCAAGTAAAGGCAATATTGAATTATGACTAGGTTTGTGTCAATTTGTAATGGCCATGTACACTGTTACATATCTAATATTCATGAAATTCTAATATTTATGAAATATACATTATATCTCCTTATGAAATGCATTGATGTCTGTGTTTTTGGAGCAAATAAACAAATGATGAAATTATCTCTTTCTGTTAACTTGAGTGTTTTCATAAAAAAAATCTCCTGTCTCTACAATGTACACTCTAAAAATTTAAGCTTGCACAAAAAGTTTGATAGGTTTTTGGGCTCATCCTCCAAATTATTTCAATTTGAGTTTGTGGAAATATTGTACAACAGCTGCTGCATTGTCATGAATGCTTGAGGTGTTTGGAAAACCAAACTTACATGCAAAAACCATCATAGGCCTAGCTGTTTCAAAAAACCATGTTGTGCACAAGTGTAGTGTGACTCGAGTCAAGAGTTTTAATCGAACAAGGGAGCTTTAGGTCCTATTTTTATGCACTTGGTACTAAGTTAGTAGGTTAATTGGGACAGTAAGAGGACACGGCAATGAGGTATGGTAAGGCTGAAGCTGTCGTCAAACATAAGCACAGACAAGCCGGCAAGAGCTGGATTCAAACTCTGGACTTGTGGAAATCACATTTCAACAGCGGACTCTATTGACCTGAGGTTTTAGACTTGCATGAGGCCCCCTTCACTGGGGCCTCAAAGCTACTTCAGGAACCAATTAATAATGTGTACCTTACCTTAGCTAATTAAAATAGAAAAAAAATTGGCTGTAATTGAAACTGGGCAAAAAATATTGAAAAATATTGTAAATGTATGAACAGAAAAATTCTGAAATTCAGAAAATGTTAATAGAATGCCTTAGAAATGATCAAAGAACCCCAAAAAATAACTTTCAACTTCAAGCTGAATGCGCTCGCAAAAATTCCCATAGGATTATAATAGGGGGCTTCTTGCCCTATGGGTGGGGTAAGAAGGCCATTTTAATTTTTTACAAAAATGGCCGTAACTCCTTTATTAAAATTGGTAGATATTTGTTTCACTAGTTATAAGTAGAGTTAAGTGATCCCTTCCTGACAGCATAAGCATTCAAATAATCAACCATAAAAAGTAGGTCAAATCGCACCTCGAAGTTAAGGCGGGCTGCATGCCCCGCCCTACTCCACCCTGCAAATTTTTAATGTAATGCAACTGCCACCCCACATGTTGGTGCAATATATCCCTTGCTTTGATAAGGTGAAAACATGCACTGATTTGGAACGGTCAGTCGGTCACTGCATCGGATGGTGATAGTCAAATTTAGATCTATAGAATGACCAACTGCTTTTATCATGACCAGAGCTACGTAAATCTGTCCGACTTTTCAATGAATATTTGCTGAGTTAAGAGGTCACGGTCTCTTGAGAATTTGATAAAACTCTCTTCAGATATGCCTACTTGCCATTTGTACAGCACAGTAACTCGTCTACTTTCATTGTGCATTTGAGTAGCACAGGCCTATATATTTTTATTTTAAAAAATGGCGGAAGCAAAGTTGTACTAGAAGGCAAATTGCAATTTGCATATCTGGACGCTGATAATAGACCTGAACATTGTAACATAATCTTGGTCTGGTAGTCAGGTAGGCTGAATAATAATAGCAGTAGTCAGAACTTATTAGGGCATAATGCCCAATTGGCTTTAAGAGAGAGAGATAAATGTATTGCTACACAGCAATGCATGAAATTGGTTGATTGATTCTTGTTTAATTAGGCCAGCATAGAATAAGTTTCCATGGATGATGGAGTTATGTGTTTAACAACTTGCCATAGTTCTGTTAAGCTGACATTGGTCAATAACGTTTTTTTGGAGGGCATTATTGGGTATTAATTTTTAAGTTAAACGAGCTTACCTGTAAGTGAAGTTTGACTGTAATTCTGATGAATCTTCTTGTAGTCCAGAGAGTGTTGAATGCCAGTGCTGCCATCTCATGGGAACACTCTGGACTACAGAGGATTTATTAGAATCAGTTATGGCCAGAGGGCAGAAATCAGTAACTCAATGCCGGAGCGGCCAGGCGAGGGCATTAAATGATTTCTGACCGAGGGCCATAACTGATTAATACCCCATAATGCCCAACAACAAAATGTTATTATCATTATTATCATTTTTTAACACATTCATATCCAGGAAAAAATTACCTTCACTGAACGCCTGCACCAATTTTTCCGTTCGTACGTCCTTATTATTAAAGCTAGAGCAAATCCGTGTCCAAAAATGAACTCAGCATGGCGACTTTGATAATTCTAGGTTTTTAAATCGTTGAAAACGGACCATTTTTGACCGAGATTGAGTCAAAACAGACCAACGATACAATCTCAGAAGTCAATAATGTCGCCATGACGTCACTTCTGATGACGTCACGATTGTAAAACACACCAGGGGGCATTTTCGCAGGTGTTAATGCTCATTAACGCCCGCGAACTGGGCGTTAATGGCCAGACAATGCCCTCTAAAATGATAATAATGTGTGATATAGACATTGTAGGCCAATAGCGCTAGTGCACATTTTGCATGCTAGGTGGCTACGATGTGATGACGACAAGTGTGCGTTGAAGCATGTACAGTTCTGCCAGACTGGTCCCCCTCCCTGGTGTGGCATAGGGACAGTAGGTTTGATGAGTTTACTGTGCACATCACTATGTGTAATGTTCAGCCAACAGGAAACTGAAACACACACAAAAAGACAGGAAGTAGGCCGTTGTGCGACAGTATCTGGACTGCGTCCAGATAATTACTTCAATGGTAGAGGATTAGCGGAGAGACAGCGGATACTGCTATGCCTTGCCGGAATTATGGTTAGTAACAGTTATTACTATATCTTATTCACAGAAAGTTATTTGGTGTCCCATGTCTAAGAACATCATCTCTGAGATATTGATTTTTTGGTGATTGAATAAAAAAAAATCTAAATCTATAAATCGTGCTGCGCTTTTTAGTATTCAAAAGACTGTTTTGTTGCTATATATTTGTAAACATTTCTTTGGGATTCCTTCCAGTTTGAAGAAGTCCTCATGACAGAACGATCAGAGATGTTGCAACTCATAAATGGTACATAAGTGTTTATTAGTAAGGCAAAAAAGTATTTTCATTATGATTTTTCAATGTTAAACTTGGGCATGCAGAGAAGGCCATGATAGATAAGCAGAACAGAAGCTTCTGGCATAACACAATAATACAAAGGCCAGAGGCATTATCAATTTTATTTTTAGCTTATCGGATTGACCGTACTAACACATTTTCAGCATACACTCTAAAAAATTTCAGACAAAATTGGTCCATGTTGGTTTTTTGCATTGAAATTTGGTTTTTCAAAAAACCATTTTGAATCTAAAAAAACAATTTTGTCCCGACAGTTTTTAGAGTGTACAGAAAAAAGAATTTGAGCTTACCCACAATTTTTATTGAATTTACATTTTAAAATACTCAGAAAATCACATTTTATCATCCTACCGTCCAACCCTAGAAAAAGTGCTTTGAGAAAATCCGATAAGCCGAAGATATTTACATCTGGCCTGATTAGACGGGAGACTTTTCAGTTATAACTAAATTTCCTATTTCTAAAGGTTTCTTTGTATCACAGATCTAAAATGTTTGATTTCCTTAGGTGACAAGCTCCTGTTCGACCACACTCTAAGAAAAAAAGGTGCATGGGGAGGAGCGAAACACCTGCAAGGTGGATGTAAAAACCTTTGGGGTGCACAAGGTTCATCATCATCGTTTTGGTGCATCAAACAAGGGGTGCATGAAAAAAAGGTGCATCACACATTATAGGGTGCATCACATGAGAGGTGCATCACACATCACAAGGTGCATGGGGTTCTTCACCATCCTACCATGGCTTCTGAAAATGGATATGGAAAATTATGAAATAATTGGGTAGCTGGGTTATTGAATAAAAATGCCAGGCAGTGTCTAACTGACAAGCTGGTCTGCTGTGGGAAGGCGAAGGTGGTGACCCAGGGCATACTCAGAAATGGCCTGGTGGGAAGCGGAGGCATTACATGAGGTGAATGGGCAGCACTCTGGGTTTTTCCTTTCTCCTGTATGTCAACTTCAGGCCTTATGAGAAAGCCATGCCCCCTATAGCAGAGTGGCAGGAGGCCAAAAAGTGGCTTAGTTTTTGATGTAACTGCCCCCGCTCTGCAACCTCACAAATTGTATATCAAATCGATGCTTATGACCCGCAGTTTTAAAAAAACCCGTCTGACGTTGAAAAATTAACGTGGCACTTTGCCGTCCCAGGGGTCAAAGGTCACGACCTCCATAGAAAAATGCCCATTTTCAAGCACGGACATGAAATTCACTTTACAGGCTCTCCTGTGTGACCTGTTTCAGATACAGAGGCGTATGATACATCAAATGAAAGGTTGCATTGAGCTCAATAATTTTATTACAGCCACTTGACCTTTGACCTCATTTGCATATCGCAGGAGTCATAAATATGTCAAAAATCAGTTAAAAATTACCTACTTTTTTCAAATGGAAAGAAAGAAAGTTTCCCTGCAATCTTATTTTCACAGATCCAACCCTTAAATTTCATGTGCACGCATCACAGGGCATTGTGATTCAGATTTATGCTAATTTATTCACCATAGGTCACAACAAGGTCAAAGGTCACATGACTCAAACATAGCTCCCTTATTTCTCCAAAATTCAGCAGAAATGTATTATTTCAGGCCCATTGTTTCATAGGTAATTTGTACATGGTCTTATAGTATACCATGTGAATGGTCTCAATGAGAAAAATAATTTTATCATACTCAATTGACCTTTGACCTCATTTGCATATCGCAGGAGTCATAAATATATCAAAAATCAGTAAAAAATTACCTACTTTTTTCAAATGGAAGGAAAGAAAGTTTCCCTACTAAGTAATTTTCATATATCCAGCCCCTAAATTTCATGTACACGCATTATAGGACAATGTTATGAAAATTTATGCAAATTTATTCATGTATCACCGTAGGTCACAACAAGGTCAAAGGTCACGTAACCCAAAATAGCTCCCTTATTTCTCAAAATTTCAGCAGAAATGCATTATTTCAGGCCGATTGTGTCATAGGTAATTTGTACATGGTCATATTGTGCACCATATGAAGGGTCTCAATTAGCGCAATAATTTTGTGATACTCAATTGACCTTTGACCTCATTTGAATATTACAGGAGTCATAAATAGGTCAAAAAACACTAATCTTTGCCAATTTTTTTCAACTTGTAAGAAACAAAGTTTCCCTTCTATGTTGTTTCAAAGATTGTTCCCCTAAATTTCATGTGCATTCTTTACAGGACATTGTGATACAAATTTATGCTAATTTATTCAACATAGGACACAAGGTCAAAGGTCACATAACCTAAACATGGCTCCCATATTTCTCAAAATTTCAACAGAAACGCATTATTTCAGGCCCATTGTGTCATAGGCATTTTGTACTTGGTCATCATACGCTGGGACTCAAGTAGCATAATAATTTGGTGATACTCAATTGACCTTTGACCTCATTTGCATATTACAGGGTCATGAATAGGTCGAAAATCACTAATCATTGACGTGTTTTTTTCAATTGTTAAGAAACAAAGTTTCACTTCAATGTTGTTTTGATATATCGTAGCCCTAAATTTCAAGTGCATGCATCACATGTCATTGTGATAGAAATCTATGCAAATTTATTCAACATAGGTCACAACAAGGTCTAAGTTTAAAAGGTCACATAACACAAAAATAGCTCCTATATTTCTCAAAATTTCAGCAGAAGTGCATTATTTCAGGCCCATGGTGTCATATTTATGCATTTCATGTATGGACTTGTCATACACCAAATGAAAGTTGTTAATGAGTACAATAATTGAATGATGCTCACTCAACCTTTGACCTCATCTGCATATCACAGGAGTTAGAAACAGGTAAAAAATAACCAAAAATTCTTTATTTCCAATTTGAAGAAGGGCAGTTTCCCCGACCATATCATTTTCATAGATCTTACCTCCTAAATTGATGTACATTCAACATGGAATGCTGTGACTTATATTTATGCAAATTTATTTGATATTGGTCACACAAAGGTCAGAGGTCACATGATCCAGATGTAACTCCCATACCCACTTTGTATAGAATAACTTTCCTGTTTTACCATAATTTCCGGTTTTCTTTGAATTGAACAGGAATGCTATATTTCAGGGCCATTGTGCCATAGCCATTTGCTGAACGAACTTGTTGTACACCAAAAGAAAAGTTTAGATAAATTCTATAATTACCAGAGATACTCATTTGACCTTTGACATTATTTGCATATTACAAGAATGAGAAACGTTTCAAAGGCCAAGAATGCTACATTATTTTCATCGATCCTACACCTTATATTTGTGTGCGTACTAATGTGATGCTATCATCTAAAATTTAGCTAATTTTTTCATTATATGTCAGGCCAAGGTCAAAGGCCGCATGACCCAAAAATTACCCCAGTATTTCTTTAAATCTAAACAGAAATGTTTATTTTTCAGACCCTTCATGTCGCATTTATTCATTTTCTGCCTAGGTTTCTTGAACAACAGATGAAAGATTGCTGGGATGCCCCAGTCAAATCGCAAAAATCAATAAATTTGTTAAATCTACCTAGCACTGTGATTCTTTCGAACATATTTTACCTATAAATATAATAACATATAATATTTTTATGCTTTAATTTTATCTTTGACGGTATTGGCATGTTGTTTAATAGAAATATGAATCTGGGTTTCCATGGTTGTAATTACAAATGTTTATTACAGCATACAGAAAGACAGCACATACTTCCTGAAATTTCAGGCGGAAGTTGTTTTTGAGATTTCCTTTTAGATTTGAGAGAAGTTTAACTTTTCATCAAGTAAAGACAATAACATCATCTTTTCTATTTCGAACTATGGTTCAATATACAACCAAATATGCTTCCACTTGTATACAACAAACAGTACCATTTCAAGTTATATTAAGTTTCATCACAAAATCATCTCAGCAATATGTGACCTGCTCCACCAAAATGAGTTCAAAGTAGGCAATCTGTATTTTCCAGAAATTAGCAAAATGTGTCAAAAGGTCACATTTTGATGATTTTTAGTTGTTGGTACCACGTTTTATCAAAAGTAATTTGCTTTGATCATTTCAGACCATTTTAACCAAAAACTGATTTTGAATTATTCAAATTGGGAATCATTCTTGATTTTCCTAGTTCTTTTATTGTAATGGCAGGAAATTCAAATGCCATTTTCTCAAAGTTCGATGTTTCGTATCATCAATGTTTGAGGTGCCATATATTTGGATTGGGTGAAGATATCAAGACAAATGAAACATCATTTTAAAGCTAAATTCCAGTAGAAAAAAGTCATTTTCACAACTGAATATGATAGTGGGCCGACTTTGAACCTATTTTGGTGGAGCAAGTCACATATACGCAACCATGCTGGCACTTGGATAATACAACAAACAGTGCCATTTCATGATTTCATGTTACATTTTAAAGTTGTATCACAAAAACATCGCAGCAATAGGCAACCATGCTAGCACTTGGATAATACAACAAACAGTTCCATTTCATGTTATTATACAGTTATCGCACAGCACCGAGTGCAATATCAGTTTTTATGGCACCGAGGTGACTAATATTGCGCGAGGGCGCAGCCCGAGTGCAATATTTGTCACCGAGGTGCCATAAAAACTGATATTGCACGAGGTGATGTGCAATAACTGTTATATCATATGGTTTTTTGGTGTCAAATGCAAAGAAAAGGGCTGGAATTCCTTGTCCAAACTTTTTTTGTGTTTCTTTTGATTCGCCTTTTTATAATGTATCTCATCAAAAGGCAATAAATATTTCACTCACAAAAAAATTTTTCACACTTTTGGAATGGAAAAATGATTTACTTGATGATGGATTTTATTTCAGATTTTTTTCTGAAACTTTATAGCAGACTTTACACCTCTAAACACAAAAAAATCGGCAAAAATGCTATTTTTCGGTCACTTATTGCTTTATTCTGGAAAAAAATAATATAATCAGTACAAAAAATAGATATCCTGACAGCCCTTAAAAAGACGCATCTTTTGCCGCAAAAACGAGATTTGTAACTGCCTCCGTTGCTGTACAGTGCACTTTTTACTAAAATCGGAAAAGACAAATTGTTTGCCAGCCTGTGGCTGCAGCAGTACTGAAACGTGGTGCTTCCTCTCAGGTCCGTCCAATCTTTTACATGTTAAAATGAGCGTGCAATATAATGCAGTGCAATATCGTAGAATATTGCACAGCTGTCAGCCAATAAGAAGCGAGTATTTCCGCTAGCCATATTATATATTAAGTTGTATCACAAAAACGTCTCAGCCATATATAATTGGCAAGGTTTGAATAAGTTTGCCATGATTTCATCTGAACATCCCATAGTTTAATATTTTTGGTTGCACTCACAAGGAAGCCCAGGGCTTATGCAGGAGTGGGATGAACGCTGTATGTATTGATGAATGACAAGGCTGGGAGTCTGCCACATAGCCCAGGGTCTTTCAGTTGCCTCAGTATAGAACACTGACTCACTAAGTACAATCCCCTCTGTTTTTGGTAGGTCCTATGGGATGGACCTTAGTCAGGAGCTATTTATAGCACATAGGCTCTTGGATGTTGCCCTAGCCCAGGTTCGAACCCACGCAGGCAGATAACATCCAGCGGAGCCAATGCTCTTAGTGCCTGAGCTAGTTCACCTGACCTAGTGTATGCACACAAATGTTTGGGGTTAGATCTTAGAAGATACTTCAGAAGGTATACTTTTTTCCTTCAAAAGGGAAAAAAATTGGCAAGTATTGAAGTGATTTTTTACCTATGTATCACTCCTGTAATATGCAAATGAGGTCAAGGGTCAATTGAGCATCACCAAATTATAGTTGGCTACTAAGTGATTCCTTTCATTTGGTGTTCAACAAGTCCATACAGGAAATGAATATGACACCATGGGCCATAAAATCATGCGCTTCTGCTGAAATTTTGAGAATGATGGGAGCTATGTTTGGGTTATGTGACCTTTGACCTTGTAGTGAAGAATGTTGAATAAATAAGCAAACATTTGTATCACAATGTCCTGTAAAGTGTACATGGAATTTTGGGGTACAATCAATGAAAACAACAAAGAAGGGACAACTCAGGGGGGATCCTGAAAATTCCGGTGGGGGGTCTATCGACCTATCGCGTTGCGGAACGCATGGTTCGCGCCATAACATGACTGCGTGTTGATAAAAATTAACATGTAAAAATATTAAAATTTGGTCTGGTGGGGGGGGGATGTGTCCCCACCATTCTCCCCCCCCCCTGCATCCGTCCTTGGGGAAACTTTGTTTCTTACAAGTTGAAAAAAGTAGGTAAATAATTAGTGAGTTTCGATCTATTTATGACTCCTGTAATATTCACTCGAGGTCAAAGATCAATTGAGTATCACCAAATTATTGTGCTAATTGAGACCCCTCATATGGTGTACAATACAACCAAGTACGAAATGAATATGACACAATCGGCCTGAAATAATGCATTTCTGCTGAAATTTTGAGAAACATGGGAGCCACGTTTGAGTTATGTGACCTTTGACCTTGTTGTGACCTATGGTGAATAAATTAGCATAAATTTGTATCACAATGTCCTGTAAAGAATGCACATGGAATTTAGGGGTACAATCAATGAAAACAACATAGAAGGGAAACTTTGTTTCTTACAAGTTGAAAAAAATAGGTAAATAATTAGTGATTTTCGACCTATTTATGACTCTTGTAATATTCAAATGAGGTCAAAGGTCAATTGAGTATCACAAAATTA
Organism: Platynereis dumerilii; assembly: GCA_026936325.1. Classification (NCBI taxonomy): domain Eukaryota; kingdom Metazoa; phylum Annelida; class Polychaeta; order Phyllodocida; family Nereididae; genus Platynereis; species Platynereis dumerilii. Next base: position 1,352,057 of record JAPTHN010000090.1, on the reverse strand, counting down.
TTGCGCTAATTAAGACCCTTCATATGGTGTACAATATGACCAAGTACCAAATGCCTATAGTCCAGTAGAACCTTGAGATAACCGTACCACCGAGAGGGTACAGCTATTTTATTGTTGTTCTTGGATAAGTGGAATATGGTGATTCCAAATCTGGTATTCTCTTGTTTCTCAACCTTGAGCATTTTTAGATATTTTGGTTTCCATGGCAACCATTTTGGTAATTTGGACATCATACTTACAAACACTTATTTGTCCATAACTTTGTTAATTGTGATTGGAAATATGTCATTTTTACACAAATTGTTGTTTGGAATAATGTCTCTCCAAAATGTGTGAAATTAACCAGATTGCACTTTTCACGAAGTTGCCATGGCAACTGATAACACAAAAACATTGCAATTTTTGAAAACAGACTTCAGGAAGTTGTCTTCTGTGGAAATATTATAAGATAAAGGCAGAAAATTAACATTGAAAAAAGCAGTCCACTCTAAGACAAAAATTATTAAGAAAAATTTGAAACCCAGCAGTAAATAAGGTTGCCATGGCAACCAACATCCCAAATAGCAATTTTTCTAAAAATACCGATAAATATTGAAATTGTCTATATCTTGACAAGTGTTGTTGGAAACTACTTCAAACTTGGTATTATTATGTATTATTTGCTCAGATTCATTATATGTGTATTTTTGGTTGCCGTGGTGATTGTCATAATAAATGAAACTTCAAACGATATCAGCTGATTGAACCTGGACCTGTAGAAAATAAAATGAAATTTATCATGCCTAGATGATGCTGATAACAATCAATTTTGATACCAAATGAAAGGTAATATTCCCAAGAGTTGAAGAATGAGGTGGTTTCTATATTTTGCTGAGAGAACACAAGCATTTCCATGGCAACAAGTCTGAAAGAAAAGGCATGAACTCCCAGAAAAACCTTTAAAAGTGAATATCATTTGATGTATGCACACTAGAAACACCGTTTTAGTGTCCAAATATATGTTTTCAGGCATGCCGGTTTCAATGGAGCCATGCCAATATTTGTAGGGGGTCACCCTCATTTGCATATTCAACTTTCCTCATACGAAAACAACAAAATTTTCAATATATATTTATGCCAAACTTTTATATAACCACAATTAAAACTTAAAAAATTGAAAATATAAAAAGCATTTACATATGAAATTTTCAATTTCAATTTCATGCTGCTAATAGTGCCCTTCTATGGTTACAGTTTACAAACTAGGATATCACCATGGCAACCAAACAAACTTTTATAAATCATGCTCCTCAAATATCAGGTTTTCCTGGTTTGAAAAGTTTGTATATATGCATGACGAAATGATGATGACTTAAACAAGAAGTAGTAAATAACTGCAGATATAGTTAAAAACACAATTTTATGTTGAATTACTGGTCACATAATTTACAAACGAAGAATAGATCTCTCTTTTTAAATTGTTGAAGCATCTCAAATGTCAGATTTGAGATATGAATATTCAATACTTGGTCAGCCTTTACTATAGAATTTGTGAGCTGGTCCAAAATAGATTTCGTAAGCTTCATCTAAGCTGGAATTGAATCTCTATTCTAATCTCACAATCAACAAATAAGGTTATCCTTATTCTATCTATATTAGTGTGGGACTGTCGCCCCACATTGTGGAAATCTTAGGCGGATCAAGCCTGACTTTTTTTTGCAAGTGAGGTTGGCATATAAGAGTGTTTGTGTAAAATTTCAGCTCATTCTATTAATATTTAGAGGTAGCACATTTCACTTGAAGTTTATAATGTAAGTCCCCATTGGCGAGACCTGAAAAATACATGATTTTCTGAAAATGAAACTTAGAATAAATATTTTTCGACCATTCAAAGACTATGGGGGAGGGTTTTGGGAGGGCACTTCAGAACAGGCGTCCCTTTTGCTATAACATATATTGTTGGCCACTGTAAGGAGATAAAATCTCAAAATTTAGGCGTTTTTTGAGTCATTTTTGTCATATTCAGCTGATATTGGACATTACATTGTGCAGAGATGAAGAGTTGAAAATGCAAAATTATGGCGGTTATGAACTGCCCTCCCAAAAACCTCCCCCATAGTTTTTGAATGGTCGAAAAATATTGATTCTAAGTCTCATTTTTGGAAAATCATGCTTTTTTGCAGGTTTTTTCAGGTCTCGCCAATGGGGACTTACATTATAAACTTCTTGAAAGTGAAATGTGCTACCTCTAAATATTAATAGAATGAGCTGAAATTTTACACACATGCTCTCATATGCCAACCTCACTTGCAAAAAAAGTTAGGTTTGATCCGCAAACATTGGGGCGCCAGTCCCACCCTAATCTATATCCTTATATACACAGAAAGCATGACATCCAGTTGTATTTAGAGGTTCAACAGAGTCATTGGTAATTTTGGGTCATGTGAGCCATTTTTAGGTAAGACCAAGATCAATTAATTTTTTTTTTCTGAAAGCAGATGCATGTTTCACAAGTTAAGAATAATCCATCAGAAATAACCCTTAGACCACAGGCCCATTATAGTCTAGTCTTAAAAGTCACAAGTGACCGAGTCCAGAAAAATCTCAATCTGGTATGGACCTGTGTCCTTGGTGACACACTCATCAAGGCCATGGATACAAGTTAAGATGAGTCTGAAACATATCTGGCCTTTTTTGTTCAACCAGACTCCTTTTTTGTCCTGGATCACCAGGTCTGGTCCATCATAAACTTTATGTGAAAAGAATTTGCAATGGCTTCCTTACACCATTTATGGTCATAGCCAATTGGCAATAAATGATCTCTTTAACATCTTTAAAAGCTTAGCAATGGGCCGACATAACAAATGGCAAGATCAAGAAGCATGTCAAAATAACATCCAAGACATAATCAGTACATGTATTAACACAAGGCTATGAATCTGGACTCATAGATTATCAATTTCCACAACCAAAATTTCTGGAAATACATGACCTTGTGAATCAGAATTTATTCAATTTCACGAAAGCAGTGAAACCCATAGTTAACCACACCTGGCACAAGTGAACTATTTTTTTCAGCCACACTGCATTTCCGATCATTTCCTTTAAAAAGCAATCTGATGCTATTGCAATTGGTGCTACATCTCAGGTAGGATACATACGAGGGGGTTTCCATAAGTTCTGCCCAACTTTCCATAACTTTTGTTTGAATGAATGCAGACACACGATATTTGTGTTAGATAAATTTGAGGTAATTTTCAAGTAATCTTGAGGAAATGATATCATGGAAATAAAAATAAATGCTTAATTTGTTGCCAAGGAAACCAGAAACCATGAAACGTGGCCAAGCTAGGTTTTGCAGTGATCACTTAAAATGAGTTTGACACCCACACAGTACTGGTGTCTTTACATATTTCAATGAAGCAACCATTTATTTTTAGCTAGCCAAAGGCGTAGCTATTGGAATCGGTGATGAGTGTATGGGATTCTGAAAACCATAAACCATGTAAACACTGTAAACATTGTAAACAATAAACATGTGAACCAAGAACAGGCTAGATGGCAGCACTGTCCAGTGTTGTTTGAAAAATGGCCCTCTGGTGGATATGGCTTTAATTATCATGAGTTCATTCCCTGACAGGTCTAACAGCAATATAGCTTAATTACCATTCAGGAGTGTAATAAGGTACAATACAATACATTGGATTTCCTGTGTCAATATGGTCAAGGTGTGAACTTGAAATGCCATTAACCAGCAATGGGCTATGGATAGATAGATAGATAGATAGATAGATAGATTCTTACAGAAAATCAGATGTGCAAATAGGAAATAGTTTGATATTCTATCTGCAAGCACCTCTTGAAGTGCTTGGCTGCTTGCACGTTATTTTTATAAAGTAACAGTGAACATAATGATTTAGTGCCATGACTTTATTGACATAGCACTTTAATTCCTGAAACACAACTTTCAAAATTTAACCTAAAGGAGTGACTAAGTCGTGAAGCTTTAATGTTACATTGAAATTCACTAAACATAATCCAGATTGTCTTCTTCATGTGGAAAGCAAGTTATGAATCGCTGTTTTAACAAAAGTTGTTTGGGGCCAATGTCCAGGCCACTTAGTGAAATGGGTTTATTCTAGGGCTCTATATCGTTGCCGACATTCAATACGATACGTATCATCGATACACTTGATTGATACACAATTCGTACTGTCGGACCTCAAATTCGGGCCGATCCGCATATATATTAGAAATCCGCCTCCCGAAAAAACAAATTTTTGGCCCGGAAAGTTCATCTCACACTAGAGCGGACGTCAAGATGACGATCTTCTTGAGTTCAGTGATTGATTCAGTGATTGATATTTTCTTTGAAATCTCGGCAATAAACTGCTTTTTTCGGCTAGATATGGCATAATTGAGCCATGCCAAAGTGCTGTTTCGAAAACCAGTTCGAGAACCGACCAGACTGAACCGGTACGACCGGTATTTATTGAACTGGTGTAGACCCCTAGTTTATTCCTTTAATTGTACTTCACTTCCATTAATATGATAGAGTTCATATCATCTCAACTTATAGTCAATTATATTGATGTCTGTTCTTCCAATCTGTCATGGCGGCAGTCATGCACATTCCTTCCTATTAAGGCGGAAGCTCCCTCTTTCAAGTCCATCTACCTATCTACCTGATCTAAACTGCTCACACTTAAAAACGCACACTTGCAAAAAGGTTAAAAATAGTACTTCCTCTTATAGTATCAAGATGAAATTTTGAACATTTATAGTAGTTGCCATCAGGTAGATTCATGAAAATTTACAAATCTGTAAGTGCAGTACTTTTGTGTCAAATTAAATCGTCGTGGTTACTTGCGAAAATGCAAGTCACAAACTGCACTTCAATACAAAATGCACCAATCGAAATATTGGTTTTGTGGCATACTGGATAGGATTAATCTTATGAAATTTTCACATGACAGGCACAGGACATCCAAAAACTGCCCTACAGAAGTTTTTGAAAAAAAAAGTTAATGATAAAGCAGATTTTGAATTGAAAACTCAAAATGTATGACTCAGCATCTGGAAATGACGCATGTGAACCAAAACTGTTAAATTATGGGGCTTTTTGCTTACCCAGGGTAGAAACAGATACATAGACAATCATTCCATAACAATACTCTCAAAAATCTGAATAAAACATCTTTTTTTGAAGATTTTGACCAAAGTCTCCTGTAGGGGGCGGGTCAGCATTGACACTTAAATTTTATTAATTTCATCCTCTTTAATTGTGGTTTGGTCAAATATCCCTTTTCCCCAATCCGTCAAGCAAGTAAAAATGTAAACTTTCCTAGCTTTTCAAAAGATATTGTGGAAGGAACAGCTTAGTTATTGAAATCAATGATCAGAGGATATTGAAATTTTGCGTTTTCGACAGTAACCTCAACGAATTAATTTGACACAAAAGTACTGCGCTTAGAGATTTGAAATTTTTTGTGAATATACCTGATGTCAACTTCTAGAAGTGTAACTTCCATCTTGATACTTTAAGAGAAAGTATTATTTTTAACCTTTTTGAAAGTGTGCGTTTTTAAGTGTGAGCAGTTTAGCTTACTGGCTATTTATCTATCTTTCTTATTTTATTGTATTCTATTCTTTTCCCTCCAATTTACAAGAAGCTTCTTAGTTGCCTTTTATTTTGAGGATTTCATATTATTTACATACTTCAAATTGTTTTTTACATTTCTTCAGTATGGATATACTCTAGATTACGTCAAAATTGCTATCAACCCATTCCATGTTAATCACTGCCCGTTTAATATAAAACCAAATGGCTAGCTTTGAATCTGCGGATTCTTGTTGTTTCTACGATCTGATTTTTTCAGGATTATTTTCAAATTCCTTCAATATTATCTGATCCAAATACCATGTTTTTGCACAAAATCTAACAAAAGTTATGGCATATTGGACAAAACTTTTGGTAAACCCCTCCTATACTGGGGAAATTATATTATGTGGGCATACTTGTAATGTATGATATACTCATACCCATTAATATGTAATGTGAAAACTAGAATGGTAGCATTTATTTGGGTTGTTTGAGCTGAATCTTGATAAATAATTTCACTTCAACAGAGATACAAGGCTGAGGGACAGTAAGAGTAGGGACATATTGAAGCTGGCATGAATGACCTCTACATAACATGGTGCAAATACTGAAAAATTACAATTTTTCTATTTGTTACCCAGTGATATTTGCTGGCTTCTCTCATCACTATTCACTATTTTAGAGAAATAAGAAAAGAAGCTGATATAGTAAGCCAGTTGCTTTGAAGGAAAAGTGAATTTGTATAGCATTAATGGCATTAATTTATAGTGCACAATTTGATATATGAATAAACTAATTAAACTTCTTGAAATGGGAAGCTTCACAAGCGTTTTGATGAAATAGGATGGCTCCCACTTAATGTGACTGGTCACTTTGTTCAAATTTGTGTATAAACCTTTCCAGCATATCTACTTGGTTCTTTGATATCGTAAAGAAACCTTTGGAAATTAAGATTGCTTAGATATCGTAAAGAAACCTTTGGAAACTAAGATTGTTTAAAATAAGCCACACAGGTATTCTGGTAGCATGATTTAAAAACAAATGTCTTGTTGCCATGGTGATACATGTATCTTGGTTTGTAAATAATAACCATAGAAGGGCACTATTTGCAGTATGAAATTAAAATTGAGGATTTCATCAGTCAATGTTTTTTTATAAACAGATTTTTAAGTCTTCATTTTGTATTTATATAAAGAATAATCATAAATATTGAAAATATTGTTGTGAGGACAATTGAATATGCAAATGAGGGTGACCCCCAACAAATATTGGCATGGCTCCATTGAAACCACCATGCCTGAAAACATATATTTGGACACTAAAACGGTGTTTCTAGTGTGCATATATCAAATGATATTCACTTTTAAAGGTTTTTCTGGGAGTTCATGCCTTTTCTTTCAGACTTGTTGCCATGGAAATGCTTGTGTTCTCTCAGCAAAATATAGAAACAACCTCATTCCTCAACTCTTGGGAATATTACCTTTCATTTGGTATCAAAATTGATTATTATCAGCATCATCTAGGTATGATAAATTTCATTTTATTTTCTACCGGCCCAGGTTCATTTAGCTGATATCGTTTGAAGTTTCATTTGTTATGACAATCGCCATGGCAACCAAAAATACACATATAATGAAATTTGAGCAAATAATACATAATGATGCCAAGTTTGAAGTAGTTTCCAACAACACTTGTCAAGATATAGACAATTTCAATATTTATCGGTATTTTTAGAAAAATTGCTATTTGGGATATTGGTTACCATGGCAACTTTATTTACTGCTGGGTTTCAAATTTTTCTTAATAATACTTTTTGTCATAGAGTTGATTTTTTTTGTCAATGTAAATTTTCTCCCTTTACCTAATGATAGTGCCACAGAAGACAACTTTCAGAAGTCTGTTTTCAAAAATTGTGATGTTTTCGAGTTATCAGTTGCCATGGCAACTTCGTGAAAACTGCAATCTGGTTAATGTCACACATTTTAGAGAGACGTAATTCCAAACAACAATTTGTGTAAAAATGACATATTTCCAATCACGATTAAAAAAGTTATGGACAAATAAGTGTTTGTAAGTATGATATCCAAATTACCAAAATGGTTGCTATGGAAACCAAAATATCTAAAAATGCTCAAGGTCGAGAAACAAGAGAATATCAGATTTGGAATCACCATATTCCACTTATTCAAGAACGACAATAAAATAGCTGTACCCTCTTAGTGGTACGGTTATCCCCTATTTTGCCCAAGTTCTACTGGACTACTATGACACAATGGGCCTGAAATAAAGCATTTCTGCTGAAATTTTGAGAAATAAGGGAGCTATTTTGGGTTACGTGACCTTTGACCTTGTTGTGACCTATGGTGATATATGAATAAATTTGCATAAATTTTCATAACATTGTCCTATAATGCGTGTACATGAAATTTAGGGGCTGGATATATGAAAATTACTTAGTAGGGAAACTTTCTTTCCTTCCATTTGAAAAAAGTAGGTAATTTTTTACTGATTTTTGATATATTTATGACTCCTGCAATATGCAAATGAGGTCAAAGGTCAACTGAGTATGATAAAATTATTTTTCTCATTGAGACCATTCACATGGTAGCCTATAAGACTATGTATAAATTACCTATGACACAATGGGCCTGAAATAATACATTTCAGCTGATTTTTTGAGAAATAAGGGAGCTATGTTTGAGTCATGTGACCTTTGACCTTGTTGTGACCTATGGTGAATAAATTAGCATAAATTTGAATCACAATGCCCTGTGATGAGTGCACATGAAATTTAAGGGTTGGACCTGTGAAAATAAGATTGCAGGGAAACTTTCTTTCTTTCCATTTGAAAAAAGTAGGTAATTTTTTAACTGATTTTTGGCATATTTATGACTCCTGCGATATGCAAATGAGGTCAAAGGTCAAGTGGCTGTAATAGAATTATTGAGCTCAATGCAACCTTTCATTTGATGTATCATACGCCTCTGTATCTGAAACAGATCACACAGGAGAGACTGTAAAGTGAATTTCATGTCCGTGCTTGAAAATGGGCATTTTTCTATGGAGGTCGTGACCTTTGACCCCTGGGACGGCAAAGTGCCACGTTAATTTTTCAATGTCAGACAGGTTTTTTTAAAACTGCGGGTCATAAGGATCGATTTGATATACAATTTGTGAGGTTGCAGAGCGGGGGCAGTTACAGCCCCAATTTCGGCCTCCAACCACTCTGCTACTAGATACACCACAGACTTTACTGACCTGCCTCCAGTCACATGTCCTGGTAAGTGTAGCCAACTAGCCATGCCAGCTTCAACGGAATGTGAGGCAGCTGACAGCAATATTTGCACCAGAGCTGCTGTCTTTCACATCTGCTTATTAATTGGTGGGCATTTCTACTGAACACAGGCATAATAGGCAGCCGTCCCAGTTCGATGCCCATTCGCCTTAAAATTCACCATCTGCAACTGCAGCCAAGCTACTCTCACCTGCCTGTACAGCAGACTGACTTGTCAAGAGGGGCAATGCTACATTAATTGAGGAACCGCCAGAAACCAGATGCCACACTGATTTACCAGCAGTTCAGAAAATCATGGCCAAGAGTGGTAAATGTTCTATTCACCAGCCTCAGTGCAATGGGCAGCCCATGCTAATGTAATCCTGAGAAACTCAGCATCTTTAAACAAATCTGAATCAGGAATTTTGACTTGGTTGAGCAAACAGCAATTTCTTTGTCTGAATCAGGAAGTCTTACTTACAGTAAATAAGATTGCAGAATTGGTTAGAATATACTGTTTAGGTTTATTGCACACCTTCATAGGGATTGTTTAATTAGGTAAGTAAAGTAATTGGGTTAATCTACATCACAATAGGTCTTTAATGAACTGGCTTGTAAAATTTTCTTGCATGGGACAAGTGGCGTCACCTATAATGTAAAGCTTTTGCAATAAATTCTCAATTGTTATGCATGTGGCCCCACCTATAACAGACATGAACTCATAAAATTTGTTTTTGCATAATTCTAATATTAAATTAACAAAATGCATCATAATGTTTATTTGAACATGCACTACACTCTCGAAAGAACATTTTCCATTACAATGCATGTGGCTTAAAACTCATGTGTAATTGTTTCAGTCCTCTGAAATTCAGGCACATTCTGACTAACATGTAGCAAGGAGAATTTTTACATATACAGAATATCCAACTCACACGAGCATTCAATTATAAAATGCTGAGAAGGTAAAGACGCCTCCTTTGCTTACCTCTCACAATGGTCATCAGTTATCTGAGGATGAATATAATCTTCAGACTGACGACCAATCGGAGGCAATTTGAAAGACGGTGAGATTGTCTCGCTGTGAAAAGTACGGAACACCCATATAATACATGAAAGTTATAAACAATATACCAAGTCTGGGACCACTTGTAAGCATCCTTATAAGAGGCCCCTTTCCTAAATTTGCTCATGCCATGCACCCCAAAAGGTTCTACAAACCACTTACCCTGAAGAACCTTGTAAGGTTCTTGTAAACTCCCCAGGGTTCTTTGACCTAGGGTGCTTCCCAAGCACCTTATTTGGTTGTTCTAATCCCTTTTCGTTCTTAGAGTGCAGGTGCCTCTGTTGGAGATTGACGGTTTGAGACTGGTTCAAACAAATTCCTGCATGAGATACATCGCAGCAAGAGCCAAAATGGATAGTGCTGATCCTAAAACTATGGTCAAGTAAGTACTCTATTTTGACCCTCCATTACAAATACTAAATTGTTTTCTTTTTTTGTGAAAAAATTTCCCCCTTAAATATTTTTCACCCATATTCTTTTTTTTTTAAGTTCCTAATTTTTAGGGATGGATACCGGTTCACGATATACGGGCAGTACGAGTTCTTTCCGCCATTTGGATAACCAAAATCGATGAAACACACTTGCGTTTCGATCCAATCCTACCCTCCACATGCTTATAATTTCAATGTAATATGGTCAAAAATGACTTTAATAGCAAGAAAATAAAAATAACTTGCAACAAAAATATTAGTCTACCTTCATCTAGTTTGCAACCCACAGCTGAACATAACTCCAAAGAACTGCCTAGCACCGCTAGGCAGTTCCAATCTCTTGCATGTTTATATCAAGTAGTTGACAGAAACATCACTCTTATAGATACTTAGCATTGTCTAAACGAGCTGAAAACATACCTTCATATTCTCTGTGGTGGGCCTCAAGAGGACGGTGGGTAATTCTGAGTTGGCGCTGCTTACTTATTGCATAATCCAATATTTTCTTAGATTTGTTATCTTCACAACGTGGTATGGCGATCGCAGCCACCATTTGCTTAGATTGCTGTTGTTGTTGTTGATTGCGCATGTGTAATTACTAGCAATTAGGCTCCTCCTACCTACCTACCTGTCATACGATTTTTGGCGCCAAAAAAGATAAATGTTGATCTTGTACTGACCAGCTGACTGGAAGCTTTTGGAAGTTTCTTATTTGCATGGAATATATATATACTCTTTCTCTCAATCCCTAATCGAATTAAGATCAACTGCCTTTGATTATATCATTCAGGCATTTATAAAATATAGGCCTAACTCTAGAAAGCATGCCCTTAACCTCTTCCCAAAACACGTTAAGATTAGGCCTCGTCAAAGCTATCAGATCTGTACATTTTATAGACGCTGTTAAATATATTTCAGCCATATTAAACATATTCTGACTGATACATTTACCTATTTTGTGCTAAGTTCAACATATATTATGAAGACGAAATTCTTTGGAAATGTAATCATATAATTTTGATGCTGTAATCTTGTGTTTTATTACAAATGAAGCATTGCAGGGCCGTATTTAGGTATTATTAAATCACAAAATCAAATAAAATTGGGCCTATTAATTCTGGAAACAAGCAGTTTTTGAAGTGTATAATATTATTATAGGCTTACTTTATTTCAGAGTTTATGATCTTTTACTGCATGTGATTTTTACACTAAAATTGGCTGATCTAATAGCTAGCTTTAGCCAGTGCTACAATGTGTTTTTGAGGCACATGTTTTTTCAATTTATTTTCTTAACCTAACTTTCTTGTCTAATATTTTACGCAGTCTTCTTTCATAAGGAAGGTCAGTAAAAATACCATCGATTTCCAGGCATCATTTCCTTCAACAGTTTTTTAAGTTGATAGCGTTTAAGAAACTTTAAAAAAAAAAAACAACCAAGACTATGTATGTTGATACTGCCCTTGACTTCTAAATTAGATTAGCTGCTGAATCACAGGTGGCAGGATGGTGCAGTGCAGAGTCTTGACCTTTTCAATGTTAAAATAGTTCATGCTTACGCAATAGAGGGCAACACTAGTACTACAATTGACCATCAAATGACCAAAGCTCACGCAAAATTACCAGAGTGATGAAACTTGGTTTTATTTTTTTGAAAGCAGATCGAATGGATGACATAGGCCTAAAGGTATTTACTAACCACATGGATTTGCACTAATAGCTACTAATTTTGTTCAATGAAATTCACTACTTCAAAATAAGCAAATAAAATCATAATTTGGTAGCAGTATCCAGTTGCATAAAACAACTCTTGATAGTTGACAAATCAAGTGAGTTGCCCAATGCACTTAATTCTTTAAAAAAAGTTCATTTATCATAGCTTAGCGAATTCTGATTTATTGAAATAAATTACACCGAATTTTAAATTTGCTATTTAAAGAAACCACCTAGAAATAGATCGTAGATTACCACCAAACAACAGAATACAGAAGACTTCTAGCCAAAGAGCATTTGCAATAGGCCCTGTATATGTGGTTCTATGACATTGCTTTTAATATAATGGTAGATGGCAATATACACGTGCTTGTAACCACGTGGATTTATTTACAAAACAACAGCAAGTGAGCTCTGATTTGCTCCTTCAGTGCGCATGTTTCTGTGTACAAAAACAGGCGCCATTTGCAGAGCTGTTTGAATGACTTCTGAGGACTGAAATTCGCCGATTTTTTAAGGTTAGACTGAATGCCATCATGTGTATAACATATCTAACAGGGCAAAACAGTTAATTGCTTTATGCTGCTACTATCTGCCAAGTTTGATAGGCAGTTTGGGTTCAGGGAATGCCATGGGAGACTAATTTATTAATTGATTTGCTCAACTACCTGATTTGATTATAGGACGTTTCACCGCTGGGACGTTTCACCGCCGTCAGTGGTTGGACGTTTCACCGCCGATCTAAAACAGTGTTTATCAAGTAATCATTGTGTATTAGGCCTATGTTTTCAACAGGAACAGTAATGAATCGGCGGTGAAACGTCCCAACACTGCTGGCGGTGAAACGTCCCAGTGGTGAAACGTCCTGCTACCCCTGATTTTTCTATGGAAGTGATTCAGTCTGCGTCGCCAGGGCTCCGCCCCAGCAATGATGCAGATGTTCGGTTTAAGCTGAACACTGATTTTCCAATACAAAATTTGGATTTTGCGGAGCATATTTTGGTCTGAACTGTGGATTAGGCTGATTTTGCAGATCATGATACGAACCGAAAACCAAAAAAACATATCGATGGTTCGCATCCGACCAAACTTGTCAAACTGTGTCCATCCATGCTAATTGTGTTGTAGAACATATCTAAAAGATAATAGTTGATGTTGATTCAACCAATAATTATTGTGAGTTTAAGGTGACTCAAGCGTGCAGTTAGATCAAATGGATTTTTCTAAATTTTGCACAGACACTCTATGGGACCTGTACATTCCAAAAATGAAAAACAAAACAAATTCACCGACAGAGTTCGTTGCTATGGTAACAGATATATTTACATTGTATTTAGCCTGTTAACTGCTTAAAAGTCATTAACTGAGTTTGGTTATGCTTTACTGAATAAAGCATCACATGCATTTGTCATTCAAAAACGTCAAAAATGTATTCCCATGGATGTAGACAAAAATACATCTGCCCTTGGGTAACTTGAAGAATATCGAATCTGACAGCACACAGCTCTACATATCTGCATACTTTTCAGAATTAACATGTGCTATGACGGTGGTTTGGATTTTCATGGCTTCTTTATGGCAGCGGGTTGGGCAATGTCAGTTGAAGAAGCTATGGATAAAGTCAAAGCTAAAGCTTTACCGAGATATCTCCCCAAATTTGAAAAGGTACTTATACTAAAAATTTAAAATTTAAAAGATGTCATCTTAGAAATGTGTGGTAGGCCTTGTATTAATTGCTATATAAAATGCTTTCAGATACTGAAAGAAAACGGCACAGGATATCTTGTCGGTGACAGCGTAACTATGGCTGATGTTCCACTTTTAGAAACCCTCTTAGCTCTGGAGGAATATCTTGGTGAAAAATATTTGGAGGGCTACCCTAATATACAGGTGAATGAATTATGATTGCTTCAGTGATAGGAAATCTTGCATCAGACTGAGTTCAGCGGGTTATCAGACAACTTTCTTCAAACTGCTGTTTCACTATTGGTGCTTTGTTCCAGCCATGGAAGAACAAAATTTAATGCTGTCGTGTGTTGCTGCCTAGTGTGCATTTTTTAGCTCCTGCAGGTGGCCAACAGAAGCTGAGTGTGAGGAGCTCGCACAAGTTTTGTCTGGAAGAAACCAGAGCTGTTTCTGGGTATGCTGATGGCCTTGTCTACTTCCTCAGAGAATGTGATTGCCTAGTCTGACTTGGGTTTACCCTGATATCGAACAGAGGCCTCACCAATGTGCAATAAATTTGGAACTATTTCTAATGAGCAGCAATGCTGCAACATAAAACATAGGCTGCGCAGCAGCAAACCTTCAGCGAAAAAAACAACATTTTAAAAGGACACCATTACACCATAAAAGTGATGTGAACCACAGTACAGGTAATATTTGCAATAGTGGCCCGATCTTGGTCTGAAATTATCTATATGGCCCGCCATATGGCCACCTGCATGCCAGGGTATGTGGAACGATGGAAAGACCTTACTAGACCAATATACACATAATATGGACCAGTTTCATGCATAAGCAAAGAATAAGTTGTGAGGTGTGGGTCAGAATGTTTCAAAAAGCATTAAGAGAAACTATGAAGCAGACCAACAAAGGGCACTGAAACATTATATAGGAATATATATAAACTTTCATCTATGGACATACAATGATGGGCATTGATGGCCAAGTTTTGGCTTGAAAACAAAAAATAATTTTAATACTTTTTTGTCAATATTTCAAGATGTATATAGTATCAATGAATCACACCAACAAGGGACGCAAATTTATCATATAGGTGACATTTGTGAAAAATTTCATACATGTAGGGAGAGGCAGGTTAGTTGATACGCAAGGTTAGTTGATACGCCCCACCTCCTGGTCATAGAAATTATCATTTGAGAAAGTGTTGGCATTTGTAAGAAGCAGAATAAAAAAACACATCTTCTCATCTTGGTCAATGTAGAATCAGAATCAAGATTTAGGAGAAAAGTAAAAAAATTAAAAAATCACTGTTCCGAGTAAATTTGTGCTGAAATCTTGCTTTTTTTTTTCTTTCGCTATAGTGAAGGATGATTCAAAGTAACTTAGTATATGGATAAGGTGTGTGAAAAGGCTTATTTATTAGCCATCAAAGATGACCTAGGTTAACCTGTGGTCCAGAGACCTGCTGTTTTCTGACATAATCGAGTGGATGGGTTTGTTGATACAGCAGATTGGTTAGGTTTTGTTGGCTGGCCTGGTCAAAATAACAACCCTGACCTATTACTACAATCATAATGCTAGATGTTACTCAGTAGTTTACATGAAAAAGCTCTATAGATGAATCTTAGGTTGAAATAATCATGAGATCTCCCCCTCCCAACAGGTCGACCATCAGATCCGACTCACAATGGTAGCAGATATGCATCCATGGGAACCAAAAGCAGATCGGTGAAGGCGTATGGTTTTATAGTATCCTACCAAGGCGGAATTATGTGACTTTTTCTTTGCATTGTCCATCAGGGTTTGGTGTATCAACTAACCTGCCTGGGTGTATCAACTAACCTTACCAGGTGGGTTAGTTGATACGTTTGACATGACCTACTTTGATGCCATATGGGGTAAAAACTATCCAACAGAGAAAGTCAAGTTTCTCCATATATTTGAACAATGTACTTCCCCATGCACATGACTATTCGTCATTCCAATATCATCATCCGTTTAGCTTGGAGGCGAGCTTTTCTGAAAAACGTCTCAACTAACCTGCCTCTCCCCTACCTGCAATTGTGACCTAGTTTTGGCCCGAAATGAAAAAAAAATTAATACATTTTTCTCAATATATTTCAAAAAGTATAGAATATCAATCAATAAGACCATGAAAAGACACAACTGGACCATATAGGCTACATGTGTAAAAAATTTAATCCATGTACATGTAACAGGGGCTGAGTCCTGGCCCGGAAATGAAAAAAAAGAAGTTTTTAATATTTTCGTCAATATTTCAAAAAGTACAAAATGTCCTTTTTATATGTTATATCACAAAATGAGGGGGTGTCCCATCAAAAATGAGGACATTATTTTTTTTTGGGACACCCTAGCCCGGTCTCACCGACGAGATCTCACGAGACAAGAAGCAAACAAAATGGCACCGTTGAGATATAAACAATGAGGATTAGACTTGATTTCTTGCAATTTTGGCTAATGTGTAATGGTAAATTCGCCTTTATTAGCATCAAATGCATTGTTTATCAAGCAAACATACATCAGTCATCAGCCACTTTGTATTTTTGATGGCAGTTAGATTAAGATTTTATAACAAAACAACCCAAGTCAGGGTCACTGAGTAACAATATCACGAGCTGTTGTGTGAATTAATATCACTCGAGCCCGAATATGTTTTTTATTATGTGCATCTTTATTTCATTTCAGAAATTTTTAAAACAAATGAAATCACTGGAGGGAACGAAACTATACCTCGCAAAATTCAGGAAACCAAAAAATACTCCCGCTGGAATTAAGCAAGTCTCGGCAGTATTGAATTATGACTAGATTTCTGTAAATTGACATAATGACTACATAATGTTATAATAATTTTATGAAATTTATATGAAATACATTGATGTCTGTTATTGGAGCTAATAAACAAATGGTAAACTTATCTCAAGATTACTGTTGTTTGTTTCTAGAGTATGGGCAAAACAAGTCTTAATAAGATTTACTTTTGAACCAGACGATATGCTTCAGAAAGATAAAATATTGTGCCAGTGCCTGAGCAATAACAAAACGAAGCACACACATTTAAAAGAATACATCCTGTGCACCTTATAAGAATGACCTTGGGCAGATTTCACGAAAAAGCTGCAAAATGACTTACCACAACATGTCCACAAGTTACAATAGCACAATACTGATAAGGCCAGACATAATCGATTTGTAGATTCTCAGAATTTCTCAGGGTGCTTCTTTTGAGTATAGCTGGCAGGACAAAAAACAGCTAAATTCTAGATCTTTTATTTTGTCAATTCATTAAATAAAATCATTGGTAAACAATCTTTTCTGTTGGATTGGTAGGTCAGAGTAGCTAAAAAATATGGCCTTGTGCTAATGTAACAACGATGAATGATGAAGGACGGAATTTTTTATGCTGATGCTACTGCAATATAAATGAAGTTACCAGCAGGGTACCACCCCTGGCCTGCTCTTGGGAGACCTGGCTTTCAGTTCAGAAAAAAATTGAGATCTAATCATGTGTTTTTTAATGCAATTTTTATGTACACATTTTGCTAATGTAACACTATGAAATGGACAGATGCAAAATAGCAGTTACATTAGCAATGAAGAAAGAGGTACCACACCCAGCCATTTATGTTTTTGGTGATGTATATAGGTAAATAAGACACGTTTTTCAATAAAATATTATAATTTCACGTTTGAAATTGGCATAAGTAGCGAGAACACAGAAAAATAACCTCAGTGTCCTGGGACGGAATCGAGTTACATTAGCAGTCTTTTTTTATTTTTCATTTTTTTCAAGTTTTATAATGACCAAGACAATTAGAAATGGTTCCAAAATAATTTTCAAGATGTTTTTTTATCAATCACATACCATTACATTTTCCTGAATTGGTTTTAGCAGATTCCACAGAGTGCCAAAGTGAGCATGTCTGATCACCAGTAAGTTTGGCCGTCCAAAATTGTCCTCATGAGGGATAAAAAGTTATCTTTTTAAGAGGAAAAAGCTACATATTTGAGGAAAAATTTATTGATATTTATTCATTACCTCACAGATGTACTTAGCAAAAGGTTTACTTGCTTCAGGAAGCAACAGAGAGATAACAAAAGGGTTGGAAAGTTTAAGGTGCCTTTTAAGAGCACTTTTCGTGAAATCTGCCCTCGTCGCATTTGTTGAGAATCTCCTGAGCCAATCAGAAGCAAGTTACTTGCCAAGTATAAGAGGCTGGTCATTGAGACTCTGTGACTGCGCAGTTGAGCCAATATATTTTTTTTATTCAGAGATAACTCCTCCCTGGGAATGTCTAAAAAGTGACTGATCGCAGGCCATCCGATCAAAAAGCGTTGATTTCAAATTTTCCCATGAATTATGAAAATATGTTATTCTTTACAGTTCTGTCTGTGTCTTTTTCCCTGAATGATCCTATTATTATGCTACATGTAAAGAAAACATAGCCTACAAGATGCATTTGACAAGAGAATTTGTAATAAAACTAGGTGAAATAACATAGATGTGACATAATTTTTCTTTTCTTCGAAACAAATAATAGTGTGAAACAATTCAGTGTTCCACTAGAGTAAAGTTCTGCAAAAACAAGCACTCAGAGAGTTGCAGCACCCACAATACAATTGTATAATTTTAGCCAGAGTTGGAAAGGTCATATGGGGGGCACCTGGGGGCACAGGCCAATATGGGGGACATGTGCCCCCCGTGCCCCCCCCCAATAGGGACACCACTGGGTTTTTGTTGACGTTCTACAATTGGCTCAACATATGAATTAAGTTCTTAGTAAGGTTTTTGTTGGAGGGAAAGGTCGTTTTTATATGAAAATAAGCCATAAGACATGCCCGTAATGTCGCGAAATATTCCTTTCTAAATCAAGCATCACTCTGTTAACAAATACCCCTACTAGAAATGATTCATTTCAAGACTGCTAAAAAGAATTGATTTATTTCACCAAAACTGAGCAAGCAATTATTTATTTTAAAAAACTCCAAGCCACCCCCCCCTCCGATTAAGATTAAATGGTGGCCCTCTGAAGTGGGTTAAGTTATTTTACTGATGTTGTGCCAACGCTGAACATCAGTTAGATAACTAGTTTTAATTTTCCGGACTCTTGTGACAACTTGACAAAACATTTCGCCATTAACCCAGTTAGAAGATAAGTTATTGGAGTTAACCACTTTAGGATAATAATCTGTGTTAAGCATTCATACAATCTGATACATGGGCAATGTGAGGTTATATCATGGGTGGGGGCAGTATATCCCTGGTATAGTCACCCGAGACCCAGTATATCCCGAGACCCGAAGGGTCAAGGGATATACTTGGTCAAGGGTGACTATACCTGGGATATACTGCCCCCACCCATGATGTAACCTTTTTATCCCATGTCTTTTTTTTTAATACTTTTATTTTATATCAACATAAAACAGTTTGAAGCACTAAATGTGAATGCAGCTGTGCTACAAAAAAAATCAATACTCTTAATTTGCAGCACTTAATTGCCTTAAAGTTGAATCCCACAGAGAACATCTGCTCCACCTATTGTACGCCACAGTTCAAGAAAAATGTCCAAGCTGGTGGCTCCCCCGCTTGGTCAAATTGTTCATATACATTGGAAAAGCCACAGATTTTTAAAAACAGGGGTAGGCTCACTCGAAGGCTGCTGGCTCAGCCAGGAATAATGGCACCAAACTATAAATGAACACATTTTGGGTCGATAGACAGGCCTATAATCCAATCCAACTTTCATAAAAATCAGAGAAGGAATCTTTGAGATATTAAAGTTTATGTTAAGGGGGACTTATTTTTGTTGAACAGTTTTTCATAATTTTCTCATATTGTACACCATGTAACTCTCAAACAACATCGGTAACCCCGCTTTAAAGACTTGTTTTTCAAGAAAGTGTATTTTCAGCTACATTCCTTTAATTTTTTATAAATATCTCATGGATATTGTTCGAGTGACGCAGCTTTTCGTTATAAATCCCACACTTTTTTAGTATTTTGCTATATGTTTTAATGTAATGACATAAGATTTTGAAAAGATCATAGTTCGAAAATTATGTTGGATAGCCCGCCTTTTTTTTTTTACGTTGGAAAGCTTTCTTTTTGAAGAACTTTTTGGCAAAGTTTCATGAATATCTCATGGATTTTAGATTTCTTGCTAAGTGTGGGATTCAACTTTAAATCACAACAATCAGCAAATATGCTGGTAGGGGAGAGTGGGGCATAACCACCCCCCTAAGACAAAATGTCTCATAGGATGATAATGACCAACACAATTAAGAACTCCAATTGGCAATATGACTCACTCTAGAGTACTTTCATATTTACCTGCAGCATCAAATGACTTGCCCTTATAACACAGGGATATGAAATAGTTTTTGGTACAAAGTTGGTGGTTATGCCCCATGCTCGGGGCATAACCACCCACCCCATGGGGCATAACCCCTCCCCTCAAGGTACCAGCAACAAAAATAACAGGAGGATTTCCATATCTGGTGGAAGAATACTATGATGAAAATGCAGTTGCTCTTGACTTGGAAAGTATCAAACCATATCAGTGTCATCACTTTTGCTATGGTAATGACTTCTGAGATATTTCTCTACGGGTCGCTCCCGCCAATACCAATCTTTTGGGTTTTCAAGACAGCCCAAATGACATAATCTATGCTAACCCTTCCCAAGTTTCTCACACATTTACAGTACAATTTTGAAAATCCCCCTCCTGTTTCTGTCATCACCCTACTGTATTTTTTCCAGGGGCGGGTGGTTATGCCCCATATTGGGGTAAAACAGCCACTACCCCTATTATCACTCATGACTTGATTTAATGACAGTTAAATCCATTTTAAAAATTAGTCAGAATATGAACCAACACAATGCCTATCACTGATACCTTACATCTCCTTTATGTAGAATGCCATCACAAATACCGTCACATGTAAAAATAAAATGAAGCGACTTAAAAAAGCTAAAAAACTAAACAAACTGAGCTGGTCAGTTTGGTTCTGCCTTTTGCTTGCACCCCCTTCTTTTAAAAAGTTGTCTTTCACAAGTAAAATCACCTGCACTAACAATTTTTTCACTATGTGGAACCAATCACCTGGAACCACTGGGTGGGTGGTTATGCCCCACTCTCCCCTATCTGCATGCTAATAAGCATGATATATAGGGGCACTGTTGTCTTTTGATTGGTCAGTTACAGTATATCCCTGTTAATCTCATTATCTTTCAGTATATCCCTGCTGGCTAATTAGCCAAAGGAATTTGATTGGTTAAACTAAATATATCCCTGTTTCTTTCTGTTGTATTTCCCTCTCTCAATCTGTATTTACCAAGGAAAAGCTCAGTATGAGGGACAAAAGTTGGCTAGACATGGGATAAGAAATAGTATGGTGACACCACCTTTTTCCCCTAAATTTATCAAGATATTATGTGCATACATCATAAAGAAGTTTTTTTCAGGATAGTTAATTGAAAGAGTGCTCATTGCATGACATTCTTAGTATTTTCTTATTACAATGTATTTCTCAGTTAACTCTTCAACACTTTGCAAGGCTCTGGTAAAAAAAGTAGCATGGGAACCAACTTTTTTTTCTCAGTTTTCAATCGCCGCTCCAAAACAAAATTATGAAAGTATTAAAAAATCTGACGAAAGATTTTTTTTCAGTCACTATATATACAGTTGCCCTTGTCCTTAAAGCAATGTAAGCCTAACTGTTTGTATCTGGAGCAAAGTGGCGTCCATTTGCATTCCACGGATGTCAAAATTAATATCTTCCATTATGATATGTTTTAATCTCATCGGATCAGAAAATATTAAAAATCCCTCTTGACTTTGAGTTTGAACTATCTTTTCACAACTGAGTTGAGATAAACATTCAGTATGCACCATGCATTAAAAATGACATTATTTTGTGCAGCAGACCACTTCATTTTAGAGATTTTAATGTTGAATATTTTTCAAAAATTCAGAATTTCGACTGACTTAAAAAATCAATATAGGTTCATGAAATCTAAAGTATAATGATATAATGCATATAATAGACCAATAAAATTTAGATCTGTTGAATTTTACATTAAACCTTTTTTTGGATAGTAATTATTCTTATAATGTTCTTATATAGATCTATGACATATGAAAATATATACAAATACTTTATAGAAATTCAATTATCAGAAATTAATATGTTAGGCATTGTTATACTTATCATGGATCTCTATATACATGGATTGCTCTACGTACTTATTCATGATATCCATGATAAATGATATACAATTATTGACTTATTCTCACTTTTGAAATATACCTTTAAAACCTATAACATAAGCATATTGTGTTACTGCCAATTAGTTACTAGATATAAAGAATTGAGACTCACTTAAGTAAATTTGTTCTCCAAGGTGTCAGGTGATGTTGTTTGGTGTGCAGCCATTAATTTCCAGACCAGTGTTATCACAACAAGGCCAAATATCTAGGTCACTTTGACCTAATTTTCAAGAGGTTGCAAATGGGTTATTCACATTTTTGTCCAACATACTTAAAAGCATGTTTTTTTTTAAAGTTTTAAGTACATGTATATTCAAGTACTGTGTGCAATGTGCATCACTTCAAATTTGGCCCTGATGTAGCAAATCTAACTTGGCAAAAATTGTTCTACATAATCATTAAAGCATTTCACTGCATGCACTGTACTTATCCAGGTTTTGTGCATCCACCATATTAAAAGAATTGATTTTAACACAAAATTCTAGGAAAAATAGGCAATATTGAATACCTCAGGGGAACTGGGGCACATTGGGAGACGGGGCATTATGGGACAGTGGAGTTTTCTTACTTTCTTGGTTCCTGGCAAGGTATACAATATGGTAGTGCCAGCATATCTTGTAATTTCACATCCTGACGTTTCTATTGTTTTATTGACAACTTAAAGCTTTGTGCAGAAGAAAGGCGAGGAAAGTTTGTTTTCCTACAACTTAAGTATATTCAGTGGGGTTCAATTCAAACCATTCTGTAGACCAACCATGAACTTTGAGGCTTTCTCAATGCTTGTATGGATTTTGGTGTTAAAGTCATATCGGGGCTCGTTGGGACACAGAAAGAAATGATAGTGGCAAAACTGCTGGAATTATTGGAGTCCTAGACTACAGCACCCCCTGCAGGAACTTTTCAGAATGACACGTCAATTCTGAAATGAGAAACGTTACTTGGAACTATAGATCTTGAACTTTTTTACTGGCATATCTGTTTAGTCCATGTCTGGACTCAATAATCTGGAACATCTCGCGCTTTGATCCATCCTGTTTTTTTATTTAAAAATTGTGTGCAAGTCATGTTAATGTGATTTTAAGAATAATATTATTGCCTTCATTGTCGCAAAAATTTATATGAAACTCTGAATTTTGCTCTGAAAAAAATTGTGGAAATTCTTAGACAACGAAGTGAGATTGTCTGAAAATTTTATTAAAAAGCTCAATTGTAAGGGCACGAACCATAGAGATTTTGTCTGCTACATTTTGAAATGTGCCAAACTCCAATTTTCAAATTTTCCTGTAAAATGCCAAAATGTTGTTGCTGCGCTAATTTTTAGGCTTTTATCATCTATTTGGCCATTATTCAAAATGGCGCCTTTATTTTTGGAGTAACTTGTTGGTAAGGTCATATTTTATTACAAATACCGAAATGTGATAAACGAGTCAAAAGGCAGACAGGAAATAGTCACAGCTGAAAGAAAAGGACTCTAGTTGATCTAAGGATCAATGCCATATAATTTGTTTTGTCCAAATCAATTTCTGTGCAAAATTATAAGCCAAAATCAAGTTGTGCGTTCCTTTTGCTGGTGAGTGCATTTTCACAACCAAAGCTTCTAATAATCAAAGTTGGCTGTTATATATATCTGTAATACTCTGTATATATATCTAAATTGATACTATTGATGTTTTATCTCTTCTGGTCAATTACCTTTTTATTTGAGCTTCGAATGCAGCCCATGTGCTTTAATTGATGCTTTGATGCACTTCGTCTTGGGTGACATTTTCACTCTTAAGTTTGTAATTGCTGCTTCCCACCCTGAAACTGACTTTTTTGGACTGTAACAGACATCTGCCCGCACCTTTGTTGACAAAAAATAGTCCAGATTATTGACCGAGGGAAGCCTCTGATCATCAGACGAGAAGTTAGAAATTTTTGTTGATAATCAGTCTTTGGTTATATTTTTCCAGTGTTCTCGTGTTCCATTCTGTGGCATATGTCATAATATGATAATGGCACGGCCATGTGATTCGCGAAGCGATTATGTTGAGATTCAGATTTTGAAGTTTTCACTCTAGATATTCAATATGTACAAATAAAACTTAAAAGAAAGTAACAGCCTGGGACCCAATAAGTGCCATTGATGGCTGATTGCAGTTACAGTTCACAGCTTGACCAAAGTGACCATCTCCCTGTCAGCGTGCCTCGGCGGTCTGGCGTCGGCCCGGCGTCGGTCCGATGTCAGCAGCATCGGACCGGCTTTGGGCCGACGTTGGGCCTCCGAGGCACGCTGATAGGGCTTGTATTGTATGTGTCCAGTTGCACTTAAGAAATAGATCTACCTGCTCTTCAAAGCATAATACGATGATGCCGCAGCATGGAAGACGGGACGTGACACCTCGCTTCGCTTGTACACATTCTTTTTATGTCAAAAAATTTTTTCACAATATCTTATTTTTTTTATTTTTTTTTTTGGGAAAATTTCTTTTTAGGAAAATTTTTTTTTGTTTTTCGGAAATTTTTCTCTTTTTCGGAATTTTTTTTTTTTTCGGGAATTTTTTTTTTTTTTCGGAAATTTTTTTTTTTTTTTTTGAAAATTTTTCTTTTTTTCGAAATTTTTTTTTTTTGGCGGAATGTCAAACAGAAGAAGAAGAAGAAGAAGAAGGTAGTCAAGTTGTAGTCACACGTGAGCCGGTGGCTCTATCCCGTCTATTAATTGCCATTAGCACTGCATGACTGCCCAATCTGCACTCCTGAAGCCAGTCAATAGTGTTGGTGATTCTGCCACCAGGGGGACTGTAGTCAGCACTCTATACGTGGTGCCCTCTCGAGGGCTCTGCCAAAAATTGTCTGACCTAGTTCTGAGGACGGCGCGCAGGCGCTCATCTGCCGTAAATAATTATCAAACACTGGAATAATGTATGCTACAAAACAATTGGAATATTGTGACAATATATTGAGGAACAAAAGAGGTATGTTTTTTAATTGAATTGGATTCGAAACCAACAGATTGCTCAGTTGCTGGACCTATTTGACCTACATAAATTGTCGACCATCAATGTTTCTTGGTCCACTGTGCTGTCAACTGATCATTGTCTGCTTGCTGTGCTAAGTGAGCTACGCTCACGGCTGCCTTCGGCAGCCGTTCGCTTCGCTCATATAATAACTTCTTACAGTAGTAGACTCACCTTCCAGGTTTCAAATGTTCGGATAGACACCTTTTATACACCTAGGTATTCATTTTCCTTCACATTTTTATACAAAGATGGGAGCCATCACGCCATTTGCGCAAACCAGTCCAAAAGCATAACCAGTCAGTAAGTAAAGTAAGTGAAGTAAGTAAATATTTTTTTATTTGCAACCAAAGGTTGAAAAAAGAGTACAATATATATTAATAAGTACAAAATATTAAAACTGGCATTAAAATAACACAAAGAAAATAAAAGTTAAATATGTTATGATATGCTGTATGTTTTAAAATTAAATTAAAACTTATTTTTGCAATAAGGTGAAAATGTCTTTGCAAAGTTTGCATAGCAGTTCGTATGGCACAGTATAGTGTTAGAATTAGTTAAATGCATTTGAAGGTGCAAACAGAGTTTTGAGGATGACTTCAAATATTAAAAAAGGAAGAAATCAAGTTTTAATTTTATACTGATTGACCTGCAATGCCTTTGACTGAACATTCTAATAACTAGATGGTTCATTACTACATTTTTGGGTCCTTGGTAGCAAGGGCCATTGTCGTCATCAACACTTCCTGTCAACAGCACAAGTTGTTGTGATCCCAAAAACATTTCATACAGCAAAGTACAACCCCAACTGCTGTGTCCTAGTGATCAATCTCGTACAATCCTGTGCCTGTCAGTGCTGAACTTGACTCTTATTCAACATATTTCTTCAGGATTGCTGGCCCCACTTCATAAAAAACTGGTCTTGAATATTTGGTAAAAAAATTCATCTGCCCTCTGTAAGCACCACCAAACACCAGACAGTGCTGCCACCCCATGTATAGGGGAGAATGGGGACCGACGGGCCATGGGGACCGATGGGCCACCCTCTTAACTCCACATCAAAAACGTTTGGTTCGATCTAATTTGCATTTTTAGTATTGCTTATCACACCTATACATCCCATATTGATGACTGATCGATAAGTTATAGCACAAGCATTAAGTGGGCAAAATGAAATTTTCAACATCTAAAATTATTTTTTACTGATCCAGAAAACTTCAATATCTCAAATGTGTGCAGACTCGAAGCAATATATTTCCTATGACAATTTCCCTATATATTGGTGGTAATTTACACATTTGACATTTGGAACAAGAAACAACTTTCACCAAAATAGGGGGGTTTAAACATTCTGAAAGCTTTTGGGGACCGATGGGCCACCCAACATGGGGACCGATGGGCCACTATGTCTTGAGATTTTCTATAGGTGGCGTATTGGCATGGGGCTGGATATTGAAGTCTATTAAGGGGAAAAAGCGAAATAGAACTTCAGTTTGCATCTTTAAATATCAAGTTTCGACTTGAAGGAATGCCCTCAAATTACAGTGATAGATTTGCCTCAGTAATGGCTTGAAACACAAAATGATGGAAATCAAAAATAAATTAACACACATTGAAATTGCAAATTTTCAATCTTGTTAGTATTTGAGAAATAATAAACATAATGACCCTGCTTTACATTGATGCAGTCCTGAGTGCAAATTACATTTTTACCAAAATATAACCTAATGAAGGGTTATTGATGAATTTTACTGCTTTGATTCGAGATTTCTCCTGCAGGTGGCATACTAGTACAGTGATCAATCAAAAATTTTACTTTTTCCCTAAAAATCTAAATGGTCAACAGAAGTGATTAATGGATGGAGACAAATTAAAATATACTCTTTTTTTAATGTTCGTCAACCAATTTGAGGTGTTAGGCAGGATTTTGATGGTCAGGGCGACAGCCAAACTTCTGTATCGACAAAATATCAAATAATTGTTTTCTACTTAGTAACCAATGAACCAATCATTTTGGAATTCTCTGATACAGTTTCTAATACATCTCTTCATGTACTGTTAAAATATTGTCTAAATAGATTTACTATAACTACAAAAAAGTAACTGATGACACCGTTGAAAATTTAGCTTTTTTTCAAAGTGTGAAATCTGGGTATATCTATATATTTTCGATCTCTTGTTATCATGTACACTCAGACGGATCAACAACAACATCTTGGAACCAAATTTGAAATTCTTCCTCCACCCTTTGGCAAGTTATTGACATGGTCCATCGGACCCCATGGGATGGCTCATCGGTCCCCATGGTTGGGGACCAATGGGCCACCATCTTTCTTGACAGTAAATTTGTTTTCTCATCTTTCTCCCAAGGTTGATCTATGTGAATCTTATATAATTTTGTAGCGAATTACACTGGCTAAAAGGGTGCACAGTATTAATCCTGTATCTGAAGCAGATTAGCCTCCAATTCGTCAAGCGGCCCATCGGTCCCCACTCTCCCCTACCCAGTGAATCTTATAGCAGCTGGCAGGCTGAGCTCTTTGCAACACAATCTGAATCCGATATTGTGTTGGCAAAACTTCATGTTGACTGATGAGCAAGCAAGATTTCAAAATTATATAATTATTATTGTACACTCTTGGTAGGAAAATGACCAAGGACCCTGTGCATGCATTGCATGCTATTTTTGATTAGTCTGCTGAGTCCTGTGTGAGTCCATGCGTAGTGCAAGTTTTTTTGCGGCACACTGCGGAGCTCTTTTGAGTAAAAGCACACAAAACAGTTTATCAATTTACATTCAACTTCGTCTTGTGATGTTACTGCCTTTAAAAATGTGTTAGATTTGTGTCAGTGTATTAGTTAGACACCTATTTGGAGGGTTCTAACATGCATTTTTCTCAGTTAGATTCCGACAAAAGCGGTATCTAAATTATTTAGACATCGTACGCATCTTCTTATACAAGTTAAGTTATAATTTTTGCAAAATAAACAATAATCTGATAATCTGTTTGCTGTTGTTAACAGTGTTAATCCTTAGCAGGGGAGCTAACATGCAAAATTGTCAGTTTGATACCAGCTTTTCCAATGGTATAAGTATCTTGGTGATGTCTGGTACCTCTGGTGCCATTTAACCAGATCGTTCAGCATGTATCACACAGAGCAGCACCGTTGTAATAAACAAACTCATTAACTTCTTAAACATATGCCCTTAGTAAGAAGATTAGGAGACCAACAGGTTAATTTCAATGATGTTGTAAAGCCAGAGTGTAAATTATAATGAATACATTTTTTTCCCCCAATGGACCAACAAGCTGCCAAGAGAGAAATGAAAGACGCCTGGAAAGTTTTCGGACTGTGCCATCTGTACCTGAAATTTTTGAATGATTGTGAAACTTTGTTATCAAATCTGATTTCATTAGTTATGATAAAGATCTGCAATTTAATTTCAGGATTTCTGTGTACCCATATAATAAATTTAGGACAGTCATGACACGATCTGAACTTTCAAAAGTTTTCAGGCAACTATGTAAGGGAGACCAGGGCAAGAAGATACTCGTTTATGATTTTGTTTTCTACAGGAACTTGAGAAAGACTTCTTGTCCATAGACAAGACCTTATATTATGCCAGAGTCACTGGCTGGGTGTTCGTTGCTGCTCTGAAGCTTTAAAAAAATTGGGTTTTTCTTTCCTCCTTAAGACATAAAGAAGTCAGTGATCGGTTATCCTTGATAGCTTAAACATTGACAAATTTGCCCCTCTCCCAGGCCACTGAGGTGGAAATATTTAACGTTTTGAATAAAATATGAGGCAATGCAGGCCTGTTAATGCCAAAACGATGCAAACGCGGGCAAGCAAATGCCAAAACGAAGCCGGGTGCCCAGACCCTGTCAGACAAAAAACAGTTTTAAGGATTTTCTGGTGGGAACAACCGCATTAGGAAAGTGCTGCGTAATCAAGTCATCGGAAGTCTCAATAATAAGGTAGTTTTTGACTTAGAATAATTCCACATTATGTAATCAGACCATAGCTCTGCACAATTTAAATTATCAAGTAGGAAAACATTAAACTGTGTTATGCTTCATAATTTTTCTTTGTGTGACTCAAAAAGGTCTGGAATTTAGGTTGTAAACCTAATTCTAATATTATAATTAACAGATGTTTCCTGCACCCTTCATTTAACAGAAGGGTAAATGTCCTCAATTTTTCAAAGGACCAACTTACCCCAATCCACCCAAAGTAATATTTCTGATTTGAGAAAATTCACAGATGTTTGGTCTCTCACTTTTTGTATCGGATTTCTGACGCCTGGTTTCACAATTAATCGGAATGTCTGTATGAACCTTACACAAACAAAATTATAGGGCAAAAAAAGGGTATATAAAGGATTTCAAGTCGTTAATACTTCACCAGTCCTCATGCGGTCATACCTCAAGATGTGGTCTTTCTATATTTTTGCTGTGTTTCTCATAACACAATCGACCGCTCAGTACTTTGGCAATTATTATTGCAAAGAGGGAAGAGACGTCTTCGTTCATCTGTTTGAGTGGAAATGGAGCGACATTGCGAATGAGTGCGAGAATTTCTTGGCTCCAAATGGCTTCTGTGCAGTCCAGGTACGTAATATTCTTTTTAGAATATATGGTAATCATTGGGAGTTTTCATTCTACCCAGATTCAGTACAAAGAGATTACTTATCCTAAGTCCTGTTTGTCATACAATTAACAATTTCCTCAGTTTTAACAATTGGTTTTTTGCAGGTTTCACCTCCCAATGAGCACAGAGTTGTCACCGATCCCCCCTACCCTTGGTATCAGAGGTACCAGCCTGTCTCCTACAAGATGGACAGCAGAAGTGGATCAGAGGCAGAGTTCAAGGACATGGTGCGCAGATGCAATGCTGCCGGGGTTTGGTAAGTATTATTCAGTTTATCAAATTCTAACATGCATAGAACTAATATACAGACAGGCTTCATAAATTCCAATTAGAGCTGCAGTAAATGTTTTAACGTTTTAGACATTTCCAAAAGTGCACATGATTGTAGCTTGCTCAAGCAACCATTTCCCCGACGAAAACAACATGGTCAAACCATGGTCGACCATGGTCTGACCACAGTCAAACCATGGTCATTGACCATATTCGACAATGAAATGACCATGGTCTGACCATGGTCGACCATGGTCGAGGCTGCGGTAATTGGTCACTGTCAACATATGGTTGTACATGGTCAAGGGTTACATGGTCACAGACGGTCATAGATGGTCATATAGCCATGGTCACACATGGTCACACACGGTCATAATGACCATATGTGACCATCTGTTCATTGCTGCGGTAATTGGTCATTGTCAACATATGGTCGTACATGGTCAGGGGTTACATGGTCACAGATGGTCTCAGATTGTCATCTGGCCATGGTCACACATGGTCATACACGGTCAGAACCATCTGTTCATTCTGCGGTAAATGGTCACTGTCGAACCATGGTCGACCAATTTCACTAATTTACAAGCGGCACAGTGTACCAAAATACCAAAAAGACTGTCATTTGATTTTTCTTTTACACAGGATTATTTTTGACACAAATTATAATATTGAGAAATATATATTATAAGCATTATAAATATCACATTGTTTATGTTATGAATGAAACTCCTTGCCAAAGTGTTGTCTAATAATAAGGTCACAAGATTGACGAGAAATTAAACTTTTTTTTCATAGCAATATCTCATGCTCACAGTATTTTTTAGGCGAGTGATAATAGATGAACAAAATTTTAGACTGTTAAGCCTGATCCTTGCAATTTCGCAGTCTGTCTACATGGAAAATGTTATCTAGCTAACTCTAGGAACAATCAGAAACAAGTTTATGTCATTAGCACTCACCGAAACTCAATTAGATTAGGTTATTTAGCTCCAGACAGCCGGATGTTTGCAGTTAAAAACTTTCCCTCCAAAAGTTCGCACTGTTTATAAGGCAGGTGGCAACACTGGTATGTCATGTGACTTACACGGTCATTACATGGTCACAGATGGTCATACATGGTCATATATGGTCATATATGGTCAGTATTAAATCAGACAAATATTTCAAGTCTTTTTGGTCTGAGATGATGGCAATCAACAGGTAGATATCAGAAGTAAAAATCTGCAACATTTTACACAGATTATGGTAGAGATTTACAGGAACACAAACTTATACAATACGAGAAATTACAAACATAAGCAAAGCAATCAAATGTCAAACAGTGCCAAATGTCAAATTGCCATGTTTAGTCTTTTACACATAATGGATCATGAACTACAGTTTTTTTTCTGTCATTTCAAGGCCTTGATTAGCATAAATTCAAAATGGGTCAATCGATCTGCAATCAATCTGCAATTCTGCCATAAAAATAATTTCACTCTGTTTCGAATGCAGTTGATAGGCACTCGTCGTATGCTATGATTTTATAATTGCATTTTTAATGAATATGTGATATCTAGTTACCCATTTCATGAAATTCTGATATCTGGATCAATAGGATATCACCAGGGTTCCCACTGTCTTGAGAAACCGGAAAAAAGTCGGGAATTCCAAAAAGTCGTTTTCCCGGTCGGGAAAGTCGGGAAATAGTCGGGAATAACATAAAACTGAAATTAATTTAATCTTTTCTGCATAAGCCTACCGCTGATTGTATATATTGGTTCCTGACCCGAAATGCAACCACGCCAACTTGCCCCCTAGTGTTTTCTTTGGAACTACATTTGTTCAGCTCTGCTCAACCATGGACTAAGGAGTTAGGTGATCATGGATCATGATTAATGCAATGATAGCTGCATACTGCAGCATTGGATGAATTTCCTTAATAGATGTGCTACATATTTTAATGCTTCTTCAAAATTAAAATTAAGTCTTTTTTTCCTTTTTGATGATTATGGGAATAAATTATAGAAATAAAAGGGGCTAATGAATAATTGAATGGTTGCATGCATATGCCAAGATGGGTTTATGCATCCTAACAAGTCTGGGACTTACACAGGCAGTTCTGATATCAAATGAGTTTTGTATAAAAAATATCGGCTTATTATAAATTCTAAGAAAGCCTGCATAATGATGCATAACACCCATGATAATTTGCTGTTGACCCCATGAAAAATCCGTGAAAATCCCATGGATTTTATTCTTGGAAATCTGTGGGGACCCCGTAGACAGTAACAAAGTGTGCACAGCAGCAAACCTGCTGCAGACTGCAGTACGGTTAGCTCTATTAATTACTGAAGTTGTTCAGAACTTGTACAACTGTGAATTCAGGTTTTGTACATGTATACCAATAGCTAAATTTTTTAAATAAATTATTCAGCAAATTGACCATTCTTCAAACAAACTGTGATATTTTTTTGCGAGCTTAAAGCCTTTGGTCTGGAAAAAATTTGAAACAGTATGGAAAAAGTCTCGAAATAGTAGGGAATTTTGAAGTTGAGATTTTGTGGGAACCCTGTATCACAGAAATGCATAAAATATCTGCTGATCTCACAGATCTGCAAATAAACAAAAAATAATTCAAAATCTTCTAGGTCATTCTATGGTCATATATACGATCATCAAGTAAATGAAAGATTATTTTTAACTAGATTCAAATTTTTCTCATCGTGATTAAATGACAGGCATTCAAAATGAGAGAAATTTTCTAAGTCCCCGTGGTCATTTCATTGTCACACATGGTCATAAATGTCAGTGATTAAAATTTCTAAGTCCTCATGGTTATTACACGGTCACACATGGTCATCTAATAATTCAGAGAAATTTTATAAGTCCTCACGGTCATTTCATTGTCATACATGGTCATCAAAGGAAATTGTCTAAGTTTTCATGGTCATTCCATGGTCAAACATGGTCAGAATTAGTTCACGGTCAGGTACATGGTCATTTCATTGTCAACCATGGTCGACCATGGTCAAACCATGGTCGACAATGACTACATGGTCAATCTTTTGTCGGGGTTTGGATCATCAACTTTATGCCAACCATGCTTCTGACAGCCTAGGTTTTTCTAACTGACTAATGTGTTAGGAGACAAACATTCCTCAGGTTGGTGCTTACAAGCTCGAACTGTTGCTATGCTAATTGCTATGCTCGTCCAACTTACCCCTTACTTACCTGACTTTTGCAAACGGATGCACAATGGCATGTATATATTTTTCATTATTTGACATGTTCACGAATTCGTGGAGGTGTAAAAACGAGCATGTACGAATTCGTGGACATGGAAAAACGAGCATAGATGCTCGTGTACATGTAAAAACTAACACTCGTGAATGTGCTTTATTATTCATTCGTGTATATGCTAAAACTAACATTCGTGGAAGTGCTATATCATTAGGGTTTAGTGTTAAAATTAGGTTTAGAGTTAGTTTTAGCCAATTTTAAGGATGCAGTGTTCGTAATTACACATACACAAATTCGTGAAAAGCAATATTTATCACTTACACGAATGCCAAATTCGTGTATATGTTCGTTTTTGCAGCTTTACCAATTCGTGTACATGCCAAATAGTGAAAAATATATACCTCACAATGGCAATGCTGAAAACCAGAATCATTTTAGTCCGGAAAGCAGCGTCAAAACCACAAACCATTTAATTCAGTAAATTTTTTTTTCAACCAATTAAACCGTTATACTTTTCAAACCATTTTAATCATCTTTTCAAGCAAGATCTAACTAACGATTCCAAGCATCAGGGCAAATGGCTTATATCAGGGCAAATCCTGACCAATCAGGGCAGATCCACTGCCCTGGTCACATCCGCACCATGCTAAAATATCAGGGCAAAATAGTGACAGCTCCCCCGCGAAACGCCTGTCCCATATGCCTATGGTTGGGGTTGCAAAAACCAGAACCAAACTAATCGGAAATGTCAAAAATCCAAAACCATTTCAATCCAAAAAGGCCAGAAAAGTAGTAACATCTAGCGGCGCCTCAAATGACACCCTTTCATTGTGAGTACAATTAACTTTATTTTTTCAGGATCTATGCTGATATAGTCATAAACCACATGACAGGAGGAGGATGGGGGACAGGATCAGCTGGAAGCGACTTCAATGCCGATACCCTGGAATTCCCAGGGGTGCCATTTGGACCCGATGACTTCCATGGACCTGTGCAATGCTTCACTCATGACTTGGAGATCCACGATTACAACAACGCTAATGAAGTAAGATATTGCAGACTCCAGGGTCTTCGAGATCTCCGACATGGTTATGCTTGGGTCGATGATAAGATCGTGGAGTTTATGAATAAATTGGTTGATTGGGGAGTAGCGGGATTCCGTCTGGATGCGTCGAAACACATGTTCCCCCACCACATCCAAGGCTTTGTCAACAGGTTGAGTAATCTTAACACCCAATGGTTTCCTGGTAATACTAAACCATTTATTTTCACTGAAGTTATTGATCTCGGAGGTGAGGCAATTTCATCCTCAGAGTACACATCATTTTCAAGAGTGACTGAATTCAAGTACGGCATAAATCTTGGCGATGTCTTCAGGCAGAACTTCGGTCAACGTCTTGCTTCCCTAAGAACCTTTGGAGAAGATTGGGGTTTCATGGCTGGACTGAGTGCTGTAGCATTTGTGGATAACCATGACAACCAGAGAGGCGAGGGAGCAGGAGGTTTTAGCAGAATTCTGACCTTCTTTGAAGATCACCACTACAAAATGGCCAATGCTTTCCAACTGGCATGGCCATATGGTTATGTCAGAATCATGAGCAGCTATTATTGGGACAGAGACATCCAGAATGGCCATGATGTCAACTATTGGGTCGGACCACCTTCTGATAGCAATGGCAATACTAATGATGTCCGCTGTTTCGATAACTTCGTCTGTGAGCATCGCTGGCGCCAGATTACTAACATGGTCAAATTCCACAATGCCGTTGCTGGTACAGGTGTGGTCAATTGGTGGGATAACGGTTTCCAAGCAATTGCATTCGGCCGAGGTAACAAAGGCTTCATTGTTATGAACAACGAGCAGACCACCATCGACCAAGATTTCAACACCAATCTACCAGATGGCGACTACTGCGATGTCATCACTTGCGACAACAACAGGCCCCATTGTGGAAGTGGCTCAGCCTGCAGAGGAAGTGTCAAAGTCACAAACGGATGGGCAAGAATCCGAGTTCCTAATGATGCCAATCCTTACTTTGCTATCCATGTCTAAAATCTTTATACAGTGAAAGAAAACTGGACTTGGTTGCTTATTTTGTTGGGACATTAAAAGCATTGAAAAATTAACTTGTTACGATATCAGTATTTTTTATAACTATTCTTTTACACGTTGATAGATATTACATGACTCCAAAGTTAAATAACAAATCAGAAATACAAAATTGTTCTTTCATTAACATTATTCATTTCATAATTCATCAGTCATGGTGATTAGTGTCATTTAGTGTAAGCATCACTAACTAGCTGAAGACAGTATGAAACGTGTCTCAAATATTCAGAATCATTTCAGAACTGGAGTAAGTACCTTGAACAGATTGTATCCTAAAACATAATTGATCTTTAGCTTCTTAGATCTTCTTGAGGCACTTTTTCATGGGTCGGTTGGCAGAACGTAAAAAAAGGGGAAATCTCAATTTTTTTGTAATGTCAGTTTGATAAAAATTCTGGTTATGCTCAATTTTTTTTTCCGTAGGCAGAAAATCTGTTGGGTCGGTCGATCCAAGAACCTAAAAATTAAAAACGTCTGGCCTAATAAGCAGCATAACAGAAGGGAAGAAGTACTACCTAGCTCGTATTCAGTTTCAAGATCCTAGCGGCAAAGGCCACCTCATTACGAAACCATTCGATCATGCTACCACAACTAAATATATATTCAAAAGCTTTTGATATAGTGAGGAGAGCCAAACTAAAGGAAGTTTTGAAGAAACCACAAAATGAAGATGAACTACACACATGATCAAGTTCTAATTGAAGATGTCAAACTGAAAGTAAGGAAAGGAAATGCATGCAATTGCAGAAGAGATTATTAAAGTTAATATAGGAGTGCCACAAGGGGACTGGTTAAGTCCAATTTTCTTCATCTTATACTCAGCAGAAGCTCTAAAACCTACTGAAGCAATTATAAATGATACATATATACATGTAACAGGACACAATGAAGAACACAAATTAAAAAAGTACAGAGGTAAATTATTGATGACAGATCAACAATAGGCAGATGATATTGTTAAAGGTATAAGAGATAAGGAAGGGAGCCCCTAAAATTTTAAAAGCAAAGAACTTGAAAGTCAATGAGGGAAATACATGAAATTAGAAGAGGAGAGCGTAAAAGTTGCAAAACATGTAAATATTTAGAAAGCCTTTTACGTTCAAGTAAGGATTATATTTGACAGAAGAAAAATTGTTGCAATAGTCACTTATAATAACTCAAGAAGGTTCTCTTTAAAAGTGAAAGAGTCTCGGAAAAAGTTAGACTTAGACTCTTCCACAGTTGGAAGCATCATTTTGTACAACTGTGAGCTGTGGACAAAAAAAAAATAGAAGCATCATTTAAACAATTTGAGCACCACAAATGTGCTCCTTTTTGCTCTGGAGTCTGAAAGTATTCCACCTTCCTATCATCCTATTTGTACATGTATTTACTGGTGTTGATTTGGAGGTTGATTGCAAGAGGTCTAAATTTTGCAGAAGCAGATAATAAAAAATAAATAAATGAACTTCTATGACAGCTAATGACTGCATCATTGCAGACTCCATGAGTCCCTCTAGTGGATATGGCTGATGACACGCAGTGTCAGAGCTCACGTGTTGCTTGTTAGGGCAAGTTGACCAAACTTCAGCCTACTTTGGTTTTTGATCGTTTGTCAGTGGCTGGCTATTCATGGGAATAACATGCAGCTATGGACCAAACCCCAGCCTCTACTCCTCTTCACGACCGTATTGGGAAAAAACAGCCATGTGCCTTATAAGGCAGTGAAAATGTGCTCCAAAGACAAAAGTGGGACATGTACCTAACTTCAGCTGCGTAGTACCTAGCTTCAGCCTAGGATGTACCTAACTTCAGCCACCAGTACCTGGCTTCAACCACTTGATCCTATTGTCATAGAAACAGCAGACTGATTAAATTTGTCCTTAGGGGCTGACCAGATGATAGTTGGGGGGGGGTATGGACTTTACGCCCGGGACGATCTTTTTTTTTCGTTCGTAGTTCGTTGACGAACAATTTTTTCGCATGCACACTCGCGACAAACTTTTTTATCAGAATTTTAACATTACGGTACCCTAGCTACAGGTAGAAACAAACTTTTTTTTTATTTCCATGTGCTGAACAAACTTTTTTTTTCAGTGTAAAGTGGGAAACAATCTTTTTTTTTCACCAAATATCCATAGCCCCCCCCAAAGACCATCTGGTCGGCCCCTTAGTTACTTACCTCTATATAAAACAATGCAGTCTGAAACACTCAATCCTCCAAAAATGTATTTCAAAACAGCTGGGAAAAAATTCATCATTTTCATGGAAAGATGATAAAAAATGTTTTTAAACTCCAATTCAGGCAATTGGTCTATTCCATTATGCCGGACCTAAAAATGCTTTAAAAGTTAAATTTTTAGACAGATAGATATTGAAGGATGAATAATAGGGTGCATCGTCTGCCCCTATATCTTCAGAAATTATTGCACTTTTTCTCTATTGTACCTTTATGTCATAAAAGAAGCCCTGCAAAATCTTAGGAAAAAATTCAAATGTCTAAGGGTGGCACAACAGCCTTGATATTTTAGCATTAAGTATTATTTTGCCGTTTCGCGGTTCTTAATAAAATTTTCAGTTTTTATTTTATTGAATTATAAATAGTGTAGTTAGGTTTCTGAGAAAAAGAGCTTTAATTTGAATACCAACATCACTGTGCACTAACGAGAGGGGTACCCTCGCCATCAGGGCAGCCATTGAAACTCTCGATTCAAAGTCATTTTCTGTCATCCTGAGCTTATTACATAAAATACAAAGCCTATATTGGTCAAGCATGTAGTCTGGATGTTATACTCACCATAGGAATTGCGTTTCACAAGTGATTGGTCACAGAATTGTCATATTTTTCATTTGAAATTAATCGCCAGGGCGAGGGTAACCAAAAAAGCCCCTCGAGGGTAACACCATTTGCAATAATTGTCATGGCGAGGGTACCACCTAAAATGACTGGTCTACAAAGAGTTCTTTTTTTGCTGTTCAGCCATTATTTCAGTGTGATAAAAACAGCAAGTGATGTTACTGAATATATTAGTTAAGATAGATAAGAAAGACTGATAAGAAAGATTATACATTATATAGATAGATAGATAGATAGATAGATAGATAGATAGATAGATAGATAGATAGATAGATAGATAGATAGATAGATAGATAGATAGATAGATAGATAGATAGATAGAAAGAGAGAGAGAGAGAGATAGATAGATAGATAGATAGATAGATAGATAGATAGATAGATAGATAGATAGATAGAAAAATAGACAGATAGATAGATAGATAGATAGATAGATAGATAGATAGATAGATAGATAGATAGGTAGATAGGTAGATGACTACTTAATCTGATTTCTGACTGTTTTATTTTCATGCAGTTTATTCGTCAGGTTTCTGTCAAGATACTTACAACATTTTAAATTTACAATGATGGCCTACCAAGCACCAGCTCGTTTGTGTTTGGGCATCACAATTTTGTACATTCTCCCACCACAGAGCTCGACTTCACTCAAACTACACAAGTCTGGGGTGTCATGAATATGCATTGCTGGAGGAGGGGTAAAGATACTTATGATGCCGTCCAATTCAGTCTCATCAATGACCCAGTTGAAACCCAACTGGACCTCTCCTGAACCCTAAGCACCTCAAGATACCCCTTTTCCGGCGCCGCTGGAATGCTGCCAGCACCCCATTATAATGCAGGGCTGGCAATCAGGGCTTGGTTAGGAAGCCCTGAGTTATGAGGATGATTTTTTAGGCCAACACATGGCCCGTTATTATTCAATTCTTCACTATCTCGAATACATAAGAACATACAATCACCTCTTTGAATAAAATTGACAGCGTGTAAAGTCTGTATTATCATCATCATTTTCAATAGCCATACATTTTTATT
Source organism: Platynereis dumerilii (assembly GCA_026936325.1). NCBI lineage: Eukaryota > Metazoa > Annelida > Polychaeta > Phyllodocida > Nereididae > Platynereis > Platynereis dumerilii. Next base: position 1,312,902 of record JAPTHN010000090.1, on the reverse strand, counting down.
GACTAGGTAATGAGCAAAAGCTAAAATCAAACCAAATACCAGCCTCTATAAGACCAAATGCCCACTTATATATGAAAGTGAACGTCTTGAAATAATTATGTCTGCCTTAAATTTTATTGAGCTCATTACCGATTACATGTTAGTTGGGCACTTTGCTCTCGCATGATGCATTGAGCTGGGAGACTTTCAAATGGTGCTTTTTGCACCACTGACTGATGATCCAAACATAAAAACATGGTGAATCTCATATTAAAAGCTTATAACAAGCATGTTACTGTCACCGCATAAAAAACCCTGTAATAATACACCTCAATACAGGAAGAAGCCATAATTACTTTTAGAAAGTTTCACTGTGGATGGTATCAACTATATTATTTATACTCCACCAAGACACTTTTCTATTGTCTATTGCCGTGGTATAACCAACAGATTAAATTTTGTTAGTTATACCTCTGTTTGGGATTAAGTTAGCCTGTTAGTACTGCTTTTTCTGCAAACAACACACCTAAAAATGACAACAAAGCAACAAAATTTTTCAGGAGTCATACATGGAGTATAAGTCGCTTATACAACTCATTTTCGGTGTATAACTAACATTTCAGGGGTTATTTACATACCTCAAATTCGTTGTATAACCTATACTTATTTATAACTCTCCTCGTGTCCTCTCTGTCTGTAAGCAACTCCTCCACGATAGTATAGGCAAACAAATATACAGAAACATAAATTGTGATACAAAAGGTGTGATTATGCTCCATCCTGATTAAGGAATATAAGAATCACCTCTCAGGTTAATGAATGTGCCAGTCAGATTTCAGAGATTGAGAATTTAATTATGGTTTTGGTGAACTACTTACTTTTCCAAAGCTTTTATGTAGGCCTGACTGGTTATATTCATCTAACTTGTTTTTATATACGAGTTCATGCAGTTGAAGCCACAATTTACAGACTTCCACAGTGGGGAATTTACAGAATGTTCCTAGTATTGGGCAATTGTTTTCTCACCTGAAAGGTAGTCAATTAATTTGATTTTACATTTTATTTATTTATTTACTTTTTAATTATGATTGTACCTCTTTTTGTCTGTTATTCTTTTATTTCATTTTCAATTCGACTGGACAGCATTTGAATAATCGCTTCCTTCTCTGTGCTTATCTATATCATTCTATCTATATATCAAATATATAAAATGAAAAGTAATTGATAGGGCATTGCCATTGTGTTCTTGATTGGAGCTCCTGATTGGCAATAACTTCAGAAGTGCAATCATGTGTCAGTACATGCTGTTATCTATTGCAACAAAGAGCAAATTGAAGGCTGATTCATTGCTTCTCCTTACAAGACAGTTTGCTCAGTTTGCTCAGACAATATCTTGCTTTACCCTCGCCAATCTCTTTTTGGTGGGTACCCTCGCCAACCGGAAGTGACCCTCGCCCAAATCTTGCAGTACCCTCGCCACTTCCGGGTTGGTACCCTCGCCAAAATGCTAGTACCCTCGCCGAAAAAGCGCGGGTACCCTCGCCAAAATGCTGGTACCCTCGCCCTACCATTTTTCATTTTTTGTGGTACCCTCACCTCGAGTGATTTCTAATTTCATAAATATTTTACTTCATCTTGCTTTTTGGAATCTGGCACTTGGCTGTGATTCATTCCACATGCTATTTAGACCATCTTCAAAATTTGAAGACCTCACTCTCCCTGCATTTTTTGCAATTTCACTTTAAAATCACGAAGCAGTAGTTGTAATGGCTACCCAGATGGCGAGGGTACCCCCCTCGTTAGTGCACAGTGCAAATGTCTACCAATTTTAATAAAGGAGTTACGGCCAATTTTGTAAAAAATTTAAAATGGCCTTCTTACCCCACCCATCGGGCAAGGAGCCCCCCTATTATAATCCTATGGCAATTTTTTTTGTGAGCGCATTCAGCCTAAAAGTTATTTCTTAGGGTTCTTCTATCATTTTTAAGGCATCCTATTCACTTTTTCTAAATTTCCGAATTTTTCTGTTCATACTATTATTTTTTAATATTTTTTGCCCAGTTTCAATTTCGGTCAAATTTTTTCTATTTTAATTAGCTATTCTATCAGGATTTAAGGTAAAGTACACATTATTAAATGGTTCCAGAAGCAGCTTCCACCCCCCAGTTAAGGGGGCCTCATGCCCCATATTATGTGGGGCCCCTCGCCCCAAACCCACATATTTTAATTTGACCTCTATATTTTGAACTAAATGCAAAAAACATGAGCCAAATCATATTTTTGTGATGGTCATAAAGTGAAGCAATGCAGATATCCTTTATACTTTAACAAGAAAATTTTTTCGGAAAAAAAAAAGCCGATGTTGAATAGGGGAAGGCTTATGGGGTGCAGCTTGGATGCTCAATTGTGGTTGTGTTTGAGCAGTATGTAGGCTAGCGAGTAAATTTGATAGCGGCTGCTGTGTATTTCAGCTCCTGTGTATTTCACTGACCTAAATATACATTGATATTTGCACTGTTATTTAGTATATTTGCTGATTATTACAGGGATGATTGTTTACAGTTATTTGGTGATAATATGGAAATGCTGCAGCACAGAAGATGGCGCATGTAAATACTCGTTTGGTCAACAACATTCTACACAATAAAGGAATTAAAATTGTAAAACAAACTCTGTTTTACTCCTGGAGTGAGCTGCAGGGGAAAAAAAACAACAAGAAATTCCTTATATTGTCAAGCCTTCATCAGAATGATTCTTATCAGGACTTCGACCATCGAATGAGATTCACAGCTTCGACGCTTTTTTAAATTCAAGTACAACGAAAGAGATTATCTTTTCTTTCACTGACAGTGTCTTTATGTATAACAATGAAAGTGCGTCGGTTGATCCCTATGAACACAGAGGGCCTTTAATCCTGAAATCTTGAACAAAGCAGAACCTAAATATACCAGCGAAAATGAGAATGGTGATCGACAAGATACTCAACTACTTGTAGCACGCGCTGCCTCTACACTGGATTGAGGATGCCAATAGACATAGCTGTAGCAACAATATATTTATATAGACACTAATAACTGAGCAACAGTAGCAGTGGCGTCACTAAGGGGGGGCTAGGGGGCTGAGCCCCCCCCAAATGGAGCTTTCAGCCCCCCCCCCAAAATAGACCGAATATTGAGTCAGCCTTTGTCGGACTACCCCCAAAAAATGTTTGGCACAAAAAAAAGAAATGTTCCTTGTATGATACTGGTAGTGAATGATTAACCAGAGCCCATAAAAGACACTGGACATAGTATGTTGTGCACCATTTGTCATTATTTTTGCAGTTTATCTATTTATCAGGCGTGCATATATCAGCAGACATCTAAAATCTTTGCATTTTGGGATGGCTCCCGCTTCGATCCTTCGGGCCTCTGACAACGCTTCTAATCTTTAGGGCTCTAATTTTTCACCTGCACTCCTGCAATGACACCAGCTTTGAAGGAGACATCCAAAACAAAATAATAAGTATCCCGGTTGGCTAAAAGAAATCATATTTGTTGCTGAAGTCAGAAACTTTAAAAAAAATTCATCACCCAGAGGTTTGATGAAAATCACATGTCCGAGCATTTTATAAAGCTCAAACATTTTAATAATTATTAAGCTCCAGGCTACAGTAGCCTGCTTCAGTTGCGAGCATGAGCGAGCGGGCACCAACATTTCACTGGTTGTGCTGCGTTTCCCAGCTCACATGAACTTCTGAGGCAGCTCAGCCTAGTCCTGCTGTGTTGTGCACGGACCTGAAAGGCAGCAGCATGGACTTGAGGAGCAGCAGTCCCAGTGACCTAGAAGCCAATTCAATATCCAATTCAACTTGAATTTCGTCAGTCTGCAGCCTCGCTCGCTTGCCTGCTTTAACAGCAGACTGTGCTCAGTCAGATTAAGGTGACTCAAGCATGGTGGTTAGATCATACAGATGTTTCTAAAATTTTGCACAGGTACTCTATGGGACCCATACATTTCAAAAATGAAAAACAAAAAAATTTCACCGACTCGTTTGGTTGCCATGGTAACGGCATGTTTTGCCTGATGACTGCTTAAAAGTCATAAATTGAGTTTTTGGTTATGTACCACAGAATAAAGCATTACATGCATTTGTTACACAAAAACGTCAGAAATGTCTTCCCAAGGATTTACACCAATACATTTGCCAAAAATTTGAAGAAAAAGGTTAAAATACTTTTTTCTGTAAGAGCTCAAAGGGCACCAACACACTAATTAATTGCAGATTTTTCATGCATCAATTTTGGCAGTAATCAAATTTTAGGAAAATGATCATACAGATTTTTATAAAAATTTGCATGCCATAAACAAGTTATTGTCAAACAAATGGCAAAAATAAAGAAAATTCACCAAGTCATTTCTTCACTGCAGTACCATGACTGTGCCAATGTCAATTTAAATAAATAAAAATAATTTTTGACACAGTTAACTGAAATTAACTGAGAAAATTGTTTGGATAAAGATGAGAAACTGAAACTTTGAACTAGCATAGAATAGATGTTACTGCATTCAATAAAAAAATAATTATGCTTCTAGCTGTATTAGATCTCATTATAATAGCAAATTACTAGCTGCCATGCTGTTTAAAAAAAAGAGAACAGAAAATGGTAACGTCACAACTGTTTCAGGGCCTGCAGCAGTTGTGACGCTAAGTTGCTAGGCAACCAGGCTGCTCAGAAGTGTGTGCAGTGTACCACGCTTGAGTCACCTTAAGCTCTAGAATAATAACTTTGATAAGATTCACATACATGCCTCAGCACTTTAATTTTTAAGTCATCTTTCAGGTAAATTGCACATTGAGGCCAAAAGACATATCATATAATAATATTATTCATTCAAATGTGCAATATTTTCTAGCTTTGTAGGAAGAAAAGTTTCAGTGGAAACAACAGATTCATTTCAATGATGGTATTTTCACAATGCATGTATCAGGAAAGTGAGGATAACTTGGAGCAGCATGATTTGGCCCATATCATTCAATAATCTTGCGTTTGTCCAAATGTGCTTGCTCATGTCTCATCTGCCGCATCGCTGAAAATATAAATTTTCCATATTAAATATACTTATACTACTAGTCAAACCATTATGTAAGTTACACAATGTTTTCCAGATTAAATAATAATTAAGCTGTGGTGAGACCAATTAATGCATTGTTATGTGTAGGCTTCAAAACATGAAATTAACAATTGCTCCTCATCAAGGTCTTCTGTGTGATTCAATTTTATATAATACAACGACTGCCAGGCACCGAAAATTTCCCTTAATTGGAGATACATCAGATATATAGTCTGCTTCAAAATCAAAATAATTAGAACAAATTTATAAGACCTATATAAGTATAACGACCATAAATTATAGCCTTATTTACATTGAGGTTTTTTTTTAAGTTCACATTTGCAACACTCACCAAATCTGGCATAAGTGCTTGGTCTTCCATGCTTGTAAGTTCACCAGCATCTTCATCACTGCGCTCATCTTCATCTTCACTGGTTGCTTGAAAATATAAAAATAACGTGCAAGCACTTTAAGCTGCGTCAAAGATTCATAACTAAACATCATCAGCCTGCATAGTGCATTCTTCAATCCTAAGTACTGTTATTATTAATTTCCGCAATAGTTGTTAGATATACTTTGCTATCAGAGTAATAATGTACTAATTTGCACAGATGACAATTATGCCTATGTTCTGGGCAATATGTGACATCGGAGGTGTGAAGAAAAATTACAATTGAAAAAGTGAACAGCAATTAATATGGAGTGAGTGTGGTCTTTGATAGCAGTAACCAAGATAAAAGGAGACAGCAATTGATGAATTGCAGTGTTGACAGCTGTTTGCATAGGCGTATGGGAGGGGGGGGCAGGGGGGGCGGTCGCCCCCCCAAAAGTTTGGGAAACAGTAAGATTCGGGCAAAAAGGCTAAACAATTTGGGCAGATGATTAGGTAAAAACTATTTTAAATTAGTGATTTCCAGGCTATTTCATTTGAAATGGTATTAAATTTAGATCTCGAAATTCGGGCAAATGTCGCTCGCCCCCCCAAAAATCGCGCTTCTCGTACGCCTATGGCTGTTTGGATAAAACATATACGTTGTTAATGAGGTCTATATTAAAGATAAATCTTCTGCAACTTCTGCATGCTAGGATACACGCGCATCTCTGATAGCTTGACCCTTGACCCCCAAAGCAACAGTCCATTTAGTTTCTTTATTAATTTTTTTGTTACGGTTGGCCACCAAAATCGACTGGGCTCAAGAAAAAATTTCATTGAGACTGTATTTAAAATTTGAGTGAGATTGGCGAGAGAGGGCAATCACAGCAGTGCTAACAAGATTAGCGAAAATGCTTGGGGTAAGAGATGCTTGATGCAGCTAAAAATGAAATTTTTTTTTTAACATTCCAACTGTGTCTTTTTATGATTTGGCATAGATGAAAGTTGCATTTCTGAACATTCATAGAATCTTATTTCATGGAACAAGTGTGACATTCTGTGAATATGTTTGTTTTAGCAAAATCAGTGGCGGATACAGGGGGGGGCCTAGGGGGCCCGGGCCCCCCCTAGATCACCTAGATTAATAGTAGCATTTAAAATAAAAATGCGATAACGTGGGTCCGCGAATGCCGAAACACGTCCGGGCCCCCCCTAGACTACCGTGTCTGGATCCGCCACTGAAAATTATAACAATATATATTACATTTTGCTAAATATCATATCATATACAATTTATATATCAATGTGAAGTTTTTATTTCTATATGAAAGACTTACAAGGGTAGTTGTTGGTTCAGGTACAACCAGATCAGCTTGGTCAGCTTGCCGACTGTCTATGTCCCGGTTCCGTTGGGCAATTGGTTCGATCTCAGATGGCTGGAAAGGAAAAAAGAAATGCAAAAAATTTATGAACAAATTGATATGGTCAATTAGGCTAATACATATATTCGCGCAAAGCGAATTGAGCACAAGAGATGTTTAAGAAATCTGCCTCTTTACTATTTAGCTGATTATCCATCAATTCTTTTTATCTAGATAATCCTATTTATCTAGATAATCCCATTTATCTAGATAATCCTATTTATCTGTGCCATTTGCATATTATGAAATTTTATAACTATAATATATATATATATATAACTTTTAGTTATAAAAGAAGTAGTTACCATTGGATCATTTGCCATCATGGAGTCCAAAAGCAGTGGGACGATCTTTCTTGTTGGCGTTTGTTGGGGCCGTGCTGTCTTCTATCGTCCTCTTTCGTGAGGGACCTTTCAGTTTCGACACAACCAGTCGAAGGATGTGCCACTGTTGGAGAGTTCTTCTTGGGTGCCTCCTGGAAGTAGCCAAAATAAAACCGACTAATGTCAAAACAATTTTTATTTATGCATGTTGTGTATTACTTTCCTTGTAAAATTTTATGAATAAACAATTCATTTATAAATACACTATTGCTTAATAGTCCAATTAGTGGTTTAACTTATTTTATCTCCTGGAGTGTGACACTCATCGAATAGCACTTTTACACACATACACACCAATTTCTCATGAATTCAAACAAGAGATGTATATTATGAAAATATTTCAAATTTACAGGTCAAGGGATATTGTTGAATGAATGTATATCGATAAAACAATAAATCTATATTATTATTGTTAAAATGAATGTATATTTATAGAAATATAAATATATATTGCTATTGTTAAATTAAAATTAATAATTATCAAATTATTCTCATTTTGACACAAGTTCAACAAATATGTGACAGTGACACTAATTGCAATTAGGTGCAAACCACCATCAATGTGACGCACAGATTGCAATGTGTATTATGAACATTACTTAATATGTACTACAACAATTACCATACCTAATTCCAATTGAAACAATGCCTTAAAGTCGTTTTTCACTATCATAACTTATAATTAAAAATTATTATGAATTTGTAATAAATTATGAATTTGTAATAAATTATGAATTTGTAATAAATTATGAATTTGTAATAAATTATCTTTGAATTACTCTGAATTTCTATGGCTAAACAAACATGATGCCAAAATTGGCATACTTATTTTAATTATTTATTGACATTAAAGAAACAAAAGACAAGGCATTCACACCTAGTAAGAACAATAGGCTAGTCAGTTTTTCAATACCCAATAAACCCCAACTTTAAGTTTATGTAACACTCAGTTAATAATTGATTAAATTAATGCATACTGTAAAAAATATTTTGTGTAGATTGGAATCACTGTCATGTGTGTTAATTAAAACAAAACTGGCAAAACTAAAATCGCAGTTTAAACTATAACTATAACCTAAAATCTGCAATTGTCAACTATCAGTAATTACTACAGGGAAACAAGAAGTGCAACGAAATGGCAATGTGTTTGGTGCTCAAGTAGCTTTGCCACGTCACAAATTTTCATGCTCCTCTGAGCACAGACAGTGTATCACACTTGATAATTATTGCCATTATTTTTATTTTTTTTTATTTCTTTATTCAGCCCCCATATTTGAGGAAATATATATATATAACATGTAAACACAGAAAAACATGTATAAGGTTAAAACAGTTGATAAAAGCAGTACATCAGAACATTAGAATCACAACTTCATAAAATCACAGTTAGCTAAAATGACTGAGTAAGTAAATTTAAAAGTATATATTCTGAGGCCCATGGCTTAATATAATTATCGTGCAATGCTAAATATTTAATGGAATCAGACACGCCATTACAATCAAATTGAAATTTTACTCTATCATATTTATATATACACTCAAGAGGGCTAAGACCTTGTGAGGTAATTTTTTCTAACAATGTATTTTTAATGGTTTTACCAGTTAACAGATAATATGACAAAAACCTGGCTTGAATTTGCTGCACAGGTGACTCAACATTAAGAGCTCTATTGTAGAAACTAGAAGAGTTCTTTCTAATGACATCGGCTACCGAGGGGATTTCAAGAGCATTCAGTAACTGTAAAACAACACCCTTGAATGATCATGATACCTGACATTGCGCTGTACAAAGTGTATGGAGACAAAGACTAAACATGTCAACTAAATCTAATAATGTATCAACACACATAATTTGATCATGTGCTTTGCTCTTGGCCTCGTAGACCTTTTTTTTGAAATGTGTCATAATATATTGCAAGAAAGTGTGTAATGCATTTTTCTTCAATCTCCTCATCGGGAGGTGCAACTCTATTCATTCAACAAAACTACAATAAAGGAAAGGGCTACTGTTGAAAGATAGGGAGAGAGGGGTGGCAAACAAGACCAATAGTTGGATGGAGATGTATAGATATATAGATAGACAGATAAATAGATAGATGATTGGGCTTTATGCCCTGTAGTTATGCAATTAGTAGGCTAATTAGGACAGGAGGAGGACACGGCAATGAGGTGAAGGATGATAGAAGTAGCTGGCCAACATAGGTCCAGGAGATATGGAAAGAGCTGCATTCGAACCCTGGACCTAGTGATTGGCAGCCCAGCACACTGCCACTAGACCAACCCTCCCCCAGGTAGATAGACAGATAGACAGATAGACAGATAGACAGATAGACAGATAGACAGATAGACAGATAGACATCAGGCAGATAGATAAAAGGAAAAAGGGCCACAGTAGAAACATAGATGGATAGATCGATAAATAGATAGATAGGTAGATGGAAAGATAGACAGATAGATAGATGGATAGATCAATAGATATGGAAATATGGAGAGATGGAGATACAGAGAGACATCGAAATTTTGATAGATAGATGGAGGGAGGTATAGCATGATATTCATTGATAGAGAGATTATGATTGATAGATTCATGGATACATTCACATGTATAGTTTGATCAATTGATGATGTTGATGACAACTATATGTGTCGGAGAAAAAATATGTATAAATTGAATGATATTTCATAAAAATTATTAGTAATTTTTACTGGACTGGATACAGTGCTTCTCTGACAATGTGGGACTGGTACATTGTCCTAGCTGTGATCAACTAGTATGCCACTTTTGCTTTGTTGAACTTGATCACCTCTTTATTGTCAAAGGAAAAGTGCCAATTGGTTGTTGTCTTCACCTTGGCAAATATTTACAATCTGTGATCAATGGCGCATAGAAAAATCACTCGTCACAAGACCACTTTGGTCACAAGTCAGTTGATCCATTCATCGCACTTCTTGTTTCCCTGTAGTAACTTTTCACTGCAGCACAAATCAAATACTGTGCCTTCTTCTAATAGATAAGCGTTGTCATCAGTAGCACACGATTGAAAGTTGAATTTCACCGGCGGCGCCCTGCCGATTCGCCGAAACCAATCGCCGGGCTTTTCAGATCGGCAAGTCAGCAGCTGCCTTCGTTGCCGAATGCACAATTGGCAGTCAAAGAGGACAAAAGGCTAGCCGGGGCAGATTCGGCAACACCAATCGATCGTGTGCTGCCTTAGCAGCTTAGTGTTGAGGAGGCAATTTCAATTTCAATCTCGGGCATGACTGAACCCGGAAACCTCTGAAAACTTGTGAAATCCAGAAACCCCCTGAAAATATTGATAACAGAGAAGTTGACAAGAAAACCTGGTTGCTCCCTCCATGATGGCCTTGGCCCTTGTTGTTGACAAGTCAGCAGCTGTCACTGTCAGCAATCAGCTGGAACTGCTTCAATTTTGACAAAACTCCTACACTGTAGAGTTACTTCATGCATCTACTTGCTCTACAGAATTACTAAACAAAACTATTGTCAGTATATTGAGTTCCTGCAAATTTGAGAATGGCTTTACTCTGACTAACTGAAGCACGTGGCTGAGATCTATTTTTAGGTACACACTGTCCTAGATGCTCACGCTCACTGTGCAGTGCGTCTTAAAATGCACACGTTGCTTAGCAGCATTACGTCTTGTTCTTGCCTTGTGTACGTCGTCATGTCAACAGCCTGTGTCTCATTTTGACACAGAGGCTGAAGTGAAATGCTAGAAACGCTCGTGACAGCTAAAATAGAAGGTTACTTACCACACAAACTTTGAAGTTTGAAACAATCTTGGTTCTCAACTTCTTGCAACTTCACTTCAGGGAAGTCCTCATGTGTAGTATGCCATCTAGCGAGGATTCCCTGAACTAGCATGACATCACCACTTTCTGAGTGCTTCTCAACACAGAGCAAATCACCAAATGTTAGACAAGCTTGGAAATGTAAATGGCAAGAAAATGTCAAATTTGCAGTGCCAGTGACTGTCTTGGTGTTATTTATGACACAGAAAATGCATAATGTAGCCATTGGAACTGTTATGCTGTTTGAGATTTGTCTGGAGTGCATCTAATTTTGGGTTTTCACCATATTAGCTCCCCCCTGTGAGCCTCCTGTGGTCAACTTATAAATCCGATCTTCAAGATAAATGAATGTAACAAGATAGATGCTGCGCCGGGCTGAAGTATCGGCTTAAAAAAATTCCAAAGTTATTTCTGACAACCCCTTTCAAAGAATTAGTCAAAGTTACAAAACCATGCACATTTTTTTGTTTCTTTAATTTCTACTATGGTTTGGTGCTGTTTGCCCTGAAAATTTGTGACGTCACCTGAAACACCTCTAGCTTCAATCCTATCAATAGATAAATGCACCAAAAATGTAAGTTTGGATATAAGTCTGGGGGGGCTCTCACCTAACCCGGGCTTCTTGCCCCGACCTACTCTACTTGATTTTTGTCAGACATTTTTAAAACATGATTTTATTCTGCCAAAACTATAGATCCTATAGTAAACGAGTATCATTGTGCCAAAAATCATTCACATACAACCACTACCATTTTTACATGGCTCATTGGTACAATGGTTAGCATTCCTGCCTTGTGCACACGAGGACGTAATGATTGGTATGATTGCCGTTCAGAATGGTGAGCGCCGGTGAGCAGATTTATCTGGAATGGGCGCCATATAAAATCATACTTGATTATCATTATTTTATTATACCTTTGGCCTTGTTTACCACACTTGGGCTTCGGCAAAAAAAGAACTTACCCACAAAGAATTGAGTTATTTGAAAGAAACGTTCATATGATATGACTGCATTGACCAGAGATATATTTCAGAAGTGCCAATATATTTTTCATTAAAAAAATAGTAAATAAATGGAACACTGAGAACAGAAGACCCACTAAAAAGTTAAAGTGACAAAGCGGCTAATTTGTAGATATGGTCAATGAGTATTCCAAATGACCACATTTTGGTATTGATTAATCAGACATTTGAGTAAAAAGATCCACGGCAATAAAGTCATAAGATCTGTTATGGCAGCAAAAAATGAGTCACTCCAGAAATTTTCAGTGCTGGGCAGTCAAACCAAAATTTTCTGAAGTTGATGGTTCACCATGTCGTCACTCTTAGTAAACTCTAGGACTTGACTGCCATCTAGTTCATCTAAATAAATTCTGCCTAATTTAAAATCTCTCTATATCTGTCTTTCTGTCTAACTTTTAATTTTGCATTTCAATGCTTTTAAGTATGAAGAGTTTCTGATGACCGAGAGAGCCCAGATGGAAAAACTTTTACGAGGTACCTATAGATTTTATTAAATTAATAGGTCTACATATCATAAATATGATTTATTGTGGAGTACTTTCTTTATAGAAAAAATGTAAATCCAAGTACATAGATCTTTAACATTGACTGAATAATTTTAAGAAAAATGTAAGACGGAGGGGGGGGTCTGAGTATGCTCATAAGTATAGAAAATAATTAAATTATTTTTTTTCAAATTCAGAAACTCCTATCCTGATTCCCATTTCGTAAAACTTCGGATCAGGGGGCCGGAAGGTATCGCGGGCGGCAGGGGCGCTCAGACGAAAAAGGGCAAATCATGTTCGCGGCAAATTTCATGTGACAAAGTTCAAATAGAGACTTTAGAGAGTCAATGATATTTGAAAGTATACTTGTGCCTAAAACTTGTAAAATAAGGGCTAATAATGTATTTTTTCTTTAAGATCTGAAGGGCACCCTTGCCCGCACTGCCCCGCTTGGACAAGGGCAGGAGGGGCAATTGCCCCCTCTGCCCCCCCTGTTCCGGCACCCCTGCTTCGGATTGCTAATAAAATTCTTATGTTTCAGATGGATCCCTCATGTTCAACCAGCTGCCATTGTTGGAGATTGATGGACTCAAGTTAGTCCAGGGCAACGCAATGGCCAGATATGTCGCCAGAAGGTCAGGTCTCTACAGTGATGACCCCAAGATTCAAGCAAGGTAAAATGCAAATATTGTCATGATTAGCTTTTTAAAGTTATGATAACAAAATATCAGTATACCTTGAATCTTCATTCAGTGGTTAACTCAAAGCAAAATTATATCCAATTTATCCATGACAGAAATGGCTTACATCCAGAGGGCAAATGTATGCCAATCATGGTAAAGTGGACAATGAGAATGTATAAGTTACAACTTACAAAGCAATTTTCACATTTTATAACGAAGTTTGGGCAGAATGCCAACATATCCACAGCATATATTTTTTTATGGTGCATGGATTGTGGATATCATTTCCCTATTAAAATGGCTCAAGTTTGTCTAAGGCTCAATATTCATCTAAATTTTCAATCTTCGGTTTGGACGGGGTGGTGGCTTGGAGTTTTTTAAAAATAAATGATTTCTGCCCAGTTGTAGTGAAAAAAAGTTCCTTCTGGGCAGTCTTTAGATAAATAATTTCTTGTGGATGTAGTTGTTAACATGGTGTTGTTTGATTTAGAAACAACTATTTTCTTACATCGCACTCTCGGAATAGATTATCGCTGACACTTAGGGTGGTCCAAAAACACTTTCTTCTAAATTTCTGCGTTCTGATCTTATATAGATAAAAGGTCTTGCATTAAATTTCACCAAAATCGATTAATATTTAGAGGTTGCACAAAGACGTTGAAGTTTAATGTTCATGCTTTTGCCCATCACTCCTTTTTTAAGCGCAGAAGTAGGTAATCATTTTACCTCATCATTTTCATCTTTGTGACAAATTGTGTCAAGAGCTGAAGAATTTCACCTTATCTTTATATGGTGACCAATAAACATTATGTAATGTTATGTTATGTTAATATAGCAGCCGTAATCTTTCTTCTCAATGTCTGACCAAGAGTTGAAAAAAAAACACTTTTGCCCTGTGAAAAGTAAAATATTGAGCGATGGATCTTTTTCACCTTGTGCTTTAACTATTTCTAGCATCTTGATAAAACTTAGTCTACTTAAAGAAGATAAGGCACTTGCTAGCATGATGTCATAACATTGGTTAAAGTTCACAAATTTTGGCAAACATAATCGGCAATCGCGATGGATATAAAAAGTTTTCTCCCAATGCGATTGCAAATACAGCAGCATTTTGGTAAATGTAGGCCTAATTTCTGATGGCTCATGGTGCCCAAGGCCATGGCTCATGGTGTCCAAGGCTCGGGGCACCATGATCCATCTGAAAACTTTTTTTTGACAATATTTTGACCTTTTAAAAATAAAACGGAAAAACACTGAATATAGTAGCTAGGAGGTCTTACTGTGATTACATAAAGTGACTTCTATTTACCGTTGAAACCTTAGGCTCACTGGCGCAAAAGGCTAAAAGCGGCTCATTGTGCCCCATTCTCCCTCTGTCCAGGATACTCCAATTACCGCATCCAGTCCTGATATACTTTTTGACTTACAACAAATTTCGCAGCAGGTCAGCATTAGGGTGTTTCAGGTGCCCCCAATATTTTCCGATCTTGCTTGACCTTGGTCTGGTATTGCAGTTTATATACAGTAGTCAACTTTTGAAGTGGATCAAGAATTTACATCGTAGCAATTCTGACATCAGTTGTTTTTGCTGCATAATTTTGTGTGAAATGTTAACTTTGATATCTTGGTAATGTGCTTGAACGAGATTGTTAGGCTTCAGTGACTTTGATGGTCACCAGACACGATTGTTTGAAGCAAGGTGCAAAATGACTTGCCACACACTAGTGAATACACTGTAGCAGCACCAAAATAGAGTGGTGATTTGGTCACTCAAACAATGTCAAATTGGACCAAAGGAACCTAAACTGTGAAAATGTTAAAAAGGAAGACCTCAATTGTCTACTAAATATGATTGAAAAACAAATTTTCTCCAGTTACTTGATGATGTATGCCCCAGCCGGTGGCTCCCCCGCTTGGTGAAATTGTTCATATCCATTGGAAAAGCCACAGATTTTTGAAAACAGTGAATCAAATAAAGAGTTGAGCTCAATTGAGTTAACAAAATAATGCCTGGTTTATTGCACAGTTACAAAACAAACGATATCCTGTTTTCAATTAAGGTTGCCATTGCTTATTAGTGTTACAGACCATTTTGCACCTTGTGACAAACAATCATCGTTTTGAAGGGTAAAAAATTAGTGAAGCATGAAGTTTTGTCGGCCTAAACATTGCCAAGACATCACACCAACATACTGCTTTAAGGTAATTTACTCATATTTTTTTGTGTTAATATTAATTATATGTAAATTCTTGATCCACTTCGAAAGTTGACTATTGTAGAAGTCACATGTAAAATTTTGGCCCATTCTATGAATACTTACCTTTACCAGAATTCACTTGAAGTTTATAATGTAATTCCCCATTGGCAAACTTGCAAATCCTGAAGATATTGCAAATATCGATGAAGGAATAAATATTTTTTCCTCAATCCGTGGTTTCTGAGAAAGTTTTGGGAGGGCAATTCAAATCTGGCATCAGCTATTTTATAGCAGGTCTTCCTAATGAGCTAGGAAGTGTTGAATTTCCTAAAATTCTGCCGTTTTATATAGATTTTCAAAAATTTGACAGCTTCTGGCAGGTTGGCAAATGGGGTTAAACAAAAAATAACGCCAGATTTGAATTTCCCTCTCAAAACTTACCAAGGAACTGTGGATTGAGAAAAAAATATTGATTTCTTCATTTTTTTTTAAAAATATCTTGAGAATCTGCATGTTCGCCAATGGGGAATTACATTATAAAGTTCAAGTGAATTCTGGTAAAGGTAAGTATTTATAGAATGGGCCAAAATTTCACATGTGACTTTTTACTATATAAACTGCAATACCAGACCATGGTCAAGCTGGATCGGAACATGTTGGGGGCACCTGAAACACCCTAGTCAGCATAGATATTAAATATGTCAATATTTTCAGGTATTTTTTCCTAAAAACAGGTGCATATTTCACTCACTATAAATAATCAATCAAAAATAACCCCAGATTTTACTTTGTTATGCCAAGTTTATCATGTACATGTACTGAAAAGAACACTAAAAATATTCACTTCCGAGAAATATCCTTGAAACTGACCAATCTTTCAGTTGCGTGAAGAGGGACTTGCATTACAAAATTCAAAGACTTTGTACAACCTCTAAATATTAATTGATTTGGCCGAAATTTTGCATGTTTTTGTTTTACTTACGCGGTAATCAATTTATACTTTCAAATTAGGGGTTTTAAGAGACTTGATTTTACCCATACAAATTTGTACACCATTATATACTGACACTGCTTACACAAACTAAATAATTTCCTTTTGAGGAAAACTTCAAGTCTCCCCCTGAATATCTAATGGATGGTTTCCCGCTTACTGAGTTGTTCTCGCTTTCTTCCAGACTGGACATGTTGTACGATGGAACCCGGGATTTTATGACTGTTTTCCTCGTATCTACACTTAAGCTAACAGATGCAGAAATGAAGGACAAGGTGAAGGAAATACATGCCCATTTTTGAAAAGGTGAAGAATAATCACAATACTATCAAAATACAAAACTTGAAAGTATTTCTCTGCCAATGCCATCGCATAATTCAGCATGTAAGGCACCTTATAAGGCAGCTGAGTGGCTGAAGGTTTTTGCCTGCATGGGTTCAAACCTCGCACATATAACCCAAAATTTTCAGTGAACCTTAATGAGGATGTAGTCAGACGAGATGTTAAAATGGCGGCACCTTGTATCAGTGCTTGTGTTTGGCAAGTAAAAGATCCCTCTCATGGGGTAAAATGTATAACATGTTAAGGTCTCTCTCCCATCTCATCAAATCATCAATTAACCCTTGTCAGCGCCAAGAACTTGCCCTTCCATGTCTATCTATTTATCTATCTATCTATCTATCTATCTATCTATCTATCTATCTATCTATCTATCTATCTATCTATCTATCTATCTATCTATCTATCTATCTATCTATCTATCTTTCTTTCTATCTATCTATCTATCTATCTATCTATCTATCTATCTATATATATAAGGTCTTAATTGATGCTAGATTTAAAAAGTCTGAATGTTGATCAGATAGCTCACCATACAATTGCTTTGTGTTTTTCCAGATTTTAAAGGAAAACAGAACTGGTTATTTAGTTGGTGACAAAGTGAGCTTTGCTGATGTGGGACTCCTGGAAGTCTTACTATCTGTTGAGGATTATGTCGGGGATGAGGCATTTGAGGGTTTTCCCTTGATAACCGTGAGTATCATTAATAATATCCCAATGGGCACACGGCAAATATACACTGTAAAATATGAATTTTGAGTCAGCTTAAATGATTGAGTGAGATGGCTGCACAATTCCATTGAGCTAACACAGCTTGTTGTTTGAAACAACAGAAAGATTATCATAACTCAAAACAACAAGCTATGTTGGCTCAAAGGAATTTTGCAACCATCTCACTCAATCATAAATTGCCTAATCTCCAAGAAAAAATAACTGATTGATTCCTAATTTGATGTCTATTGTTTGTACTATAAGCATACAGTATACTGGCTATATGGCGAAGTTTATTGTTTGCTCTATATATAAGAACTAGCAATATGTAAACAAAAAAAGTCTAAATTAGGTCACTTGGTAGCAATATGTAAACAAAAAAGTCTCAATTAGGTCACTTGGTGAGTGGCCAGTGCATGTTTATTGTTAATGAGCTGTCTCTCAGAAAACCAGGCGGGTGGTGGAGGATGGTCCGAGCCGGATCTGGATGAAATTTTCACCATGTGCCCTTCAAATACATTAATGAAGCACAGTGAAGTCCGTTTTTCCATAAATTGAAATTTTCCCTAATTTTAACCCCTTTTAAAAAAGCATGTCAAAAAAGACTGAAATTCATTTAACATGGGCTTCAATGGGAAAACAGCCCAACTTCAGCTCACTAAAAACCCATTTGCCAGCGGGTGGCTAGAAAAGCTGTCGATTGGTGATGCTTATATATGACTTGAATGTCTGAAATCCACTTTCCGTTCGCTGGGCATTTTACTTATGTGCCTGATATGAGCATTTTAAGATATTTAAGGGTGGCAGATTTCATGGATTTTGTAGGAAAATGCAAAAATACGAAAAGTGCCATATCTCGGCTTAAAATGGACTTACTTTAACAATTTTGGTGTCCAAATATACATTTTTGCCAATTCCGCACTCATCTGAGTGGTTACTTTTATGATTAAAGGTCAAGGTCATTGTGAAATTTCAAGGTCAAATTCATTTTTTCCCCATTTTTTGTCTGATTTTGTAATACATGCTATGTTTACAAGCACAACAGGCAAATTTAGACACAACTTGATGGCACAGAGGGATGGGGAATTTTCTAAGCTACATTTTGGTACTTTATACAGTATGAAAACATGCAAATATGACCTCAATATGGAATTTTTTGTATTTACGGAAATGTATACATTTTGAAAATAAGAGTCAACATATTTTGTGCTGTTGTGTGCTGATGAGAGGCACACATTCTGAAACTGAACTTGATTTGTTAATGTGTCTTTGACAATAATAAGACATCTTTTGTGAAAAAAATTTGTCATTTCAAGAAATATTTTATTTTCGGCTGCCATTATTGAAAAATTGATTTTTTGGAATATCTTTGGAACTAAGGCTGATAATGGAAAAATTATTTCACCAATACCCACATTTTCAGGGTCAAGGACTCTCATGAAGCCATTTGTGACATCATAGGTCATGTGACAATACTCTATTAGATGGTTTGAAAGGTGTCCATTATAGGAATTCAACGCTTTTTGGAACATCTCTGGAACTGAGACAGATAATGGAAAAAATATGTCACCCATTGCCATATTTTCAGAGTCAAGACTATTGTGATACCATTTTAGACATCACATCTCAAGTAAAAATACTATGCTATAACAGGCTTGAAATGTGGCATTTCCAAAATGCAAGACAGATTTTCTTTACAAATGTGTATTTAGCAAAGCAAAGCCACTTTTTTATGATGTAAGCATTTTCTGTGCATGATGTCACATCAATGAACTGCAGTGCAACTCTGCAGTTACTGTACTGTGATGGTTACTATTGAGACAACCACTTGTCAACTGATACATGGAAAAGCCTTGAGAGACCAATATTTCTTAAAACGATGTGAATGGGGCTGTGAAAACAATGTGAATCGGGCTGTGATTGACTGTTGAAAAATGCTCAATGAGTCCATGAATTATTCTCAGGTCCAGCTCAGGGCATATAAGAAACCAAATTGGGATTATCTTAACTGCATTCAAATCACAACATACTTGTTTTTCTATTGAAAGCTTAAACTGTCTTCTAGAGCTTATGAAAGCTGTACAATGCAATGCACTGATGTAAAAATTATGTGCTATCACACAATCTGTTAATTTCTGGGAAAAGTACATCCTGAAAAATTCAGTGTGGGGTAAAAACCTTCCTATTGAAGGATAAACTTCCACCTGTACCTTTGATTAGTCTAGGCACTGGATTATTTGCAATGAATTTTTATATATCTTTAAATTTTAGAATATGCGTCAATTTCCTGTTAATATTTAACCTCTTGACTGACCCTCTATACACTGAAGGGGGGCGTTCCAGATTCGTAGGCAGAATTTAGCATTCTTCACTTCAACCAGGATGGCTAGAGAATTGTTTCATTGTGAAAATAAATTGAATGGTCTTACAAATTTTGATTTCCCTTCCAAAAATCTGGATGTCTCAGGATAACTATTTGGGACCCCACTACAGGGTAATGAAATTTTTTAACCAACAGGTTGCATAATGATCATTTTGGAAGTATGACCACTGCTATACAGCTAATCCAATTCAATTTTTTCACCACAGTGAGTCTAAACAATGTAGCCCTAATGATTGTGATGTAATCAGCAGCAAGGAGACATACATGTGCATTATGAAGCCATTAGTGCATAAGGAATATTTTACTCCTTTTTTTTAAATTAAATCGTCAGTAAGCTACAATACTAGTGATGTCATTATCATTGAGTATAATTAACACCAAGGTGGCAGTGTTGTGGTGTAGTCCTTTGTCCTTTACAAGCAGAAATTCAATGATGATATTTGGTCTACTGAGGAGGCTGCAGACCATTGTCGACACATACTTTTCTCTACATTTTGTCATGTTTATAATTAATATCAAAAGTTAATTAAGGCACCTTAACTACTTCATGATTTAGCCCTAATTAAAATTCATTTTATCATAAAGGCCAGAATAGAATAAGACTTTAATATACTGTGATCAAAATTGAAACTCGTAAAGTGCTGCAAATTCCAGATTTTCAGATAGGATAACTTCTTCGTTTCATGCGGCCCAAAAGCAGAGATATATCATTACACTTGAATAAAAAAAGAAACATTCAATGAATTGAATTCACTGTAAACATACATATGGAGAGACTGTGGTGGGTTGTGTCATGTATTAAATTGTGCCTTAGTGTTGGGGTGAAATGAAATGAAGAACAATGTAAAGAGCTTAATATCACCCATGTGTACAAATTGTGCCAACATCATTATTATTATATGCACCATGACCAGATATAATGCTGAGAAAAGCTGCACTGAGATATTCAATATTATTGTTGAAAACATGATGCATTATGGACTGACATTTGAACGTATTTCTCAATCTTTTATTGAGTGACCACGATATTCTTGGAGTTGCCCTCAGGGAGAAATTATCTATTTCACTTCAAAAGCAAGCATAGTTATTTGTTTTCAGCTTGCTGTTCCCCTAAATATTCAGGCAACACCATAAATTATTTGTTGCAAGACTGCTAAAGCACAATTTATTTATTTCACCAAAACTTTTCAAGAAACGACTTAAAAAAACTCCAACCCCCCCCCCTGATATTATTGCCGCTGTCATGTTGACCGTAAGATAATTTCCCTTTGGCTCACAGTGGTTGGCAGGGATATCTAATACTTGTGGTGTTAGATTTAATTTAGCATAGTTAATTGATTTTTATGACCAATTTTCTTTTGTAAAATCATTTTGTGGCTGTGCCATTTGGATTGGGGTCAGTTGTGGGAAGGGTATGATACAGGAATCCTGTATCATGATTTTATTTTTCATTTAGAATACATTATAATTATATAACTAGAACTGGGAAATGGCAGACAATAAATGAGAAACAGTTCTCAGCCAGCAGGTCATTTGCATAAATGGAGGTCTGGTGGAGACAGAGGCAATAAACAGTGCTCAAGGGAAACATCAATTTATGATGTCATCAGAGGAAGATAAGGGTGAAAGAAGGGTAGGTGAAGACTGTAGGGAAAGGGCAAGCCTGTGTAGGGAGTTTTTAGCTGACAACTATCCTGTGACCTGGGTGACCTCATTTGCATGTCATTAGCATTAAGTTCAATGGTGTGGGGGATTATACATTCTTGTCAGCAGGGGCGGTGATTTTTCATTTTTGTAGGGGGGGGGGTGATTTCGGCAAACGCGAACGCGAAACTTTGCGCGAAGCCTAGCATGCCAAATGTCTCTGCAGTAGATTTGGGGGCCACTTTAGTTTAGAGGCCAAAAGCCAATATATTTTAGATAACCAAAAGTATGTTCTGAGACTTGTATATATTCCACATGACATACAAGTGGTATCATGGAAAAAAATTCTAAACATAACTGATAATTGTCAACACCAAGTAGCAATAATTTGAAATTCTTGGGAGGGGAGGAATATACATATGATTGATCACCCCCCCAGGAACTCTGCCCCTGCTTGTCAGTATTTTATGCCATTCCTGAATATAAGAAGAAATTAATTAGATGCAAAGAACATATATTTATGCTACCATCCAAAAAGAAATAATTAAAGTTTTGTGGCATTTTTATTTTCTCCCTTAGTTATGTCATTAGCGTTCAGTAAGTATGGGCATGTAAAGTATCTATCATAAACCGAAAACAGGAACACAAGACCTATCTGAAAAACAAGGTAAAATACGAGGTTTTTATTGCAATAAACTAAGTGGAACAACTGTAATATAATTGACCTACTTTATCAAAAATATATATGCTACCATGTTTCTAATAGTTCAGATTGCATTGAAACTTCGATTCTAGTCTATATATTGTATTTTGATATCTTTTTATAGTCAGATTGAGTGACAAAGCTATGATTTTTAAGGCCAATTGCCCCGAAGCAAAAAAAGTAGCACATCTTACCCTCCACTCAATTTTAGGGTGACACTGGCCAATCCTCTAATAAAATATGTGTGCATGGCAGAATTTGGAATGACCTTTGGAGGAGCAAAACTTTTATGAATAACCTGTGTTTTGACACAAAACTTGTCATTCAAATGATAGTTTCCCTTAAAACACAATGACAGATTCAGCGAAACGGCCAAAGAAAACAGCGTTGTATGGTAACGCAAAATTGCACAGCATCATCTTTAAAAGACAAAGTGAGTTATTGTTTTACATCCCCATTAGCACCAGCTTCGGCTATTGAGAGGCAATTAAAAACATAAGACATTATTTTAAAAGAAATCAGACAGAAAACAACCTCCTGATTCTTCTGATTTTCAGGCCAAACCTTGTTTTGAATATTGATAGTTTGTCTTGCGTAAACCTACGAGTTTCGCTGCTGTGGATTGATGTGACATCATGCATAGCAAATGCATGGCTATATCATAACAAAAGTGGCTTAGCTAAGTAAACGATTTGCAAACAAAAAATAAAAACAATTCTGGTATTTTTGAAGGACAAAACAAGATGTTCTTTATGCTTCTTGTCAAACCTGTTATAGCATTGTTACTTCATATGTGATGTCTAAAATGTATTACAATAGTCCTTGACTCTGAAAATATGGTGAAGGGTGAAATACTTTTTCCATTATCTGTCTCAGTTTCAGAAATATTCCAAAAAATAACATGCACAAGGCACTTTAAAGGGCGCTCCTATAACTCATGACACTGCAAGTTCCTGAAAACCAAAGAAACCATAAACCATCTAATCCATTTCACTGTTTCATTTTTTTCCTTCTTTCTCTATGTCAAGCTGTCAGTTATGCCGTGTTTGTAGCTGTGTTTCCAGGTTTCTACCCATCTATCTATCTATCTATCTATCTATCTTTCTTTCCACATATATTTCTATCCAACTTACTACAGCACATTGATGAAGCATGCAGGGGAGTTTTGTCCCAATTGCTGACCTCTTGTTGTTTTGATCTGGTGTGGGAAACCCCCCTGAATGACATCACAGGACTCCCTCTTTCCAGTTTTTCTGGGATGGTTTTCCTGGGTCTCTAAAATGGTATTTTAACTATGTGCATGTCCCTGTAAACTTGATCAATCCATTCTTGGCTGATATAATGCAATGTGTGAAGTTTTGAAGTCAATTGGAGCTGTAATTTGCCCATAAATCGACCCCCAAGATCCTTAAGGATTTCAATGACAACAGGGAGCTCTCTTAGCAGAGAGCGCCCTAAAAAGCATGAATTTCTGTAACCGGCATCTTTCAAACCCTCAACTAGAGTATTATCACATGACCTATGATGTCAAAAATGGCTTCATGAGAGTCCTTGACCCTGAAATTGTGGGTATTGGCGAAATAATTTTTCCATTTTCAGCCTTAGTTCCAAAGATATTCCAAAATATCAAATTTTCAATAATGGCAGCCGAAAATACAATATTTCTTGAAATGACAAATTTTTTTCACAAAAGTTGTCTTATTGTTGTCAAAGACACATTAAGAAATCAAGTTCAGTTTCAGAATGTGTGCCTCTCATCAGCACACAACAGCACAAAATACGTTGACTCTTATTTTCAAAATGTATACATTTCCGTAAATACAAAAATTCCCATATTGAGGTCATATTTGCATGTTTTCGAACTGTATAAAGTACCAAAATGTAGCTTAGAAAATTCCCCATCCCCCTGTACCATCAAGTTGTGTCTAAATTTGCCTGTTGTGCTTTTAAACATAGCATCTATTACAAATCATACAAAAAATGGGGAAAAAATGAATTTGACCTTGGAATTTCACAATGACCTTGACCTTTAATCATAAAAGTAACCACTCAGATGAGTGCGGAATTGGCAAAAATGTATATTTGGACACCAAAATTGTTAAAGTAAGTCCATTTTAAGCCGAGATATGGCACTTTTCGTATTTTTGCATTTTCCTACAAAATCCATGAAATCTGCCACCCTTAAATATCTTAAAATGCTCATATCAGCACATAAGTAAAATGCCCAGCGAACGGAAAGTGGATTTCAGACATTCAAGTCATATATAAGCATCACCAATCGACAGCTTTTCTAGCCACCCGCTGGCAAATGGGTTTTTAGTGAGCTGAAGTTGGGCTGTTTTCCCATTGAAGCCCATGTTAAATGAATTTCAGTCTTTTTGACATGCTTTTTTAAAAGGGGTTAAAATTAGGGAAAATTTCAATTTATGGAAAAACGGACTTCACTGTGCTTCATTAATGTATTTGAAGGGCACATGGTGAAAATTTCATCCAGATCCGGCTCGGACCATCCTCCACCTATATGGGCATTCCGCCTGGTTTTTCTCTGAGACAGCTCATTAAGTCCCATTTCATGTCATACACAATGACAATCGCAAGTTAATCCAATACACACAACTGATTATAACTTCTTTTTTTTTTCAGAAATTTTTGATGAAGATGAAGTCCCTGGACGGCATCAAATTATATTTGAAAAAATACAGAAAAAGGAAAAATGACGAGAGATATATTGCTGAATGTGTCAGAGTTCTGGGGTGGGAGAATCATCCCATTTACAGTAGACAAAAAACGAGTGCTAACAGAATTGGACTGAAATGTTCCTTGTGAGGTCATAGCCCTATCCATGCCATGTTAAACTCTATGATGTGTAAGCAACCAGTGAGGTCATATCCTATACACTGAGTAGTGTGTACCGTTTGCTCTATGCGAAGTGACCTAGTTAATCATAAAATCTTAAATTTTAGACCAGAAACCAATGTAATTACAATATAACATAGCCAGTATGCTGTATTTATGTATCAGAAATCTTGATGTGAAATTTAAAGCTTTAAATATTTAGCAATAAAAAGATTTGGTGATTCTAGTAAAGAATGCACTAAAATTTACTAAAACTGCCTAATCTCCCAGAAAACTTAACTGATTCATTCCAAAGTTTGTATGAGTATTTTGTATGCTATAAGACAGCATACTGGATATATGGCAACGTGTGTTGCTTGTTCTATAGATGAAAACTAGCAAAATGTAAACAAAGAAAATCCTTAATTCGGTCACTTGGTTGGTACACAGTGTATAGGGGAGAGCGGGGCACCATGAGCCACTTTTCTCATTTTAAGCTCCTGAGCCTAAAGTTTCAATGGTAAATAGCTGGTTGCTTTATAATCATAGTTAGACCTTTTGGTTACACTATTCAGTGTTGTTACATCATATTCTGGATTTTTAAATAGTCAAAATATTGTCTTTAAAAAAATTTGTCAAGCGGCTCACTGTGCCCCGACCCTGGGGCACATGATCCATGGCATGGGGGGCTGTTTGCATAAATGTATTATCCTTCTCATTCAAATGTAAAGAACTGACACCTCATAAACCATGCAGATGTTATACTTGAAATTTTCCCCTTGGCACATACTACAATATGGATCAGATTGATTTTGCAAATTTTTCTAATATGTAAATGGCACTGCCATGAAATTCGCGCAGCACTTTAAAAAGTTTTTGTAGGACTTATAGTGTTACTATAACCTCATGTTTATTTCATGAAAGGTAGTTATGTAACTGTTTCAGAAAATTGGAAAGACAGATACATGGAAAGACAGAAAAATGTGGAATAGCAAGATAAACTAGACAAAAAATATAATAGATAAATGGATAGATAAATAGATAGATAAATAGAGAGATAAATAGATAGACAGATAGATAGATATATTGACAGACAGATAGATAGATAAATTGATAGATAGATACATATTAAATAGATAAATAAGATTGATAGATAATCAGCTAAATGGTAAAAAGGCAGACAGCACTGAAAGCTGCCAAAGTCAAGTCTATATTAGATTGTTGATATTACATAATAGTATAAATATATTGTAATACAAAAACAATAACATTGCATATAAATTAACTGTTCACTGTTACATAATCCTCAGTGCATAAAGATTATGATTCTTTAATTTTGTTATGTTTTCTTGTTGTCTCATTGCATTTAAATGAATCACATGTTAAATATTTGATTTAGCTTGTCAACGCTAATAGTTAACTATTCCATAAAAATTATTGGTACAGGATATATTACTAGAAAAAATTGAATTTTTAGGACACTTCTGAAGATGAATATGTAATGTTTTGTTGAATACCAAAATAAATCATTGATAAGAAGCTGGACCCACTTGACCTAATTCCCAGCTGTGGACTGTTGATGTTGAGACCATCACTGCACAGATTTTTGATTCTTCTCTTGCACTCAATTCGCTTCGCTCAACGGCCTTCGGCCGTTTCGCTGCGCGAATATTAAATTAGCACAAATGTGTGCTAAACAGCTGCTGATGTCTTGCACTATAGTTCTGTGTTATTGCTGCTAAGTGGTACTTGTTGAGGAACTTTTTTTGGCGAATCATGCTTGTCCTTGCCAGGGAATTGTGAGTCATCCCTGTTTGGCAGCCAGCCAGACAGCCACGAGCACCACCACCTCTCAGTGTAAGCTTGTTTAGCATAACACTATTTTGTGAAGTTGGAACAAAACGATTAACTCTCCTCCTGTGTGACAGGCAATAGATAACAGTTTCAGATCTCTTAAAGCAATTTTAAAAGTTAATGCTTGAGTGTTTCATTGTTGTCTGTTTGTAGTTTCAATTAGTTTCTATGTAGACAACCATAAACAATCAATTAGTGTTGTCTATGTCACTGCAGTTTGGCCACATTGAAAGGCTGACCGTAAGTGCATGTGCACTCATTGATTGTTTAACAGTGTTGATTACGATTTGCTTACATCTTGCAAGCAACTCAGCTGTGCGTATGAGCACAAGTGATGAAGTCCCTCTACCTGCTTGAATGACCTGACCTGCTTGCATATTGATAACTGTGTCAGCTTGAGGTCATCCCATTTCTGGCAGACTCTCCAGCTGTGCTGTTCGTTTAGAGTCTGTGAGCAGACTGAGAGTTGTTGCTACAATTCAGCTTTAATTGCAAGAAGGAGGCACATAGTATTCTATGCCGGGGAGACTGAATGACCCTGGGCATCCCTGAATAATTAATAGGGTATGTTCCAGACTCCCAGAGGGCTGCACTTACCATATCCATCTATCCATCCATCCATCCATCCATCTCATCATCATACGGTGGTCACCAAAAATAAAAAAGAAGTGCAGCTCCCTGCACAAAAAAAAAGATGGTTGAGCAGCCCCGGCTGATCCGGTGTATACCAGCAAAATACAAGTCAAGTCAGTGTGTGTGCTAGTTATATCCCGCGTTTGAAGGAATATATGATATAATAATATTCCGAGGCGTTAGCCAAGGGTTATATCACATATTCACGAAAACAAGGGATATAACTGACTTATACCTCAAACAAAACAAAATAAAACAAAAACAAAGAGATTTGAAAAAGAAAATAAAACAAGAAGGATTTGAGAGAAGCAGGTAACAGCTACAATTTCCAAGTGGGATTAATTTCATAACATGAATGTATCAGTTGAAGAAAAAAATACGAAAGGCAACATGGTTGACATAAAACTGTTGCTCATTCCGGGAATATTTTGGGTATACAAGGCCAATTCATCTGAAAGGTAGGGGAGAGCGGGGCACAGTGAGACACTTTTTTTATTTTCAAGTCTTCCAAAATGTTGGCAACAACGAAAAAATTAGTTTTGAGATCAGGTCCACGTTATAAATAATGACCTTGGGTATATTGTCACATAGTTTCAGGCTCATACCTTTTACAGGTTTGGAGAAACTTTGAGTTATGTCTGTGCTCATTAAGTGTCTCACTGTGCCCCGTGAGCGGGGCACAGTGAGACAGGGCATCTGCTGTCATAACCGCCTATCATCATGACCTGCGGAATTGTTCTATCAATTGTTGCATCAGAAACTACTGTACTCTAATAAAAGCAGCTGACTAGGTGATTTTTTAGGTCCTTTTTTGAGCATGTTTTGAAACTTCATCGCACGGGACACATGCACGACTTATTTAACCTGCCGCACCTGTTACATCCTAATCAAAATTCTTCTTTGACGCTTCCCTTTGGATATTACTCGCTAAAATCAGTAGTTTATAACAAAAAGTCTTTTAACAAAATTATTTACTTTTACAGGCTAAAAACAAAAATATTTAAATTCCACTCTCGATATGCTGCGTAAGCATTCAAGATATAGGACAGTCTCTCACTTACTTAATTTTTGTACTATACAAAAAAGGGTTGATCTGTAAACAGTACCAGGTAGATGCTACGGGCTTTGTCTCACTGTGCCCTCCGTCTCACTGTACCCCGCTCTCCCCTACTGTAAATTATCCATCAAATACTAAAAAAGCTGAAGAGATTTCCCTTATAAATATTGTAAGAATCTGGGTATAGAAGCTAAGTTCTAGGCAATTGTGATTTCAATACTTTCCATAAATGACCCACTTTAATATGTTCACATAATAGAATTAGCTAATTAGTAGCAAAATGATTAGGAAAAATATTTGGAGTGAAAATTTAAAGAAATATGCGAATTGAAGAGAGTAAAAACAAATCCTGGAGAATGGAACAAAACGTTTGGGGAAAACGTTTATAAAAGAGTGAATGCGAAATTTGAAAAAGATGAGGACAAACAATTCCAGGGGAAAATTTGTGAAAAAAAAAGCAATTTGAAAAAAGAAATTTGGTGGAGAAAAGAAATAAAGTAAATATATATTTGGTAAACGATTTGGGGGGGGGGGGACTGGAAAAAATATAAGGGGAAATAGGCAAAAGAAAATATAAAAATTAGTTTAAAAATCAGGAGAATAGGGCGACCATCAGATATTAAGGGGGGGGGGGGTTCGAGTTTTTATTTCATGGTAATAGCGGCAGTAATCAGACCTATTTATTTCGAGTGTGTTTCTAAATCAAAGACTACTGAAAAGGAATTTAGTTATTTTACCAAAACGAGACAAGAAATTATTTATTTGAAAAATATCCAAGCCACCCCCCTCCCTCCCGGAGATTTAATGTTGTTGACCCTTTAGTCATGATATTTGCATTAAAAATCTAAATTGGGCTAAAATGGGAAGGATTTATGCATTTGTCATAGATGTTAGGTTTTATAATACTTTTGTTTTATTTTTATTTAATTTTTGTTGTATTGGCAATTTACTGTTTGGTACACTTTCGCTGTTTGTGTCATGAGCTTTGGTAAACAGTGCAGCTGAGTGCAGGCTTTATATACTCCCATGGGCGTACAAGTCAAGTGACAACAAAGAATATAGGATACTAACAGCCAAATAAAGGCTTCTGATTGGCTGGTGGCTCGTATGTGTGGTAATATAAATGCCCTAATTCAAATAATGCCAAATTCACAAGCAGTAGGGGAGAGTGGGGACCAATGGGCCGTGTTGCTGCCTTGTGGCATTGTTTAACTTTGTTTGCTGATCTAATGGACTGTATGTGACAGCTCTGGTTAGCTGTTGTTGGTGTCATTGGGTTTCACAGTTTTCCTGACATTGTGAGGACTTCCACAGTATTTCCTCAGTCTGGAAGAAACCTTGGCAGTGAAAAGATAGCAACAAGGTAATGTCTTGCATTTGTAGTTATACATTAATTAACTTGAATATTGTAATATTGTAGCTTTATATAACACCCAATTATCTCCAATTCATATACTTATATTTGTTCTTTCCATTGGTAGAACATCATGTCGCAAGTCAAGGTCCTTCGTACTGTCTGATCGATCTGCAGGATCCAGAGACTCCAGGACTGCAGCAGAATTGCTTGTAAATTTGTGAAGTAAAAGGCCACTGTCAAGGCATAGTCTCTTGCTGCTGTTTATCATGGCGATGGCGTCACCTTCTGAGTCAAGAGATTTCAGCCCATCGTCCACGTAGAAATTTTCAACAATGAAATCTACGACACCTTGACCGTACTTCTCAAGTCCATCTTGTGCCGCCTTCCGCAATCCAAAGTTGGCAACCGCAGGTGAACTGACTGCTCCGAACAGATGAACTCTGCTTCTAAAGACAACCGGATCTCTGTCGAAGACATTAGAAACCGATGCATTTATCAATGCTTTGAGAAGATTCCTGAGTGTAAGGGGTCCAATTCGTGTACTGCGATCTGATCGAGGTACCAACCTCGTAGGTGCTTATAGGGAATTAAGAGAGGCTATCTCTAACATTGATGACCAAAGTGTCAAAGAGTTTGTGTTGCGACACAATTGTGATTACCAGGTTAACGTCCCTCATGCATCGCATCAGGGAGGATTATGGGAAAGACAAATTAGGACATTGAGGGCAGTTCTCAATTCGTTGATTGGTTCCAGTGGTCATCTGTTGGATGATGATGGGTTTAGAACTTTCATGTCTGAAGCTACTCACATTGTTAATAGCAGACCCTTAACGGTCACCTCCCTCAATGACCCAATGTCCCTCCAACCTCTCACACCCAACCACTTGTTGACGATGAAGAGTAACGTAGTACTTCCTCCACCTGGTGTCTTCAAAGATGCTGACACTTATTGTCGCAAAAGATGGAGACGAGTCCAGTACCTGCTTGACTCTTTCTGGACAAGATGGAAAAAGGAAGTCCTCACACTCTGGCAAACCCGTCAAAAGTGGCACAAGCCAAAGAGAAATCTCCAAGTTGGAGATGTGGTCCTTTTGGTTGATGATCAAATTGCCAGATGTCAGTGGAGGTTGGGTAGAGTTGCTGAAGTCTATCCTGGTCAGGATCTGCTTGTCAGAAAGGTTAAAATCATGATTGGTGATCCGGGTCTGACATCTAAAGGTGTCCGAAAAGGAGACTTAAAATATTTAGAAAGACCAGTGCAAAAGCTCATTTTGTTGCTAGAGAACCAAGACCAATGAGTGAGTTCTTGATCAATTGTATCGTGTTCTTCTCTTTTATAAATTTGTACTTCAATTATTTGTTTGCTCACAATTGCTGTGTATGATGACTTAAAGGTGTCAAACTTTACTAATTTATTTTTAAGTTAATTATTTAAGTTTTATGTTCTCTAACTCTAGGCTTAAGGTCCACGCCGCTGGTCTCTCGCCGTAAGTGTCAATTAATTTATTTGGATCCTCATGGATCATTGCTGATCATTTTGTAAATTGCGTGACAATTTGGAGGGGTGTGTTGCTGCCTTGTGGCATTGTTTAACTTTGTTTGCTGATCTAATGGACTGTATGTGACAGCTCTGGTTAGCTGTTGTTGGTGTCATTGGGTTTCACAGTTTTCCTGACATTGTGAGGACTTCCACAGTATTTCCTCAGTCTGGAAGAAACCTTGGCAGTGAAAAGATAGCAACAAGGTAATGTCTTGCATTTGTAGTTATACATTAATTAACTTGAATATTGTAATATTGTAGCTTTATATGACACCCTAATTATCTCCAATTCATTTGCTTATATTTGTTCTTTCCATTAATTTCAGTGTCACGCTATGCTTACGCTTACCATGCTTATGCTTATGCTCATGCTCCATATACCTGTGCTTGCTAATGCTTGGCAATGAGGAATATGCTCCTATGCTCATGATTGATTCATGAATAAAGCTGTGACATTCAACTCTAAAACTGCCTTGATGTTGTCATACTACTTGCGGGCTACATGCGCTTGTAGCTACAGTGACACTTGAACACAGTAGTATACACATCAATCATCATATGCTCTTCACAAAAGGCTTGTTCGATCCAGACTCATCATGGAAACTACCACAAACATCCAGGATTTACCCTCAGAGAAACCAGAGCATGTCTCCACTGAAGTGGTATCTACGGAGAGCCAGCAGGATGATGACTCTGCAGATAAAAGCCACGGAGATAAAAAAGACTCTGAGAAACCAACTATTGAAGGTGGCCAGGAGTCCACTCCGGATAATCATGAAATACGAAATGGAACCGTTGCTCCGGCAAATACTATGCAAGACGGAACCGATTCACCTGAAAATACGACCACGGAAGAAGCCTCGAAGGATGAACCCCCACCTCAGATGGGACAGAATATTACTCCAAACGATGGAGCAAAAACTCTTACGAAAGACTCTTCTGCAAATGAACTTTCACTCCATGCTGGAAGTCATTCTTTATTGTTGTCTGAACATTTTGGAAAAGATGCAAGACCAAAGGAACATTTACAACTTGATGCTGGTGAGGCGACGAAAGAGGTAAGTGGTCCTTCTAGTCTAAGAGTTAGCGGACGAGTTAGAAAGTACACAGAAAAGGGATTGGCATACCAAATTGAGGTATTAGTTAAGAAATTGAGAACAGCTTTAAGATATCATGAGCAGTCGTGTGACAAATATGAGCAAATGATTGATGCTAAAGACTATGTTGCTTCAAAATTACTCCAGGCACGAATTGATCTTGAACTTGCAGTTGGTGATGTTTCTTCAGCATTTCATGAATTAGGAAATTTGTCTGTTGAAGAACAAAATGAGTTTCAAGTAAAATTTGATGAATGCACTAGTGTTAACAGGTTTCTGTTGGCAAAGGTCAACAATGCTTTACGTGTTATTGAAAGTGTGAATGCAAACACATCAAGAGTCTCTGATCACCATAGTGTTAAAACCCATGATTTTTAATTTCAAGCAGATCTAGAAGTAGCAAATCTGGTCATTCAAAAGGTTCTCACAGTGGAGGTCATTCAAAGGGTTCTCATAGTGGTGGCTCTTCTAGATCAAGTAGATCCAAAGCTTCTAGTCGTTCTATTGTTTCAATGAAACTTGAAGCAGCATCTAAAGCAGCTGCACTCAAAGCAAGGCTTGACTTTCATGAGATAGAAGCTGAAAGCAAAGTCAAGCTTGAAAAACTTACTCTCTTGCGTGATATTGCAGTTGAAGAAGCAAAATTGAAGGTCATTTCTGAATACCCTTTAATGCTATGAGCACTGAAAACACTAGTCCAATACATGTTGATGATTTGCCTGCCAAAACAATGGCAGTCTCTACTTCTGTTCCTCCATCAGTTACTTCTTACAATTCAGTGAATCCTCCCACATTTATCACTGCACCTGTTTCAACAGTTGCTGCAGTGCCCAGTGCTTTGGTGTCCACTGCTAGTACTTATGTTTCTAATTCTAATCAATCATTTACACCATATGTTGTCCCAAGTCCTGCATTAGGAACTTTTGCATCAGCACCTGTTCCTTCAGCCAGTTCCATGCCTGCTCTTGCAAGGAGTACCTATACTTCTCCACTCACTACTGCAGGCGGTACAATACCAGGTATATATGCCACGGCATCCATTCCCCAGGTGGTACACAAGCAACTGCACTTGCTCCTACAGTAGGTACTTATTCTCCCACTTCTGTGCCTGCAGTTGTTACATATGCTCCTGCACCTGGTCCTGCAGTAAATCTCAACCACAATGCCCTGAGTACCTCCCATCAAACATCAATGGTGCTCTTTCGGGTGTTAGTTCTGGAACTGTTTCCAATGGGGTCCATAGTGTGATTCCATCAATCTCTTATTATCACACAAACAGACTCCCACCTCCAGAACCTCGCAAATTCATGGGTGACCCACTCCAGTACCCAGCTTGGAGAAGTGAATTTTTTACACTCATTGAAAGTCAGTACTTTAACCCTCATGAAAAGGTGGGTTACTTAAAACGTTACATTGGTGGTAAAGCCCTTGAAGGTGTCGAAGGTTACCTCAGCATCCCATCTGAAGATGGATACAATGCGGCCATCAGGTTAATTGAACAGCGTTTTGGTAACAATTTTGTAATTGCTCAAGCCTTTAAATCTAAGATTGAGAAGTGGCCAAAAATTACTGGACGTGATGCTCCTGCTTTAAGAAAATTTTGCGATTTTTTGCGTCAATGCGAAGTTGCGGCCCGAACTAATCTTAGCTTGCGAGTTCTTGATGACGACACACAAAATAACTTGATGCTGTCCAAATTACCTGATTGGTTGAAGTCCCGCTGGGCTCGTATTGTGTATGATGTCACGGAGCGTCAGGGCAGATACCCATGCTTTAACGAATTTGTAACTTTCCTAACTCGAGAATCTGACATTGCTTGTAATCCAAGTACCATGGTACTACCTCAAGGAGCATCCACAGATGCACGGTCTGGTGAGTCACATGTAAAGGGGGCCGCGGGGACAAATGCTAGAACACTCAACACCTCCCTTGCCAATGATAAATGCTTGTTTTGTGACAAGAGCAATCATGCTCTTGACAAATGCTTCAAATTCTGAGAAAAACAAATTGATGAAAAGAAGGAATTTATTATCAAAAATCACATTTGTTTTGGATGTTTCAAATCAGGTCATACATCCAAACAATGTAAAGACAGGTTGGTGTGTTCTATCTGTACCAAGCGGCATCCCACTCCTCTTCACGGAGATGTCAAAGAAAGTCGGTCTAAAGATTTTGGGTCAGGGCACAAATCCAAAGGGGACGGTGATAAAGCTGCTGTAAAGAACTCAGACAGTTCTGGCAAAGAATTGTCAAAAGGTCATATTTCACTGTTTGCGAAAAATGAGGCATCATGCAAGAGTACAATGATTCTGCCAGTTTATGTCTCCCATGAAGACAATACTGATGATGAGTTACTTGTATATGCTCTATTAGATACCCAATCTGATACGTCTTTCATATCATCTGCTACATATAACAGACTGTCTGTAAACGGTGTAGATACTACATTGCGATTGTCAACTATGACTGATGATGGTGGTATTCTGCAGTGCAAGCGTGTGAAAGGCTTGTCTGTTCGAGGTTTCAACAGTGCTTTAAATGTAGCTTTACCAGTAGTCTACACACATGAGAGTATACCTGTTTGTCGTGATGCGATTCCTACCCCAGAAATGGCAGCCAGTTGGCCATATTTGCATTGTATTGCTAATGAACTCATGCCCAAATCTAATTGCGATATAGGTCTTTTGTGGGTTACAATTGCCCTAGGGCCTTAGTGCCTCGTGAAATCATTCCTCCAGAGAATGATGGCCCATTTGCTCAAAGAACTGATTTGGGTTGGGGAATTATTGGCTCTGGGATTGAGTCTAGTAGCGGCTCTGTACATGTGTGTAGAAATTCTTCTGGTCTGCACATAGCCTTGCGTACCTCAGGTAAGGAGGTTGTAACACCGGAGTTCACATCAAGCGCAGCCGATGACGGATGCAATCCATTTGAAAAAGGACTCTCACATGAAGACCAACGCTTTTTGGATTTGATGGAAAAGCAGATCCACAAGACAGGGATGGGCATTATGAAATGCCACTGCCGTTTCGAGATCCGGGTAAGTTGATGGTTAACAACAAAACTCTAGCATTTCAAAGAATTAAGCCTCTTGTAAAACGATTCAAACGTGACCCACTGTACCATCGTCATTATGTAACATTCATGAATGATCTTTTGCAGAATGAATATGCAGAGAAGGTTCCCGAGAGCGAACTTGGCCCTGAAACGCCGGCTTACTACCTTCCACACCACGGAGTGTATAATGCTTCCAAGCCTGGCAAAGTCCGAGTCGTAATGGATGCAAGTGCGAAGTACATGGGAGAGTCGTTGAATGGCAATCTGATGACAGGACCCGATCTGTTGAATGGACTGGTTGGAGTACTTTGCCGTTTTCAACAAGGATACGTAGCCTTCAGTTGTGACATCAAGGGGATGTTTCAACAATTCAGAGTGAATCAAGAGCACAGAAACTTTCTCAGATTCCTGTGGTTTGAAGATGGAGACTTCGACAGAGATCCGGTTGTCTTTAGAAGCAGAGTTCATCTGTTCGGAGCAGTCAGTTCACCTGCGGTTGCCAACTTTGGATTGCGGAAGGCGGCACAAGATGGACTTGAGAAGTACGGTCAAGGTGTCGTAGATTTCATTGTTGAAAATTTCTACGTGGACGATGGGCTGAAATCTCTTGACTCAGAAGGTGACGCCATCGCCATGATAAACAGCAGCAAGAGACTATGCCTTGACAGTGGCCTTTTACTTCACAAATTTACAAGCAATTCTGCTGCAGTCCTGGAGTCTCTGGATCCTGCAGATCGATCAGACAGTACGAAGGACCTTGACTTGCGACATGATGTTCTACCAATGGAAAGAACAAATATAAGTATATGAATTGGAGATAATTGGGTGTTATATAAAGCTACAATATTACAATATTCAAGTTAATTAATGTATAACTACAAATGCAAGACATTACCTTGTTGCTATCTTTTCACTGCCAAGGTTTCTTCCAGACTGAGGAAATACTGTGGAAGTCCTCACAATGTCAGGAAAACTGTGAAACCCAATGACACCAACAACAGCTAACCAGAGCTGTCACATACAGTCCATTAGATCAGCAAACAAAGTTAAACAATGCCACAAGGCAGCAACAGGCCGCTTGACAAATTATTGACCATGGAGGCAAATCTGCTTCAGATAAAGGATTCATACTGTGCACCCTTAGCTATTAGCCAGTGTAATTCTCTTTAAAATGATATAAGATTCACATAGATCAACCTAGGAAGAAAGATTAGGAAACACATTTTCTGTAAAGAAAGCTGGTGGCCCATCGGTCCCCAACCATGGGGACCGATGGGCCATCCCATGGGGTCCGATGGACCATGTTAATAACTTGCCAAAGGGTGGATAAAGAATTCAAAATTTGTTTCCAATATGTTTTTGTTGATCCATCTGAGTGTATAGGACAATAAGATATCGAAAGAATATAGATATGCCCAGATTTTACACTTTGAAAAAAAGCTTAATTTTCACAAAGGTCATGAGTTACTTTTTTGTACTTATAGTCAATCTATTGAGATGATATTTTAGCAGTACATGAACAGATGCATTAAAAACTATATTGGAGAATTCCAAAACGATTAGTTCATTGGTCACCAACAAAAAAAAATTAGTTGATATTTGGTCGATACAGAAGTTTGGCTACCACTGTGACCATCAAAATCTTGCCTAATACCTCAAATTTGTTGATGAATATTAAAAAATTAGAATATTTTACTTTTTCTCCATCAATGAATCATTTCTGTCAATAATTTAGATTTTTCGGGTAAAGTAAAATTTTCCAATGATACTGTACTAGTATGCCACCTGCAGGAGAAATCTTTAATCAAAACATACAATTCATCAATAACCCTCCCTTAGCTTATATTTTGGTGAAAATTCAACTTACACTCGATATTGCATCAATGTCTAACCGGGTTCTTACGTTTATTATGTCGCAAATACTACCTAGATTGAAATTTGTGATTATGGATATTTTACATTTCACCCATTTTGTGTTTGAAGCCATTACTAAGGCAAATCTATCACTGTAAATTCGAGGGCATTCATTTAAGTCAAAACTTATCATTTAAAGATGCAAGCTGAAGTTCTATTGTGCTTTTTCCCATAACAGACTGTAATATCCAGCCCCATACCAATACGCCACCTATAAAAATCTCAAAAAATAGTGGCCCATTGGTCCCCATGTTGCGTGGCCCATCGGTCCCCAAAAGCTTTCTGAACAGTTAAACCCCTCTTTTTTAGTGAAACATGGTACTGTTCCTAAAATTCAAAGTGTAAATTTTCACCAATATACAGGACAAATCATCATAGAAAATATATTGCATTGAGTTTACACACTTTTGAGATATTAAACTTTTTCTGAATCAGAAAAAAATTTTTTAGATATTGAAAATTTCATTTTGCCTCCTACACGCTTGTGCTATCACTTATTGATCAGTGGTTGATATGGTATTCATAGATGTGATAAACAATACTAAAAATGCAAATTAGATGTTAATAAACGTTTTTGATGTGGAGTTAAGAGGATGGCCCATCGGTCCCCGTGGCCCGTCGGTCCCCATGTTCCCTACTTATGAATTGCTTAAAAAGCGGCCATGTTATTGGTTTTTAAGGTAACTGCCTTGGAAAATCTGTGTTCTGGTGAATACCCATTCACTGCAACACGAAAAAAATGCAAATTATCTTTTAAAATTGAAAAAAAAAAAGTTGTCATGAAGGTCAGTTTCTTTGGCTATCCAATTAAGTAAATATTTTCTGAGACTGCTGATGCTTTATCTGCTGTATAAGTAGCGGATCCAGAGGGGGGGGGGATTTAGGGGGGGGGGGTTCAAACCTTGGGTCTGTAGATTTTAACTGTAAAAAAAAACTGCGATATTATACATTTTTTAGTACATTTCCTTCTGTCCCCCGCCCCCCAATCCTGTCCGATATTTTCTGGATCCATCCGCCCTGTAAGTTGTCTTTTATCACAGGCATGAGCCCCTTTTAGCTGTTGTGTACATATATAAACGTTAAAATGAGAGTAACTTTTTCTGGTATGATAGGCAACTCTTTGATGTTTTTAGAAAGTGTGTTAATGACAGTTCAAGTTTCTCGGGATAACTGCTGAGTCAATGTGTTGAACAGGTGCATACACCAGGGGGGGATCCAGAAAATTCTGGTGGGGGGGTCTATCGAGCTATCGTGTCGCGGAACGCATATTTCGCGACATAACGCGACTGCGCGTTGATAAAATTAACATGTAAAAATATATAAATTTTGGTCTGGTGGGGGGGGGGATGCATCCCCCCATCCCCCCCCCTGCGTCCGTCCCTGGCATACACTCTTAACAGTAAGGTTTTACAAATTCTATGGAACTTTCAAGAGTTCTATAAGCTGGTATAGATAATGAACCCTAAAAGTTTCCAACAGCAAACAAAAACAACACTTAGATAATCCAGCTGCACACTGAACTCTCTCAAAGGAACCCCTTTAGGCCTCTAGGACCCCCCCCCACCCTGGATCCGCCACTGTAAACAATGGTGAATATAAACAAGGACGATGAGTGTATGATTATGATGTTGTTGTTGTTTATTATGATGATTGAGTTGATAGTACTGATTTTGATTAGTCATTGATGCCATTTAACCTTTTTGTTCTGTTCTCTTCTTTTTCAACAGTATGTTTTGGTTTGACATGGTTGACTGCCTGGGTGCTTTTTTATTTTACTTTAAATGTGTGCCATGACTCAACAGTTCTCTATAGGAAACTAGAACTGTCCAGCTCATTGACACACTTTCTGAAAAATTCTAATTGGCTGCACTGTCTGAGTGCTACAGGTCTATAAAAGGGAGCCAAACATAATAACCTCTCAGACTGGCTTTATGCATTCCAAAGTGCAGCTGTGAACAAAACCAATGCAAGAACAGTGTCAGTCAGCCAACAACACAATAATCAACACACCTGCTTCAATAGTTGATAGGAGTGAAACATGGCTGAAGCTAAATTACATTATTTCAATGGGAGAGGACTTGGGGAGAAGGTCCGGATAATGATGTGCGCAGGAGGAATCGTGGTTTGTAATTTTCATTCATATTCTTTATCTACTTGAAATTATTTCATTATCTATAATCAAAGTGTTGTAAATTTTTGTTTGGTATGATCATGCAGTGAATTATTATCATGGCACATTATGTGTTGAAATTTTTATAATGTAGGTGATTAAATGTCACCGTTAGGCCTATGTGCCATCAATATTACTTCAACTCCAGTGCTTGATTTTTATCTACTTATCAAAACAGCAATATAAAAATCAGCCTATTGGAACATCTTTCTTTGTATCTTTCTCTCGATTTGACTTATATTTGTATATTTCAATGTTTTTTAGTATATATATATATATAAACTTTTATTGACATCCTAATATCAAAACAGATACATGTGTCATAATGTGTCATAATATTTTTTAGTATGAAGAGGTTCTGATGACTGAGAGAGCACACATGGAAAAACTTTTGGAGGGTAAAGATAGATTTATTTTTAAAATGAATAGGATGACATAATATTATTGTAATGAGTATTTCGTGTGAAATGCCTCCTGAATTGAAAAAATAGAATTCTTATAATTAGAAAAATAACAAGTCTCAGGTCATTAATATTGACTGAATCATATTCTGAGAATATTTACGGGGGTGGGGCATGCTCATGATTCATGAATGTGATTGTGAGGTATTATTAAATATTATTATTTTTTGTCAAATTCTATATCTCCAATCTTGATTCCAATTCAGCAAAACTT
This sequence comes from Platynereis dumerilii, assembly GCA_026936325.1. Classification (NCBI taxonomy): domain Eukaryota; kingdom Metazoa; phylum Annelida; class Polychaeta; order Phyllodocida; family Nereididae; genus Platynereis; species Platynereis dumerilii. The sequence continues at coordinate 1,272,490 of JAPTHN010000090.1, read as the reverse complement.
TAAATGGCTAATAATAAAACTTTGTTACTTTTCAGATGGATCCCTCATGTTCAACCAGCTGCCATTGTTGGAGATTGATGGACTCAAGTTAGTCCAGGGCAACGCAATGGCCAGATACGTCGCCAGAAGGTCAGGTCTCTACAGTGATGACCCTAAGATTCAGGCAAGGTACGATAATTATTAACTATTGCCACGTTCACCATTTTTTTAAATTCTGAAAACAAAATATCAGTATTACTTGAATTTTCATTGAATGATGATCAGAGGTTGCTTTATGGGGTGTATTGGACCACGCCGCCTGGCCAAAAATTAACATGGGGAAGATAGGAAAAGCAGAAATCGATCATGTATTTGTCCATGTTGTGGCTCCCCCTTCAGACCGGTCAACCATAAAGACTCCATTTCTTGAATAATCACCAATAATAAGTGGTTAAACTTTCAGAATCGTATCCGTGGATGAACTGGTTTACATCCAGAGGGTTAATTAAATTAATGTCACTCACTGTAAATTAGAAATTGAGAGGGTATAACAACCAATACAAAGAAACAACTGACTGAGTAATTTTTGCTTTTTATAACAAAGCTTGAGCAGAATGTCAACGACTCAACATAACCCAGCACAGATTTTTTTTATGGTGGATTGTGCACATTATTTTCTTAATGAAATAGCTCAATTTTGTTTGTGCAATACTCATTCAAATTATAAATAATTCTCTGCATAGTTCTAGTGAAATTAATAAATTCTTTCTTGGCAGTTGTGAAATATATAGTTTCTGGTGGATGTAATTCTTAACATGGTGTTTTTTGGTTTAGAAACAACTATTTTCTGACATCGCGACCTCTAAATAAATTATCATAGTCACTGCTGCCACGAAATAAACAATTTCTTGCTGCAGAGATCATCCCCAATATGTAATAGGTGCCATCTTACAAATTGTTCTCTCTTTTTTCCAGACTGGACATGTTGTACGATGGTACCCGGGACTTCATGACGGTTTTCCTCGTACCTACACTGAAGCTTACAGATGCAGAAATGAAGGACAAAGCGAAGGAAAAAGCCTTGCCGAAATACATGCCCATTTTTGAAAAGGTGAGGAATAAACAACACTATCGAAATGCAGAACTTGAAAATATTGATCAGCCCGACAGACAGACAGACAATGACATTTTATTAACATAAATGATACATAATATATATATTAACACTAGGTTACATAACTGTACATTTTTTCAAAATGCCATCACATAATTCAGCTCTTGATGCCAGATTAATAAATAAAGTCTAAATGCTGATCAGATAACTTGCCATTCAACCGTTTTATTTTTTCCAGATTTTAAAAGAAAATGGTACCGGTTATTTAGTTGGTGACAAAGTGAGCTTTGCTGATGTGGGGCTCTTGGAAGTCCTTCTATCTGTTGAGGATTATGTCGGGGATGAGGCATTTGAGGGTTTTCCCTTGATAACCGTGAGTATGAGAATTTCACATTAAGATTTGTGTATTAACAAATATGCCAAGGGACACACAACGTAAACACAACATTACTAATTTGTGCACATGTCTGGCACCAGATGGCTCCCTGTCAGTATCTAAATTTAGAAGTCAAGTATTGCCATACAGTGGAATCGCACCCTGGACCTCAAAATTACAAGGATGGCATCAAATCACTCAGCCACCAAGACACATGGCATTGCATTGGGAAAAAAAATCTTCACACCAATAGGGATCATAGCATTATGGAATCTTTAATCGAGATTTAAGAGCAGGACAGAAAATGGAGGGATACAGAGTAACTTGATTATGCACATTTGAGAACAGCAGAAGAAGATGGAATGTTCTCTTGATGCCTCCATGTCCTGCACTGCCTGATATCAGTCTTTTAACAGAGTGGCCAATCAGAGACTTGCATCATGACAAGTAAAATGTTGATTCCTGGTTGCAGACCAGCATATAAATCCCACAGAATGCTGTCCTCCTACCCTACTTCGTTTTTTTTAATTCAGAAGGTGGCGCTCAAGGCTGGCTCAAGAAAACATTTCTTTGCTACAGACAATGTGCATTGTGGAGCGCTCATCTCTTGGTCACATAGAAATGCATGGTAGACATTATGCCATAACGTGAACATGTTCAGATTTCCCAAAACATTTTGAAAGTATTTTGCCTTTAAAAATCATGATCGCAGTTCCACATCTTTTCGATTCCTTTTGAGTAAGTTCAAACTTTATGTTACACACTATGACAATCTCAAGTTGATCCAATATGCACAGCTGATTGTAACTTTTTTTTTAATTTCAGAAATTTTTGACACAGATGAAGTCTCAAGATGGCATAAAAATATATTTGAAAAAATACAGAAAAAGGAAAAATGATGAAAGATACAAAGCTGAATGTTTACGAGTCCTTGGGTGGGAGAAATATCCCTTTTAATATTTATTGGAATGATACTCAATGCAACGCGAATCTTGCAGAATGGTTCTGGATCATGTAAATTTATGAGAAACAATGTTGATTAGATGTTTTGGTAATAGTTTTGTTTTGTGATATTTAAAATTTTTGTCATGATGCAGCTTCGTCAAGTGTAAACACTGAAAGTATAAAATTTTTTATGATCATTTAAACATTTCACAGGCGAAATGACAACTCAAAGTAATGCGTGCCAGTGGTTACACTAGTCGTAATGATACCCTACTGGAATTTTATATCTCTCCCCTAGAATATAAGATTGTAATTGGCCAAAATCATCTCAGATTGCATGCAACATTTGACATCCAACACATATTTGTTTTGCAAAAACCGGATTGAAGTAGTAGTTGTTTGGTTCTCCCTGGACTCCGAAGATGGAAGGGAGGGACACAAACAAACTCCAGACTACTCTGCCACCTACCAGGCAAATTGATTCAATGGCCCGAGGACACGGCGATACATTGCATGCTATTTTTATGTAACTGTACGTATGTTGTGCAATTAAAATATAAAGCAATCCATGAATTTTACTCCTTGTGCTCTAATTTCTAGGAAATGAAATTTCATAACTACAGTTACCAGAGTTTAGGCCATTGCTGGGTATCTAATGATTGAAAAAAAAAAAAATAAATCAAAGTTTTTTTTGATGATGTTTCATTTACCTTCATTTATTAAAAATATAGCACATTCTAAAAACTCAGTTTCTAGTATGGAACTTCTATGGGGGGGGGGAAGTTCCTACTATGGAACTTCTGTGCGCCCCCCCCCGCCGGACCACTGAGATGGAAATAACACTTTGAAGATAGTATGGAGCAATGCAGGCTGTCCCCTAGACTAACCTTACTTGATTCGCCACTACTTAGTAAGTACTTGGACTGTGACAAGAGAATCTTGATTAAGGCCTTTAATGGGACCTTTTCTACTTTTACATAGAAGAGACTCTTGTTCATAATTTCTGCTTCCTTGTTGTTGTTTTTTTTTTTCATTTTTAAAGGGAAATGATACAGTTCACACAAAACAATTCAGTTAAAACTACAGAAACTTAAAAAAGAAAAATTGAATTCTAAATATTTTTTTCGGAAATTTTTTGACATGACCCCTTCTGGACAACTTCCTTTGAGGAACGTTGTTCTAAGCAAAGATTATGTACCCAAGATGTGACGCCACCATTGGGCTCCATGGGAATCCTCATATTGAGACGTCACCTTGGGAGTGGCACATTAACTAATTTCATGGGAGATGCATTACTTTCTATGCAAAATCGGACCTACAGACCTTAATAGTAGTCCGAATTACAAAATTAAAAAAGCGTAATGCAGGGAACAAAATTCCACACTGCTTAGGCTAGATAAAAACTGTTGCCAAAACAAAGCTATTGCTTCTTTCAGCAAGTGAATTTTGATAAAGCATATTTTGACTTTAGTTACAAATTCATTGCTCTGAAAATATTAAAGTTAGAAAGACGGTGCTGATGTCAAAAGATGCGTATTTCAAAAGACTCCTTTGGGAAATCATTTCATGCTCCTACCATAATCAGTTTCTTCTAGATTAAGCATTAAATCGCCAAAAAAATTGACATTTTCGGCACTTTTTTTTTTTTTTTTTGCATTCAGAGGTTTAAAGTCTGCTATAAAGTTGGCAAAAATAATTCAAAAACAAATCCACATTCAAGCACAACACTCACAGATTCTAGAAATGTAAAAATTAATTATGTGAGCCTGTAATTAATTACTAATGATGAGATATGCATCAACATGCACAAACTGAGTTACTACGTCAGAATGCCGATTTTTTGAGAAATCCTTTCATTCAGAGGTTTAAAGTCTGCTATAAATTTTGCGAAAGAAATTATAAAACAAATCCACATTCAAGCACAATACTTGCAGATTCTAGAAATGTAAAAATTAATTTTGTGAGCCAATAATTAATGACTTATGATGAGATACATATCAACATGCATAAACTGAGTTATTACGTCAGAATGCCAATTTTTTACAATCTTTTTAGAAATCCCTTCCCTCATAGGTTCAAAATCTGCTATAGAGTTTGGGAAAAATATTTAACCAAACTACAAGGACAACACACGCAGATTCCAAAAATGAAAGAATTGTTCAATAGTTGCCGATTTATGATAAGATGGGTTTCAATGTACATGTATAAACTAAGTCATTGGTCATGGCGAAGCTAGCCGATTTTAGACATCTTTTTGACACATTCTCTTGCTCTAAGGCTTAGTCTGCCATTAATTTTGAGAAAAAAAAAATTTCAAACCAAATTCATCATCAAAAGCAAGTGTTTTACAAAATATTTTGCAACTTTCATAATTTTCTGATTCTCTGTTTTTGAGAACCAAGGCTATTTATTAACTTAGCATGTTTTGCAAAAGAGAAAAAACTCAATGGAAATTTGTGATTTTTTTGTGTTTAAATGAACCGCATTTTCAAGCATTAAAAAATTCTTAGAAAAATTCTTAAAAGCGGGTGATGAAATTCAAGTATTAAATGAATTTCTCTTAAATTTTATAATTTTCCTATTGATAATCATTGAGTTTCGGGACTATGAACACCAGGATCTTTCATGTGCAAACAAACAACATTTTTGGTTGCTACAGAAATGCTCGACAAATTCTGAGAAGCAGGTAATAAACTTCAATAGTTAACTGAAATGCTCTCCAAATTTCAGGATGATATTATGGATACTTTGTGAGTTTCAGATCTCTGAACATGGCATGTTCAAGCCATGAAAAGACCAGCAACTCAACAGTGCACATGTTTCTTGACGTCATCAAGTGCATGTGCACCAAGCCAGAGTTCTCCATGGCGACAAAGTCGACAGAATAAGAAAGAGGATACATAAATTAGTTTGACTTACTATTATTCATTCTCATGTAAAAACATCCCCATTTATTGTGGATAGTTCTAATATACTTCATGTTAAACAAAAAGTAAACAAAATCAGTGGTGCCATCTGAGTTTTGGCATGTGCACCCAGCCAGAGTTCTCCATGGCGACAAAGTCGACAGAATAACAAAGAGGATACATAAATTATTTTGACTTAACTATTATTTATTCTCATGTAGAAACATCCCCATTTATTGTGGATAGGTCTAATGTTTTTCATGTTAAACAAAAAGTAAACAAAATCAGTGGTGCCATCTGAGTTTTGGCAGGGAACTAAGTTGATTCCCAAAACCAGCTTGGTGTCACCCATGTGGTTCTAAGGAAGCATTAAACCTCCCATTCACATCAGACCCAACGTTTGAAATCTACGTAATTTGTCGACAGCTGGTTACGAGATTACTACGTACGTATATATCGTAAATAATGCGTATTTCTCCAACCTCCCTTCACTACGTACCCCCACGTTGAAGAATCGGTCGTTATACGCCTCTGGGGCGTCAGGCGTTGCAGGCCATCCCAGCGCGCTGGTTCTTGCGCATGCGCAGAAGTAGGATGAGGCGGCCATAGCTGGGCACAACGCTCGAATGGATTACATTTATATCGGTCAAGAACACCATTTATACGCCCGTAATGACTTATTTAACCATGGCCGATTGATTCTAGGATGCGTATGGGTCAAATGACTCCTTCGGATGGACTCTAGGTGTTGTGTATGCTTCACAATCAGCCTGTCAATCGGCGATGTGGAATATGTGTATTCATTTCTAGTCGGCCAGGGGCGGATCCGCCGGGGGGACTGCCGCATTGCTTCAGGCGGTCCAGCCCCCGGCCAGGCTGCTGCCCCCGTGGAATAAAAATGATAAATAAATTTATTTCATGTCTTGAGGGGATGGGTGCTTGGTGGACTTTTTGTTGGGAGATCTGCAAAGAGAAAACATGATTTAAAACACTGAAGAGAAGAAAAGAAAACAGAGCAAGATAGAGAGAGCAGAGCCAGGCAGCAAGCACTGAAGGTGGCTCCAAAATTAGTAGACTTTTCTTCCTTGTTTTACCAAGCAGTCTACAGTCCATTTAAGGACTATAATAAATAATAAATAAGAATATTCACTTACCTTGTAAGGGATTAATGCTGCAACTCTGAAGAGTTGGAAAAATCCCAATCCAAATTGGCCTGCTGGATAGGTGGCATTCAGTTGCAAGTAGGCTCAGTTCAGCTCCGGTCTTAACTGATTCTCTCTTGCTCGTTTGTGGTTGAGCAGTACTTCAGAATTATTTTTTTTGGCCTATGTAATCTTTCATATTTTAAGAGATATTTATTTGGTAATTTTTGTTACTTTTGTAGCTACTATTTCTTTATGGCTTCATCCAATTATCACCAGCAAGCATCCTGTTGGAGGTTTTATATGCTCAAAGTTACCAGATAGCTTGGAATAGGTATGGGAATAGATGGCGCTACAAGGTTCTCTGTGACTTAGGATCCCAGGTTCTGCAACTTTGTGCAAACCTTCAACAAACCTTTAGCAGATACGTATGATCAGATGTTTGCCCTGAACGTTACTTTCAAACGTTTTCCATACATATCAAAAACACGTTGGAGAAACCTTGGAACTTACGTATTGCCAAATGTGCGACCATACCTTTGATAAACCTATGAATCAAAGGTATGGTCATACGTAATAGTCTAAGGTTGTAAAAACCTCTCAAATGAATGTTCAACAAACCTATGAATCAAAGGTATGGTCATACGTAATCGTCAAATGTTCTTCAAACCTCTCAACCAAAGGTATGACTTACGTAATAGTCTAAGGTTTTAAAAACCTCTCAAATTAATGTTCGACAAACCTATGAATCAAAGGTATGGTCATACGTAATAGTCAAACGTTCTTCAAACCTCTCAACCAAAGGTATGATTTACGAATGACTGACACGTTTAGCCAAACGTTACAACCAAACGTTCTTCCAACCTCTCAACCAAAGGTATGACTTATGTGTGACTCGAACGTTCGGCCAAACTATAAAACAAACTATCTGCCAACCTCTTACTAAGGTTGCGACCTACGTTTGGTTTTCCATCTGAGTGCAACGTTTTGAAATTACCTTTGTCCTACCTTTGTCATACGTTGTTTGGCCCAACGTTTGATTCTAACCCAAATAATTACGTAGCGAAAGGTTTGATTTACGTTGCTGCTCGGGAGGGACGCCCCCCACCTCGTCGGTGGACCCGCCAACTGATTACTACCGGCTGTAGTTTGTAAAGGACCCTGGTGACCCCCCCCTCTTTTTTAAAAAATGAAATTGCTATTTCATATCTCAGCTTGAATATTATCAAGTTTTACTACATTTTCATGGGTATTTTTTATTTCATAAGCCCACTGATTAAAAAAAACATGATTTTCCCTATATTTCAATGTTGTTTCCTAAGACAAAAATTTGGGTGTGTACAAGTGTCAGTAGTTCTTTAAAAGTGCTGGTGACCCCCCATTTTTATTTTTTCCCAGTATTCCTAGTAGTCTCGGCATGCTTATCACAAAATCACTTTTGATGGTTGGTTCTGAACTGTACGCATCATTAACTTTAAAGAAGGTGTTTGATTAGACACAGCGACTGCCTCAGGTCAAGTCCATGGAGGAACATGCTAATGAGGAGTCTGAAAAAGATATATCACATTTTCCCAGATAAAACAATCCAGCCAGGTCCTTGACACACATTAAAACACAGCTTGCACATTCACATATTTACATAAGCCGCATATTGCACAAGGTACATGTAGTGACATTTTTCTGTCCCTGTGGTTTCTACAGGGAAGTTAACAGGTGTGGAAGCTAAACAGGTCAATACGGCAAACATCAGTCACTGACTCTTAAAATATCTATTACACACATTGTAGAGTGAACAAAATACAGAGTCATTCCTTTCAATAATTGATTGGATTGAAACATGGCTGAAGCTAAATTATATTATTTCGATGGAAGAGGACTTGGGGAGAAAGTCAGGATAATGCTGTGTGCAGGAGGAATCCAGGTATGCAGTTTTCATTTATTTTCATTTATTATTAGCAGCACAGCTGCTCTTACCCCAAGAATTTCATGCAATCTCGTTAGCACTCTGGAGGTCACTCTCTTTCACCAATCACATTCAAATTTACTGTATATTCTCTGTAGGTTTTTAACTTACGACCAGTCACTCTTGATGCCCTTCTGTGATGGAAAAAATTATAAAGAAACAAAAATGGACTGGCTTCCATGGGTCAAAGGTCAACCATGCCTTTTTCTTCTTCTTCTCCTTAGTACATCCGTGACCAGTGTGCTTGTGTTGGAAACACGCACTGTCTGTGCTGCTTGTTTGCACGTTATCTTATTTATCTGTACATATACCTATTACAATCCAGTGATGTTTTGTTTTCATTCAATCAGCAATATGATTCAAGAAACACAAAGATTTTGTGATACAACATTGAACTAATATAAGTGCATGCTTATTAAATAGGAAATCAGTGGTTTTTTATTAAAAATAAAGTCAAAAGACTCACTTATAGTTCAATGCTGATACTGTGACAGCAAAAGCATACTTTCAATGAGACTTGTCTCTCACATGCATCAGATAAACATGACTATATAATAATTTTGAGCCTCCAGCCTACACAATCATAATATCATTAAATATATACTGAAGTTATGGGTATAAAAAAAAAGAGGACATTAAAGCAGTACGGATGACATTAACCAAATTTATGTTATCTGGTATAAACTATGACCTCTTTAAAAGCACTTCCTCTTGAGGAGATAACGGTATGAAAAAAAAAGTCTCGCAGAAAAACAAATTTGTAACTCATTTAGTATGATTACATTGAGTAGAGCTTACACACATTTTATCTGTCATTGAACACTTTTTTTTAAAATCAGTGCATAATCTTTTCTATCAATGAAGCTGTATCATAACTATGATAATTAGGGGGTCTCAAGTGGGGAGGGGGGCACCTGAGAAGGGGCACACAATTATCTCTGGGAGGGGGTACCTGACACTAACCATATTTTTCAACACAATTTTCATAGTAGTGGGCACCTGTGGTGACTAATATGAGTGTATACAGGGGCCGGGGGGGGTGGGGTAACTGGGCCAATATGGGGGGGGGGTACTTATATCGATTCCGCAATAGTCGTGCCGCTGAAACCGGGAGAGGAAAGTGGAGCATTAACCCCGGGTTAATGCAGTTATTAGCGCTCTGGCTTTTCCCAGGAGCCCCCTTGAGGGGGGGGGGCATGAGACACATGCCCCCAATATTGGACCTGTGCCTCCCCAAGTGCCCCTTCGTATATGAACTTCTTCACTCAGGCTGAATCATACAGTTAGTATAGTGGGTGCCCAACCAGAGAATCACTTGCTCCCCACAGGTGCACACCCTCCTCCGCTCGAGACGAATACTTAGTTTTGCCACTATCCTGGCAGATGTTTCCTGGACCTAAAGAGAGTATCATATGATTGATTGACAGCAGTGTAATCAACCTTCACCGTCGCTGTGTTTCTCCTCTCTCCAAATTGACCTGACATCTTGTTAACTCAGAACTATAACCCATTCAGCTGGCATAAATAGCATCTGTCCATCTGGTATCTATCATCGTATTGCAATTCAGTTTTCTTCTTATTCTTTTTTAAAGTTTGAAGATGTAATAATGACTGAAAGAGCCCAAATGGAAAAACTACTTGCGGGTTAGTACTCTTTATGTGACATACATTTATCATAATCCGAATATTGATATCCTTCTTTAAAAAACCCTTTCACTTGTTCCAACTGTGTATATATTTTTTATTTCAGTGCTTTATTTCCATATTTGTATGGATATTTCCTATTATATAGTGTTTAATATTGTAAAAAGAAGAAAGAAAAAAATATGTGCATGGTCCGAAGGGTGGATGATGCCACTACTCTTATGGGAACACAAATAAAATTCTATGTAATAAATCCCCATGTGCATATATTTTACAGAGTCGTTTTTCATGCAAAGCATATTTTCAGTCAAAGTGTATTACATATAAAATTATACAAGAGAAAAAAGATAACAAATTTTCTGGTGCATTACAAAGTGTTGAGATCCCAGAACCTGACCTGGCAAAGGGCAGAGGAAGTCTTTCAATTTTGTTTCAATGCACATATGCTCCTAAAAGTCATTTATTGTGCTGCAATCATATGCAGTTAAACTCAACAAATTGGATTACCTCGTCCCATGGTACTATGTTTCAGATGGATCCCTCATGTTCAACCAGCTGCCATTGTTATGTTTCAGATGGATCCCTCTTATTCAACCAGCTGCCATTGTTGGAGATTGATGGACTCAAGTTAGTCCAGGGCAACGCAATGGCCAGATACGTCGCCAGAAGGTCAGGTCTCTACAGTGATGATCCAAAGATTCAAGCAAGGTAAACAAAATATGTTCGTCATTCTAAAATTGTCGATCTTTTGTTATGTAATTTGAAAGAGAGCTGCTCTTCTCGTGAGTGTTGGTATCTACGAGTATGCTCGACAGTTACTCATCAAATCAGAGCCTCGCTTGCAGGTAAAATACGGTGGCATGACATCACCATGGACATGACATCATAACATTCCCATACAGAGACATCATCAAACCATTGAATGTATAAAAATAGCATCAGTCACAGATCTAGTAGTTCTCACCAGAGGCTCTGTGTGACTGATGTAACACAAGTATGGCTGTGCATCTATAAATAGCTCACTACCCTGTACTCCCTCTCTGATCCCGGCTGTGTGCATGCGTACATCTTGGCACTTGGCTATACTGGTTGCAATCTTTATAATCTTTAACTGAATTATCTTAAGTATAGGTGTTGGTGGTTAGCATATTGATAATCATTATTTATGGTATGTCATTATTTTGTTTTGTTCTCTTTCAGATTGGATATGTTGTATGATGGAACCCGGGACTTCTTGATGTTTTTCCTTGGGGTTGTGATAAGGGTTACAGAAGAAGAAGTTAAACAAAAAGTACAGGAAACCACCTTGCCTAAATTCATGCCCATTTATGAAAAGGTAAAGATTTATTTTAACTTCATATTCTAAAGCTTTGTTTGTGTTTTAAACTTTGTTTCAGACCGAACATTATTCAACCTCTAAATGTTTCTTCCTGATATGTGTTGTCCATCTCATCCCAAGGGGCTTCTTCTCTTCTTCTTCTGTTACACCCTTCCATCCAGGGACATAGCGCGAAGCAGTGGCGCACCACAACCTGCCAATTACTTCTATTTTTGGCTAACTGTTCATGATCATAAGTTTCATATTTATAATTATGTCTACCTTTACCATCTACAACTGTACAATTTATATGAGCGCAGCTCATGGCTGCCAAAGGCAGCCATGAGCAAAGCTCACTTAGCACAAGGACAGCTCATTCTGTGTGGTGCTCCTGTCTGCAGTGACTGCCTGAACAGGAAGTGCCTGTAGTTGCCATAAAAGTGGAGCTAGTAGTTTAGTCAGAGTTTAGTTTGGTAAATAATTAAAATATGTTAAATAAATTCCAAAAGCTAAGGTTTTATTGATCTCATTTATGTAACATCAACATTTTAGTGCAATCTATCTATCTATCTATCTATCTATCTATCTATCTATCTATCTATCTAATCTATATAATCTATCTAATCTATCTAATCTATCTAATCTATCTAATCTATCTATCTAATCTCATCTATAGATCTGATCTTGTATATGTAATCTTATCTATCAGCCCATTTGCACAGTCCTTTAAAAAGATACGTTGGCCTTCTGCACGGAATGTTGAACATAATGCAGTAGTTCTGCGCGAATTTCATGGCAGTGCCATTTACATATTACCTACCTTATCAGGATCTTTGTCCACAAGTTTTGGTGAGATTAGTTTCTATCCACCCCTCAGTTTCTCTACAAATATCTGCAAGGGGCACACAACACGTACACAATGTTACTAATTGGTGGAGGGCCTGTCTGTTGGTCACATACAAATGTATGGTAGAAATTATGTCGCTATTTAGAACATCACCACAGTGTCTTTTCAAATTGAGGTTGTGTTGTTTTTTTTCAGATTCTTAAGGAAAGTGGGACAGGATACCTAGTAGGAGACAAAGTCAGTTTTGCAGATGTGGGACTCCTGGAAGTGCTGCTGTCTGTGGGGGATTACATGGGGGAAGAGGCATTTAAGGATTATCCTTTGTTAAGGGTAATTATTATGCAAACACTATATCATTCACACTTTTTAAAATAATACTTAAAGTGCAAGTGCAATATGTTTGGCCATCAGGATTAAATGGGAGATATCTTGTCATTTAGTCAATGCTAAACATCCTCAATTAAACTGCTTGCGGAAGCAAGGATGCTAATCTGATAAAACAAAAACTTATGGAATCATGACAGACGATATTTGAGGCAAGTGGGATATGAATGGCTTCCAGTTTTCTGTGCTCTACTATTAGTCATGGGTCAGAGTCTTGGTAAGTAATTGAAACCCAATTCCCATTGAAATAAAATCGGCCTTGTGTTTCACTTACTTATCAAAGAGTTTGACACATACCTTACTCTAAGCAGAGCAGAGAAAATTGGCAGCCATTAATTGTTGTCACACATGCCTCAAGTATCATCGTTAATGACACAATATTAGGGTGTGTCAATTTTTAATTTTTATGCAAATTCAAAAAGCACTAGTGCCTAAAATATGCATTTTGACCTGGGGAATCCAAATCTGTTCTCGAAATGGCGATACGACAATTCTTACCTACTTCAATTTTGGTTCAAAGTTTCAATGTTTTTTTCGTTTTCAACCATATTCGCGGATCCGCGGTTCTCTATAACTTTATCAGTATTTGTCATACAGCATTATAATTGCCATGGTTGGAAAGCTCTCAAAAAGACCTACATTTTGCATACCAACATTAATGGTCTAGGACAATTTCTTGACTCCCAATCGCTCTTGGGCCTGCACTTTTTAGAAACGAAAATGTTGCTGACTGTCCAATCCTGTTAAAACAAGGGTTTTTGAATTTTTTTCACTGATAATTGCAGTGATACACATTCTCCAAGTTAAAGAAAGAGTAAATAAAATGTTTTTTAAATTTATGGCTATGAAAAATCCTGCTTTATGAGCTTGGAAGTTTTAATGCTAAATTTTGTCTGAAGTATTGTAACAAATCAGGGAGGGGCTGTTATATTTCGTATTTTAACTTCATAGGAATTAAATATAGGACAACATCACTGGTACCATGAGAATGCTAAGAGTATTTTCTATCATGTGGTACCACTCATGTTGCCCTGCAATAAATTCTGATGAAGATATGGTATGAAATGCTACAGACCCCATCTCACATTTTACGAGTTTTCAACTGACATTAACATTAAAACTTCTTCACTCACAAGCCAGGCATTCCCACAATAAAAATCAAAAAGGTTTTTATATTTTGTCATTCTGGCACTTATAGAATGCAAATCACTGCAACTAATAAGTGAAAAAAATTTTAAAGTCTTTTTTTAACAGGATTAGACAACCTGAAACATTTTCATTCTAAAAAGTGCAGACTGAAAAGCCAATGGGAATCAAGAAATCGTCCTAGACCATTGAAGTTGGTATGCAAAATGAAGGTCTTTTTGAGAGCTTTCCAACCATGTCAATTAGAATGTTGTATGACATATACTGACAAAGTTATAGAGAACCGCGGCTTGGCGAAAATGGTCGAAAACGAAAAAAACATTGAAACTTTGGACCAAAATTGAAGTAGGTAAGAATTGTCGTATCACCATTTCGAGAACAGATTTGGATTCTCCAGATCAAAACGCACCTTTTAGGCACTAGTGCTTTTTGAATTTGCATAATAATTAAAAATTGACACACCCTAACACAATATGTTTTCGTCCCATTGGATGAGAATTCATGCTTCCATAGGTAGTTCAGTTGAGGGGGCTAAGCGCACCCAGAGAATCTCAAGTGGCTTAGCATTGACTCAATAGCAAAACATCACCCATTTCACTTACTTACAGGCGGCACTGTATCCACCAGAATTAATGCTAATTATATTAATGCAAAATTTTCCTTCTTCAGGAGTTCGTGGCAAAGATGAAGTCTATAGATGGCATCAAAGTTTATTTGGAAAAATACAGAAAAAGGAAAAATGATGAAAGATATAAAGCGGACGTAATGAGGGTATTAGGATGGGAAAAGTTTCCGTAGACATCCTGTTATTTTTTTTTCCACTCAATACAACAATCGCAGTACCAGGTGACCAAAAATAAATACATCACTCGACATGAGATACGTAGGGAGACCGGGGCACGTTGGAACTCGGGGCACATTGGACCTCGGGGCATGTTGGACCATTGCCGATATTTTTCAAATGAAACATGTAGACTATATAGTAGAGTTATCCAAATCTCCAATGAAGAGACCTTTTGTGATATGTCCTACATAATATATTTTGTTCTAATAAAAAAAAATTTCATTGTGAACTTCTCTTATTTTATATATACCATACACTGAATCTGAAATGATTGTATACTCAGTAATTTTTTTCCCCATATATTTATGCCATTATATCTAGATAAAAGGGTGGCCCCTTTGCAGCGACAAATAAGTCTTTGAGAGGTCTCCCTTCCCACTTCATTATAATAATTAAAAACAAATAATTGATTAATATTGTAAATTACATATGGGAAAATAAACAAAAAATCTGAATCTGAATCTTTGTGGTTGAACAGTACTTGGGGATATTTTTTTGCCCAATCTAATCCTTCACAGTTTAAGAGATATTTATTGGGAAATTTTTATAACTGGTGTAGCTACTATTTCTTCATGGCTTCATCCAATCATCACCAGCCAGCATTCTGTTGGAAGTTTTTATAATCTCAAAGTTACCAGATAGATTGGAATAGGTTTGGTATAGATGGTGCTACAAGGCTCTCTGAGACTCAGGGTACTAGGTTCTGCAACTTTGTGCAAATCTTCAACAAGTGTTTGGAAGATACATATGATCAGACGTTTGCTCTGAACATTACATTCAAACGTTTTCCATACGTATCAAAGACACGTTGGAGAAACCTTTGAACTTACGTATGGCCAAACGTGCGACCATACCTTTGATAAACCTATGAATCAAAGGTATGGTCATACGTAATAGTCTAAGGTTGTAAGAACATCTCAAATGAATGTTTGACAAATCTATGAATCAAAGGTATGGTCATACGTAATAGTCAAACGTTCTTCAAACAAGAATATGGATTTTGTACTAAAACAAATTTTCCTTCATAATTCATTCAATTATTGAGTGAAGTTGACAAATTGTATCTATATACAATAAAAGAGAGGTTCAACTTTTCTACATAAATCTACCATCAATTTATGTAAATTAGCTCATTTGCATATGCCAAATAAGGACAATCTTAACGGGCCTCACCTGAATTTTTCTGATGGTAAAGCAGATATAAGCGTATAAGGGGAAAACCATATCTTCAGGGAGGTCAGCGTAGTACTTATGTCCCAAGGCACATAGCAGAGATGAGTTTTAGGTTATAAAAAACTGTGTTGCGTATTGGAAGGATTTGATTGGCTCAGGGGTTTATAGCTATGACATAGCAGATTTTTTTTTCAGATAAAAACATAAAAATCCAGCCTACTCAGTCTCACACGTTATACAACACAGCTTGCATATTCGCATATTTGCACCAGTCACATAGTGCACGAGATAGAGAAAAATATAACAATCCAGCCAGGTCAGTCACATACGTTATACAACGCAGAGCTCTTGCATATTCGCATATTTGCACCAGCCACATAATGCACAAGATCGAGACAATGTCACCTCCATCCCTGGGATTGCTGAAAAGTTGACAAGTGTACAAGCTAATTAGGACCTGTCTACAAGTGGACCGCTGTTACATTGCCACTTCTTTTTCCAGCTTTGGCAGATCAGAACATAATATTATGCTGTCTTGTATTGCCACCTGGTGACTAGTGTGCTATTCCGCGAGCTCCTGCGACCAGTCCACATCATTTCAGTCTGAGGAACTCGCACAATTTTGTCTGGAAGAAACCGGGACTGTTTCTGAGTGTGCTGATGGCCTTGTCTACTTCCTTAGAGAATGTGATTGCCGAGTCTGACTCTGGTTTACGTCAATGTTGAATAGAAATTTTGTGAATGTGCAATGAAATCGGAACTATTTCTTGGGACAGCAATGCTGTAGCATATAAAATCAACTTTTGTGCCAGGTGGCAGCAGTATGCAGTTCTCAGTTTCACCAGACTGAAATAGGACAATATCACAAACATCAGTCAGTGACTCTTTAATACCTGTTGTACACATTGTAGTGTCAAAAACACAAGTCATTCCTTTAAATAATTGATTGGGTTTAAACATGGCTGAAGCTAAATTGTATTATTTTGATGGAAGAGGACTTGGGGAGAAAGTCAGGATAATGCTGTGTGCAGGAGGTATCCAGGTATGTCATTTATTATAAAGTCAATTTATTTTCTCTATGTTGTTTGTGATTTGTTTTCATTCAATCAACATGGTTCAAGTAAAACTTATATATTGCAATGCAACGCTGCTGCAGTTTTAATTATAAAATGAGAAATCAGTGTCCGGCACCCAAGATAGCCATAACTTTGAATAGTCATTCAAGTTTCTCAAATTCACAGAAGTGATGGGTAAACAATTAGGACATGCAATCGGTAACGGTAACATTAACCATATACTCATTAATATAGATTATTTGGTATAAAGGCTGACCTCGTTAAAAGCAATTCATCATGAGGAGATAATGGTATGAAAAAAACAAAGCCCAAAGGTAAACAAGTTTATAAGAATGAGCACAGCTTACACACAAGTATTGTATCAGTCATTCAACAAAACTGAAAAAAAAAATTAAATTCAGTGCAAACTATACCAATGAAGCTGTGTCTTAACTAGGAGATCTCAAGCAGAGGGGCACCTAAGGAGGGCACACAATTTCTGGGAAGGGGGGCACCTCCTACTTATCATATTTTTAAACACAATTTTCATAATGGGGAACCTTTATCGCAAATGATCTCAAGAATGTTACTGATGTATATAGGCCTATGTTTAAGACAAAGATAAAAATATGTATCCATGGTGCTTACCTTTATGCATGTTTTTTTTATTGAGTTCATTTTTATGTGTTTTTATTATAATTTTAAAATTGTTTTTAGATTTTATTATTCATTTTTATTTTTATGCAGGACCAACTTGAAAAACCGTTTTACTGAATGTTGTTTATCCTGTAATGTAAATATATTTCATAAATAAACCTCGGGGCTAATGTGAAGGTGTATGTACCCCTGTAGTTATAGGAGGTACCTGGGCGGTGGAATTGTCTATCTGATATCTACATTGTATCTTATCTCTAATTTCCTTTTGTTCTATTTCTTTAAAGTTTGAAGAGGTCCTTATGACAGAAAGATCCCAAATGGAGAAACTGCTGCAGGGTAAGTATAATGAATTTGTCATGTTTAGAATTTTAGAGTCCTCTATTAAACATGCTTTCAATTATACCAATTTTGTATAATTATATAATATAATAATAATATGGATTTATGAAGTGCTAATCATCAGCGCTTTTAAGATCCATCAATTCTAGTAATTCTGAAACAAATGTGTTTTTAGATTCTTCTTGAAGCTTTCTAATGTCTGCGCAGTTCTCAATTTTTCAGGCAAATTGTTCCATAGCTTTGGTGCAGCATAGGAAAATGCCAGATCTTCAAACTTATTTTTGTTGCATGGGGCAGGTTCTGCTAAGAGTAGCTTGTGGTTGCTTCTCAGGTTATTTCAAAGCAGTATTTATTATTTGTAAGAATATTTCTTGACTGTATAATTATAGTGTTCAATTTTGTGAAAATAAAGGAGAAGAAAATGTTTAAATCTATATTAATTTTGGAGAAAAAAAAAATTAAATTCAATACAACAAGTGACCATGCACATTCAAATTGTAGTTTTAAAATCATATTTCATACAAAACATATTTTCAGCTGTCTATGAGTTACCAGTTGCTAACTACAACTGTGCAATTCCACTAGCTCCAAGCCTCCAGCAAGTGGTCAACAGAAACTGAGAGCGAGACACTCATACAACCTTTCGCTGGAAGAAACCAGGGCTGTCTACAGTGCCTTGTCTGACTCTGGTTTCCCTTGATATTGAATAGAGACTTTGTGAAAGAAAATGTGCAATGAAATTGGAACTATTTTTTGGGAGCAGCAGTGCTTTATGATGCTAACTAACTTTGTGCCAGGTGGCAGCAGCGTGCAAAGCTAACTTTTTGCCAGGTATCAGCAGCAAGCAGTTCCAAATTTCCAGGGACTGTGAATTCGTGAAGAGCCTCCAAACCACAGTCCAAATGTGACAGTATTTTCAGTCCAGTACTCTAAAAAACTTCAGAGAAAATTGTTTTTTTTAGATTCAAAATGGTTTTTTGAAAAACCAAATTTCAATGCAAAAAACCAACATGGATTTTTTCAAAAACCATTTTGAATCTAAAAAAACAATTTTTTCCCGATTTTTTTTAGAGTGAATTCTATTAGTCCATTTTGTTTAGATAGGAAGACCCGCCTTCTCAGTGGAGCTGAGAAGGATGGGAGACAAAACATGGGTTGAGAACTATACACCTGCGACACAGGAGCGTGTAACAGCTGTTTGGGCCTATTCTCTTCAAAATTGAAGATATGATTGGATAGGAAATGATTTAAAATGTATTGTGAGCCATTTTCAGAACTTTCCTATACTTTAAAGTGGGTCATTCCACACAAAATCAACCAAATTTCCGAAAATCTCCAGCATGACCGTCTTAGATTCCATTCAAACTTTCTACGTTTCAAGAACATTATCAGGAAAGAGCAAATCCAAAATTGTAGGACGATAGCTCAAATATTTTAGGAGTTATGATCAAATGAATTGTGAAAATATGAAAAAAATTTCAAAAATTGTCAATTTTTAAATTGGCTATAAAACTTTCAATGTTGCCCTAAACCTTTTGATATTTTTTTGCAATGCATAAGACACCCAAAAGTTATAAACAGAAGCAGAGACATGGCTTTCCATGAAATTGCTTGTCCCACAGAAATTTTGAAAGTTGACTGATTTATCACACTAAAATCCGATTTTCGTGATTTTTTTTGGTAACCTTAAATACGTCCCAAAACTTTCATACTTTTTATGGTATTACTTTGCTACATAGAGCATATGTACAATAAGTATTAATGTTCCAAAACCAGCAGTTATTGAAATACAGTCTGCTTAATTTATGAATTTCACAAAACAACACATTTTCAAGCAAAAAAACGGCCATGTGGCGTAGGTGATACAGAAAAGACAACTACATGGCACAAAAGAACTTGGAATGACCTTTAAAATGATATATAGAAATACATGTGTATTTGAGTCGTTCATTCTGAAGATGAGCACCTAAGTTTAGTGTTTTTTCGACTTTGATAATTTCTTATTTATTTGCAAATTGAGAAAAAATAGCGTAAATAGATTGCAGTAGTCATGCAATAAGACAAATATCACTTCCTGCCATGTACTGAATTTAATAGTAAGAAATTGCTGTGTGAAATAACAATATCTGAACTTTTTAACTAGTTATCCACTGGGATGAGGCGAACATTTTTCGCAACTTTTTCTCAGTACTTCAATCATCACACTATGATAAAAATTGATTAATAATAGGTGCCCAATTTGAAACACTATCAACTTAATCAGTTAATATAGAATATTTAGGGCAGCAGTGGGGAAGCTATCAAACATATTACATATGAAACTGTTTTTAATTTGCTAAAATTGTTTTTTTTGCCGGCAGCTCATGATCAGTCACTGATTTCAACAGTTGCTATATATACAGTCAACAGGCACCCAACATTGATGTCTGGACCTTTTGACTTCAGAAAACATCCACACAATGCCATGAGATGTCTATCAAATTACCAAGTTACAATTCACCATCTTAACAACATAAATGCCAGATTTTGGTTTTCCTATCAAGATGTTTTGGTGTGCAACTGTGCATGATAGCACTGCGAGCGAACTATTTTTAAACCACCTGAAAAATTCTGGGATGAAGTGTAATCCATTCGAAATATGATTAAAAAATGAGTAAATAAATGTGACAAACTTTCCCTGTAGTAAAGTATCATGTGGTATTTCTTGCTGCTAAATATATAATTGCAGTAGCCAATGGATAAAGTCTCATTTACATGAGATGAATATGATTGTCACACGCCTTTCATCAATATATGATCTCTGCTAAACGATGAATTTATCTTTTATAATTTAGGCCCAATGGAACCTTATGAGAACATTGATTTGTTGACAATTTACTTAATTTATTTCTAAAATTGTCATCCAGAACAAGTAGAACTCATTGAGAATGATTAATATAACAAGTACAATATGTAATATGTGATAAAATACTCAGCCGTATATTTTTAAAAAGTTTGGTCATATTGAAAACTACTAAACTTGAGTGTGGATATACAGTATGAAGAACTCAAATACACACACATTTCTACACATTATTTTACAGCTCTTCCCAAGTTCTTTCATGCTGGGTATTTGTTTTTTCCATATCACCTACGCCACATGGCCATTTTGTGGCTTGAAAATGGGTTATTTTGTGAAATTCTAAATTTCACAGTACAATATATTAATAACCAGTGGTTTTTGGACAATGATACTTATTTTACTCATGCACTATATGGCAAAAAACTACCATGTGAAATATGAAGATTTTGGGATGTGTTTAAGGTAGGCAAAAAAATTCAGGAATATTGGATTTTAGTGTGATAAATCAGTCAACTTTGAAAATTTCTGTTTGACTGGCATTCGTGTGGAAAACCACTTTACTGCTTCTATTTATTAGTTTAGGGTGTCACTGGCATTGTATGAAAAAATCAAACAGTTCGGGTCCAAATTTGAAGTGCAATGACAATTTTACAAATGGACGTTTTTCAGTATTTTTACCAATTTTTCAAACTTATTTTTATCATAACTCTAAAAATAATAGAGCTATCGCCCTGTAATTTTGGATTTGCTCTTTCCTAATTATGTTTTTGAAACGAAGAAAGTTTTAAAGAAATCGGAGGTGGTCATGCTGGAACCATTGGTTGATTTTGCATGGAATGACCCACGTGTCAAAATCGGCAGATTTTCAAAGATTTACCACACAAAAAATCAAAGGAGTTTCAGGCTGAAGAGAGGGAGGCTTTGCAAAACTGAGAGCTGTAAATCACTTTGTTGTTCCAGTCTGGTGAAAATGAGAACTGCATGCTGCTGCCACCTGGCACAACAAGAAATAGTTCCAATTTCATTACACATTCACAAAATTTCTATTCAATCCCGATGTATACCAGAGTCAGACTCAGCAAACACATTCTCAAAGGAAGTAGATAAGGCCATCAGCACACTGAGAAACAGCCCCGGTGTATTCCAGACAAAATTGTGTGTGTTCCTCTGGTTGAAAGTATAGCACACTAGTCACTAGGTGGCAACACAAGACAACATATGTTCTGATCTGTGGCAATGCATGAGCAGTCCACCCGTAGACAGTCGTTGTTCATAATTTCCTATTTCAGTTTGTATATATATTGTTTTCCAAATAATAGCATCGGGCTATTATATTCAGCAGTCAATCATACTCAGTCAAGCATTTCATGTATGATCTGATTGGTTAGTTCCAAACACACTTTGGTGAACAGTGATTGACTCCGACTACATTTGACAGATGTAGATCGCATTTAATTGAATAAAGTTTGCAGGCATCTTCTTGGTACACACAAATTGATAAAAAATCAATAGATGGCCTACATAGATTGATAAATAGATAGGGGCCAAGATATAGATAGGTACATTGCAGATAGACAGATAAATAAATATATATGTATAGATATAGATAGTTAGATAAATAGATAGACATAGATAGACATAGATAGACATAGATAGACATAGATAGACATCTATCTTAATAAAGTTCATGTTCTTGAGCCACATATCTTTCACCTTTAGGATTGAGGAATCTGGGTGGCCTACGACTGCCAAATTCGCACAGGGTACTTACATTGTCCAAAAGAGGCACCAGAGGCACTTTTGGTAGTTCAACGGACCCTAAATTTGTTATTTCCATCTTTTCATGTGCTGCAGCAGTTTTGAAAATCCAGCCTTGAGCGTCATGTTGATAGTCTGTTATGCGCATGCGTCGTAACCAGGTAACCGTCCGCCATCATGAGGCTCTGTTATGCTACGTTGAGTTGCCTAGCAACCTTAATAGGGCATGACGTCATTGAGATAAAGAGCACTTGGCATGACGTCACATGTATGTTAGATTTTTTGGAAACCAGTAATCATCCACCAGTCACCAGCAGTCCAATTCCAGTTCATTTGCATACTAAATGTGGCGGATTTAACAGTGCACAAATCTGCCGTTCCTTGCTTGCCTTTACGTCATTGTGAAAGGGCTTTAATCCAAGTAAAATATGTTGGCTAAATTATATTAAAGTAGACTCAATTAAGTAGTCAACTCAGGTCACTGCATCAAGTCACCCAGCTGACAATGCACATGAAGATCACATGATTAACAAGGACAAGGGGGTAAAATTGATGAACATGACAATTACCCCACATTTAAACATTGTGATGCCCGTCTGTCACCAGATTATCACTTGATAATTTTACTTAGATAAACATGTGAATTTAGATCTCAACAGTGTGTGACCCAGTGGGCTTTTCTAGTAGATAGACATAGGTAGACATAGATAGACATAGATAAACATAGATAAACATAGATCGACATAGATCGACATAGATAGATAGATAATGAAACTACACCAGAAGTAACATTTTACTTTAATTTAGGTGTTTTATATCTTTCACAAGTGATTGAGAACTACAATATATTCTTATATTTTATAAGTGACATCCAGAAATAAATGTTCCCTCCCACTTTTTTAATATCTGGACTATTTTTTGTGTTGAAGACACCTCAGGACTGGAGACAAAACAAGATAACCGCTAGTGTTGCTTTCTGTTTGCAGATGGCAGTTTTCTGTTTGTTTTCATGTTTGATTGTTTGTTGTTATCACTTATTGTTTCCAATGATTTTCAAGAGTGATCAGCAAACGATATGTCCTCAGTCTACATTTTGTTTACACATCTGCTCCTGAAAATTATTTTGGGTGCTACACACTAAAGCAGTTGAACTCCAATAGGTGGCCCAGCAGCAAGTCTTAAAATTTAAAAATCACTTCTGCATGGCTTTATGTTTCAGATGGATCCCTCATGTTCAACCAGCTGCCAATGTTGGAGATTGATGGACTCAAGTTAGTCCAGGGCAACGCAATGGCCAGATATGTCGCCAGAAGGGCAGGTCTCTACAGTGATGACCCCAAGATTCAAGCAAGGTAAACTAAACCATGCTCATTATATGAAAATATTCAATTAATCTTTGTTATCATGACAGGTGTGCATTTTGCTTTGAATGGTGTATTGCATTTGTAGAAAAACTGCTTGGCAGTTGTGCGCCTTAAAAAGAATTGCAAGGTATATCCCTTTAGATGCAAGAATGGCAATCTTTAGATCTTTTGTATTAGGCAATCTTGTATACAAGTATATTGCAGAACTGTGTGGCATTTCTGCTCCAAAGGTGACACTAAAAAACTGGAATGATTACAAGAAAGAGATATTAGAATTGTCTTTGATGATTACTTATCTGATTATCACTCATTGTTAGAAAAATCAAAATGTAAATCATTGGAAGAATCTAGGTTACTTTCAATTATTATTGAAGTGTATAAAGTGTGCAATGATAGTTCACCAGAGTACGTAAGAGAAATGTTCAAACGTAAGGTTACAAATTATGATTTATGTAGAATGATACAATTGACAATGTACCATAGGCGGACTGCAAACTATGGATTACGAACGTTCACCCATTTGGGAAGTTCCTTATGGAACAAATTACCTAACAAAGTTAAGGAAATAGAGACTTTGGATAAGTCAAGGGAAGAACTAAGTAAACTTGATTTAATTAAACTATTGTAATTTAATCTTATTACTGGAATTGGTTAATCACAAATTATTTTGTCACACCAGGTTTTTATTCATGTTATCTCTTTTATCATGTTTTTATTATAATTGTTATTTTTCTAGTCGTCGGTGACACTTGTTTTGTACTATTGTTTTTTTGTTTGCAAAACCCACTTAAAATAAAATTTATAATTGTCAGTGCAGGACAGTATGGCATGCCCTATACAATTTATTTATTTTTTACATTCAACACACTTATGTTCACAACATCCGAAATCCTCTGAATCTTAAAATATTCATTGGCACAGAGGACTCATTTACCTGTTGAAATATGTTACAATGATTGTTACATATCTCAAAATTCAACCAAAAATACCACCTTAAAACAATTGCATTTTACCGTTGATAATTGATACTGTAATTTGAAGGGGATCTGAACTTCGAATGGACATTATAGCTCTTTGCGGATTGTCAGTCCACTTGAAAAATTAATTTTCTTGTTTTCAATTTGCAAACAGGCTTTGCCACATCATCGACAGTTTTCTGTTTGTCTCCTAATCTTCTTATTTGCTGAAGTAACTTAAGTCCTTTAATTAGTTTGTTTATTGTCACCTAAGCTTCTAGATATTATAAGCACTGAATCAATTGATTAAACATAACTGATACAAATAAAACATTTTTAAGCTGGTGACATCACATGACCAAGTTGAAAGTTAAATTTGAAACTGTTTGGACGCTAATCCGCAAGATCCATACTCAACAGTTTCTCAGCAAATCAGAGCACAGCTTCCAGCTGAACTACAATTGAAACTCATCGATTTTACAGTTGTTTGACATCGCCATGGACATGATGACACTATATAAAACAATACAATGATAACGCAAAACCATTGAATGTATAAAAGTAGTATCAAGTAGTTCTCGCCAGGGCTGCAGTAGTGGGGGAATAGGGAAACATTGGTAAGCTTGCACATCTACTAATTTTACTGAAAACGCTGAGCAACTCAGAGGTTTACATGAATATCAATTAAAAACAATTTCAACACTTCATGTGCACTAGATATTATATATAAGAAGTGCCCAAGATATATATATACAGTGCAAAAACGCATTGCTGTGCCAATAGTTAATAACAGTTCTAAACATTTGACATATGCTGTCCTGGGCATGGTCATCATTGTGAGTAACCCATTGCTTTGCGATAAATTTGTTCACAGAGTATGGTAATCCACAATGCCTCAATTTACTGTGGCCTGTACACCTATTGTGTGCTGTCCTAGGTGATTCAGTCTACTTGGACACTTACACTTTGCCATATAAAGTGTGTCCCGATGTGCCCCGTTTTCAGTGTCCTAATGAGCCCCAAGAGACTAATTTCTCAGGCTCCACTGAGGATATCAGGATAGCAATTCATAAATATTAGTTAAAAACTCATACAAGCATTGAGAAAGCCTGATTGTTCTTGGTTTGTCCAGAGAATGGTTGAGCTGAACCCCCTTGAATTTTGTTGAGTGGTAGTTTAACCAACTTTTGCTCACCAAACTTCTAGATATGGCTGTAATTTGCTGATAAAAGCATAGAATCATCAGGGTGCAAATTTTACATCACCATATCATATACATACCTTGCCAGAAACCAAGAAAACGCCCCTCATCCCAGTGTGCCCCGTGTCCCAATGTGCTTCACTTCCCCTTAAATGTGTGCCTGTTGTATAGATCTATGAATAGCGCATTACCCCGCAGCTCTCTCTGTGATGCCAGCTGTTTGATGCATCCCAGTATTCCGGCACTTAGCTACTGGTTGCGATCTTTCGCTGAATCATCTGAGATGCTGGTGGTTAACAGAACATGCCAATATCATTATATTATCATTTTTTCTCTCCTGTTTCAGATTGGACATGCTTTATGACGGAACCCGGGACTTCTTAGCAATTTTCGTTGTGCCTTTGTTAACGCTTACAGAAGAAGAAGTTAAACAAAAAGTACAGGATGTCAATTTACCTAAATTCATGCCCATTTACGAAAAGGTGAATTGGTTTGAGCTTTCATATTCTAAAGCTTTATTTGTGTTTTATACTTTGATGCAGACAGTACATTATTCAAACTGTTAAAATGTTTCATCAGAAGGTACAATACACTGTATATGTTGGCCATGTCATCTACCTTAATAACAATAATAATATTATGCAGAATAATAATGATATGATACCGAAAAAGAATTTTGAATTCTAATATTACAATTATGGAGAAAACAATATTCTTCTGTATGAAAACAATTATACTCCACCAAGACAGTTTTCTATTGTCTTTTTCCCTGGTATAATCAACAGATTTGTTAGTTATACCACTGTGGGGATTAAGTTGGTACTTTTTCTGCAAACAACGCACCTAAAGATGACAAAAAAGCAACAAAATTAAGTTACAAAACCTTCAGGAGTCATATATGGAGTATAAGTCGCTTATACAACTCGTTTTTAGGATAAGGATAAGGATATCTTTATTATAGTGACAAGTGACATTTTACAGAATAATGATATATGTCGAAACAGAGAGAAGTATAAAACATAGGCTGCGCAGCAGCAAACCTTCAGCGATTAACACCTTTATAAGCAATAGCGGTCGAGTAGTGGCCTTCCATTATCTCTATTTTTCCAATGATTCATAAAGTGTTATACGCATCAAAAAGCACTGCTAAATTAATCGCATAGGTGATTTGTTTAGAAAAATGCATTACTGTATATGCAATAGTGGGGAAGTTTTGGCTCCGAAATAAAAAAATTCTTTTAAATATTTTTTCTCAATATTAGAAAAACTATAGAATAGCCATCTGTCAGACCATGAAAAGGCACAACTAGACCATACAAGCCATATGTGTACCAAACTTCATCAATGTATATGGAATAGTGACCGGATGTTGGGCCAGAAACAAAAATAATAATTTTTATGTTTTTTTCAATATTTGAAAAAGTATATAATATTTTACATCAGACCTTTCAAAAAGCACAACTAGACCATATTGACCATATGTGCACCAAAGTTTATCCATGTACATGCAATAGTGAGCGAGTCTTAGCCCAAAAAACAAAAAAATATCTTTTTATGTCTTTTCTCATTTTTTTCAGAAAGTATAGAATATCTGTCAATGAGACCATCAAAAGGCACAACTAGACCATATAGGCCACGTGTGTACCAAATTTCATCCATGCACATGCAATAGTGACCGAGCCTTGGCCGGAAACGAAAAAAAAATAATTTTTATATTTTGTTAATTATTTCAAAAAGTATTTAAGATCTATTCATCAGACCATCAAAAGGCACAACTAGACCATACAGGCTAGATGTGTACCAAATTTCATCCCCATACTTTCAATAGAGGCCGAGTGCCGGGCCGGAAACGATCTATCCGCCCGCCGCCCGCCCGCCCGCCCGCCCGGCGGACGGACAGCATTTTTACCCAAGTGATTACAATACCTTCTTCGAACTTCGTTCGCTGAAGGTAAAAATCACCCAGCCCCAATGGGCTTATTTGTCACTTTAAATAATTTACATTGAAAATACATGCATAGGTGGCAGCACAAATATATTTTAACTAAAATTTCAGGGGTTATTTACCTCGGGCTAAAGCCCTCAGTAAAGAGCCACCAGAAATGTTAGTTATGCACCTCAAACTCGTTGTATAAATTATAAATATACACCGTTTAGTGCTATATCAAACAGATAGACAAGATATTCAAACAGAAAAGGACCAACAATGACTATCTATTCAGACAGAATGCTTTGAGATGAAACAGGAAAGCTTTGGTGGTCATACCCACCCACTTTGTAACTTATTGATGCAAATAGAATTTCGTTTTTTCTTGATTTTTTTTATTTTTAGATTCTCAGGGAAAGCGGAACAGGTTATTTAGTAGGAGACAAAGTCAGTTTTGCGGACGTGGGACTCTTGGAAGTGCTGCTGTCTGTGGAGGATTACATCGGGGAAGAGGCATTTAAGGATTATCCTTTGTTGAGGGTGATAATTATAGAAAATATTATATTAATACAATTAATTAATTTTTTTAAAAGAACATATCAAGCGTGATTTATAACTTTCAAAATAGTCTGTTGCTGTTTAACCTGACCCGTTGAATATTTCAAGACTGGACTTGTCGGAGAAGTACAATCATGTTCTGGCCCGAAAAACATCAATTTTCACGAGTGCCTTCACAGCTTGATATTGTTCAAACAAGACATTTCGTCATTTACTCACTGTAGGGGAGATGGGCCACTTGTGAATTATTGACCATGGAGGCAAAGCTGCTTCAGATAAAATATTAATAATGTGCACCCTTTTAGCTGGTGTAATTCTCTACAAAATGATATAAGATTCACATAGATCAACCTAGGGAGAAAGATGAGAAAACACATTTTCTGTCAAGAAAGATGGTGGACCATCCCATGGGGTCTGATGGACCATGTCAATAACGTGCCAAATGGTGGAGGAAGAATTCAAAATTGGTTCCAATGTGTTTTTGGTGATCCGTCTGAGTGAAAATGATAATAAGAGATTGAAAAAATATAGATATGCCCAGATTTTACACTTTGAAAAAAGCTAAATTTTCACCAATGTCATCAGTTACTTTTTTGTAGTTATGGTAAATCTGTTGAGAAGATATTTTAGCAGTACATGAACAGATGTATTAGAAACAGTATCCGAGATTTCCAAAATGATTGGTTCATTGGTTACTAAGAAGAAAACAATTATTTGATATTTGGTCGATACAGTAGTTTTGCTGTCACCCTGACCATCAAAATCTTGCCTAACACCTCAAATTTGTTGATGAACATTAAAAAAATGAGTATAATTTAATTTTTTCTCCATCAGTTATCCACTTCTGTCGATCATTTAGATTTTTTGGGAAAAGGTACAATTTTTGATTGATCACTGTACTAGTATGCCGCCTGTAGGAGAAATCTGGAATCAAAGCAATAAAATTAATCAATAACCCTTCAAAGGTTATATTTTGGTAGAAATTTAATTTACGCTCTAGATTGCATCAATGTCTAGCCGGGTCATTATGTTTATTATTATTTCCTAAATCTAACTAGAGATTGAAAATTTGCGATTTCTATGGATAGGGGAAGCTTGGGAGATTTGGGCCACTTTTTACATTATTGCACCTCCTGCTAACAGTAATGATTATATAAACATGCTTAATGCATGTGTTGTCTCTTGAAATATTTCAGAAAAATACCTTTAGGTTTGCATTGATATTCGCCCAAGAACATATGAGCTACAGCCCTATGAAAATTGGAAAACATTTGGCCCAACTCTCCCCATCAAGTGGGAGACTTGGGCCATTCAGGGGGGAGACTTGGGCCATTGCAATATATCAGGTTCGGTAAATCTGTACTTGAGGCCATAATATTTTTAACCTTTAGTGTGGTGGATATAGAAATCATTAATCCTGAATTGAGGCCTCTTGCAACTCTAGTTTGCTGTCGAACTTAAGCCTCGGCCTGATGGCCCAACTCTCCCCATCTAGATTTCCTGATATCTAATTTTATTAGACCATGAATGATTAATAAGGCCTAAGAATATTCAATCTCTGTTGAAAATTGCTCCAGACAATGCTTGTGGTATAACTTATCGATCAGTCATCAATATGGGATGTATAGATGTGATAAGCAATACTAAAAATGCAAATTAGATCGTACCAAACATTTTTGATGTGGAGTTAAGAGGGTGGCCCATCGGTCCCCATGGCCCGTCGGTCCCCATGTTCCCCTACATTCAATAACTTTTTAAAGCCAAACCAAAACAAGACCACAATCTGAGAAGAAACTATAGACGCCTGTTAGCAGAACCTATCCCATGCAACAAAAATAAGTTTGAGGACACCGCTTTCTCATATGCAGCCCCAAAACTCTGTAATAGTTGGCCAGAAAAATTGGGAACAATAAACACTTTGGAAAACTTCAATAAGAACCTGTTTAAACAATGCTACCCCGAGCTCATTTGAGCAGCGCTAATGAGCAGTTTACCGGAATTAGCGCTATATTTAAGTTATTATTATTAATGCAAACTTTGTTCTTCTTCAGGAATACTTGGCAAAGATGAAGTCTCTAGATGGCATCAAAGTTTATCTAGAAAAATACCGAAAAAGAAAAAATGATGAAAGATATCGAGTCGAGGTGCAAACTGTGTTGGCAATGGTATTGGAAATGATTGGTTAGTCATCTTGCCATTTTTGGAATTAACTCAATGAAGCGATTGCTGAACCAGCTCCAATAAATTGTTTAAATAAATAAAACACTGTATATGCTTCATATATATATGTAAATTGACTTTTTACATGTAAAGTTATGTAACTTTCATTGTTTTGTGAAATAAATATTAATAAATCAACAATATTTGAATGTTTTTGGTAATTAATTTTGGCCACAATTAGTGGAATTCACTACGGTCACATTGGAAGTTTCAGACTTTTCACCACCCTTTTTCTGTTCCAATTTTAACAAAGTAATAATAAACAGTCACAAAACAACACATTGTCATTATGATGTGGAGAAGACTTTCTCATTTTGAAAGCATTTGTTATGATTCGTACCAACTTCCAACAAGTTGCCGCACAATGGTTTGAAGCAATGGGACTCAGCTATGACAAGTTTAGGTTATTCACCACGGGTGAGGGAATATGTGATTTATCACTCGAGGGATTTAACTCGAGGTGTTATAAACACATACCATATTTTTTGTATTCGGCGCCCAGTGGGCAGGTGCAATGATGAGATAGACGAGTAATAATTGAAATAACTTCCCTCCCGAGCAGCTACGTAAATCAAACCTTTCCCTACGTAATTATTTTGGTTAGAATCAAACGTTGGGCCAAACAATGTATGACAAAGGTAGGGTAAAGGTAATTTCCAAACGTTGCACTCAGATGGAAAACCAAACGTACGTCGCAACCTTAGTAAGAGGTTGGCAGATAGTTTGTTTTATAGTCTGGCCTAACGTTCGAGTCATACGTAAGTCATACCTTTGGTTGAGAGGTTGGAAGAATGTTTGGTCGTAACGTTTGGCTAAACGTGTCAGTCATACGTAAGTCATACCTTTGGTTGAGAGGTTTGAAGAACGTTTGACTATTACGTATGACCATACCTTTGATTCAAAGGTTTGTTGAACATTCATTTGAGAGGTTTTTAAAACCTTAGACTATTACGTAAGTGATACCTTTGGTTCAGAGGTTTGAAGGAAGTTTGGCAACTACGTATGACCGTACCTTTGATTAATAGGTTTGTCGAACATTCATTTGAGAGGTTTTTACAACCTTAGACTTTTACGTATGACCATACCTTTGATTCATAGGTTTATCAAAGGTATGGTCGCACATTTGGCAATACGTAAGTTCCAAGGTTTCTCCAACGTGTTTTTGATATGTATGGACAACGTTTGAAAGTAATGTTCAGGGCAAACGTCTGATCATACGTATCTGCCAAAGGTTTGTTGAAGGTTTGCACAAAGTTGCAGAACCTGGGATCCTGAGTGTCAGATAGCCTTGTAGCGCCATCTATTCCATACCTAATTCAATCTATCTCGTAACTTTGAGATAACAAAACCTCCAACAGGATGCTTGCTGGTGATAATTGGATGAAGCCATAAAGAAATAGTAGCTCCACCAGTACAAAAATTACCAAATAAATATCTTTTAAACTATGTAAGATTAGATTGGGCAAAAAAAATGTCCCCAAGTACTGCTCAACCACAAATGACCAAGAGAGAATCACTTAAGACCGGTGTTGAAGTGAGCTTACTTGCAGCTCTCCTGAATGCCACCTATCCAAGACCAATTTGGATTGGGATTTTTCCAACTCTTCAGAGTTGAAGTATTAATCCCTCACAAGGTAAGTGAATTTTGTTATTTATATTTATATATTGTAGTCCTTAAATGGACTGCAGACAGCTTGGTAAAACAAGGAAGAAAAGTCTGCCTATTTTGGAGCCACCTTCAGTGCTTGCTGCCTGGCTCTGCTCTCTCTATCTCTCTCTGTTTTTCTCTCTTCACTGTTTTAATTCATGTTTTCTCTTTGCAGGTGTTCAACAAAAATCCAAACCAAGCGAAACCCCTAAATAAATAAAAATTCTTGAAACCCCTCCCCCCCCCAAAAAAAATCCTGCAGCAAAAATCAAATCAGAACATTCTTTTATCATATATATCAACAAAACAACAATTTTATCATATATATAAGGGCCATTATATAAGGGCTTATTTTATTTTTTTTCCACGGGGGCCGCAGCCTGGCAGGGTGGCTGGACCGCAAGAAGCAATGCGGCAGTCCCCCGGCCCGGGTCATCCGAGCGCTCCGCTCCTGGCCGGCGCCTCCCTGGTACAGTGAATCCACATGTTTCAGATCGCCGATTGACATGATGATTGTGAAGCATACACACCAGCTAGAGTCCGTCCGAAGGAGTCATTTGACCCATACGCATCCTAGAATCAATCGGCCATGGTTAAATACATCGTTACGGTGGTATAAATGGTGTTCTAGACCGATATAAATTGAATACACACAGAGCGGCCGCCATAGCTGGCTTCTTGTCGGACGTTTGCGCATGCGCAAGAACAGCGCGCTGGGGCTGGCCTGCTACGCCTGACGCCCCAGAGGCGTATAACGAGGGTTCCTTCAACGTGGGGGGTACGTTGACATCAGAGGTTGGAGAAATACGCAATATTTACGATATATACGTACGTAGTAATCTCGTATCCAGCTGTCGACAAAATACGTAGTTTTACAACGTTGGGTCCGATGTGAATGGGAGGTTTAATGCTTCCTTAGACCAACGTTCCTCAAAGGAAATTGTCCACAAGGGTTCACAATCTCAGCAGAATATTTTTTTACAAAATTCATGCAGCCAGAACCCACCAGGGGGCCTTATTCTAAATACTTGTGAAATTTGCAAGGATGTGATTTTCTGGAATCTAAATCCATTGATATAGACTTCTGGATTTAAAATGACCAACATTCTCCAATTGCCAAACATGCTACCAGTTATGGTTCGTCTTTTGGTAAAGCATAGGAATGCAAAAATAGTCTCTCAGAAGAAAACACCATGAATTTAAAGGCACTTCTTTTTAAAAAAAAGTTGCAGTTCAACTTTCAGCAGAACACTTTGCAGGCCCGGCAAGTCTTGATTTTCCATATATTAATATCAAAGCTGACCAGCAGACATTCCATCGATTTATATTCTTGACTTAATTACACTAAAATTGCAACAGATGGAATTTATGTTAAGAATAGGCTAGATCTAAATGTGACTTAAGTTTTGGGCCAAAGGGGGGGGGGGGTTCTGACCCCTATATCCCCCCCCCTTGGCTACGCCCCTGCTTTTTACAGTTTATGAGATGTGCCAATTTGATGATCATATCCCATTGAGTTATAATGGGTTATTAACTTGCTCAAGGACACAGTGCATTCATTGCATGCTATTTAAAAGAATTCTGATTACAGAGAGATCTCAAATAAAACTTCTGGAAGGTAAATAATTTACATCTGTTTTATATGTATCATTGCACTGTTTTTTTTACTTATATTTTGTATATCTTTTTTTGTTTTAACTTTAATAATAGTAGCTTTCGTTTTAACTTTAATAAGGAGAACAATTTTAGTTGTAGCTTTTGTTTTAACTTTAAAACAGAGAAAAATTTTAATTGTAGCTTTTGTTTTACTCTAATAAGGAGAACAATTTTAATTGTAGCTTTTGTTTTAACTTTAAAATGGAGGGAGAACAATTTTAATTGTAGCTTTTGTTTTAACTTTAATAAGGAGAACAATTTTAATTGTAGCTTTTGTCTTAACTTTAATAAGGAGAACAATTTTGCAAAGGGCATAATTATAATAATGTGCAGCTTGCATTCTTGGCTGAAAGATGTTTCCTCCTTCAGGGAGTACTACATGTTCTGTTGTGAAATAACACTATTGCCGCTCAATAATGTTGGGTATTTTCTTAGATGGATCCCTTGTATTCAAACAGCTGCCATTGTTGGACTCAAGTTAGTCCAGGGCACCGCCACAGCGAGATACACCAGAAGGTCATTTCTCTACAGTGATGACCCCAAGATTCGAGCAAGGTAAATTCACACATGAATGTTTGACAGTATTGTTGGTCTTAAACATTTTGCTTGTTTGAAAAAGATCCAGGAAAAGAGACTCAAAGAGGTGTCAAGAGTTATATGGTATTGTAACATTGTTGGGGAAATGATATTGGTGATACTTTTTAATTTAAGTAATTTTTCAATTTTTTTGGAGTGACTGTAGGGGGAACCGGGGCACATTGGGACGCGGGGCGCTGTGGGACGGTGGGGTTTTCTTGGTTCCTGGCAAGGTATATGATATGGTAGTGCCATCATATCTTGTAATTTCACATCCTGATGTTTCTATCATTTTATTGACAAATTACAGCCACATGCAGAAGTATGGCGAAAAGTAAATTCAAACCATTCTGAGGACAAACCATCAACAATGAGGCTTTCTCAATGATTGTATGAATTTGATACATCGTAACGAATAGTTATGAATTGCTATCCTGATAAACACACTCACTGGTGCCTGAGAAATTAGCATTTTGGCATAAAAGTCATATCGGGTTCATTGGGACAGTGAATTCTTGGTACATTGGGACGCACTTATATGGCAGAATGTACGTGTCCAAATCAACTGAATGACCTGAGACATCACACGGAAGGAAGGAAGGAAGGAGGGAAGAAAGGAAGGAAGCAAGCAAGCAAGGGAGGGAAGGAGGGAAGGAGGGAAGGAGGGAATGGAAGGAAGATGTATATATAGGCAAATATAAATTGTTGGATAGATAGATAAATAGATGGGCAGATACATGTAGGTAGTACTAGCAGCTGTTAAAGTGCTTGCACGTTTTTTTTTCAGATTCTTAAGGAAAGTGGGATAGGATACCTAGCAGGAGACAAAGTCAGTTTTGCACTATATCATTCTCACTTTTTCAAATAATACTTAAAGTGCAAGTGCAATATATTTGGCCACCAGGATTAAATGGGAGGTGTCTTGCCATTGGCTTAGCATTGGCTCAATAGCAAAACATCGCCCATTTCACTTACTTACAGGCGGCATTGTATCCATCAGAATCAATGCTTATGATATTATAATTAATGCAAACATTTTCCTTCTTCAGGAGTTCTTGGCAAAGATGAAGTCTCTAGATGGCATCAAAGTTTATTTGGAAAAATACAGAAAAAGGAAAAATGATGAAAGATATAAAGCAGACGTGATGAGGGTATTAGGATGGGAAAAGTTTCCGTAGACATCCTGTTCTTTTATTTTTTTCCACTCAATACAGCAATCGCAGTACCAGGTGACCAGAACAGGTCATTATATTGTTTTTTGAAATATGTAACTCCCATGCTATACATACAGTACAACCCACAGAAAACGTCCGGATCCTGAGCTATCTAGACTGAGCCATTCAACCCAAATGTAATGTCATTCACCATGAAGTTGGATTTAAACACAATGATCGTCGTAATTTTTCGTAGTTGTCATGTTTTGATAAATCTACATGATACATGTACCTCAAATAAAAAAACTTTCGTGACCATGTCGCTTTGGTTGGTCTGAAGAGGCACAATGTGATTTATAAGAAAAATTAGCTGGACATCTTCATGAGCAGCCAGACTTCATATTCATGCAGCAAGAAGTCAAGTCGCCCGGACTACAGGTTACAAAGAAAATAGTTGTGATTTGGACAAGCAGAGAACAGTTACTGATGATACGCCAATAAGGATAATGACAGGATTATAATTTTGAAATTTTGTATTCATCTGAGTGAATTAACCGGATTAAATGATTTTCCAGATTTTGGTGTATTTTCCCCAGATTTTTGCATGTAAAACACGGGGGGGGGGGAACAAAAGACACTTTGTCCCCCTCTCTCTGAAACATGGGGGGGGGGACATACATGTGTCCCAGTCCCCCTTTAAACAAGACCCATGAATTATTGAGCCAAGTTGACAAATAAGGTATTTCTTTAAAAAGGTTGAACGTTTCTACATTTCTACCATCAATTTCTGTAAATTAGCTTATTTGCATACGCCAAATAAGGACATAGTCTCTTTTGTCATTACTCTTAAATATTTTTAGTTGGAAAATTTTAACGGGCCTCACCCCAAATTTTTATGATAGTAAAACATATATACGTGTATATTCCGTATGAGGAGAAAAGATATCTTTAAGGAGGTCAGTGTACTACTTTATGTCCTGGGCATTTTGCGCATGAATGACATGAACTGAGCAGAGGCGTATTTGGGGGGGGGCATTGGGCCATGCCCCCCCCCCCCCTGGCCAAGTACTAACATGAAAGGGGCAGGAAAAGTCACGGAGCACCGCATATTCGCCCCCATGTAATGGCCCCCC
Source organism: Platynereis dumerilii (assembly GCA_026936325.1). Classification (NCBI taxonomy): domain Eukaryota; kingdom Metazoa; phylum Annelida; class Polychaeta; order Phyllodocida; family Nereididae; genus Platynereis; species Platynereis dumerilii. The sequence continues at coordinate 1,235,665 of JAPTHN010000090.1, read as the reverse complement.
TCTGTCCATTTCTAGATACTCCCCTGGAACTAAGGTTTCCTTGAACTACAAAATGTCACAAAACATTATAGAATGCGAGTCAACACACTGCCAGTTAAGAGTGGTCAGATTAGACAAGAATTTTCTGAGATTTTACAAGAAAATGGATAGCTGAGGTCATATCACTAAAACAGTGGTCGAAATAGCCCATTTCATTTGGGGGGGGGGTCTGTCTGTGGCAAAGGTCAAAGCTTTTGAGACCTGAGGTCCGCCGGCCGCCGCAGGCACCCAGAAGCTGAGGGGTTTCAGAAAGGACTACATGTACTCTGAAATGAATTCTGAGTGTTTTTACTTTTTAGCACATTTTATCTCAGAAAATTAATTTTGAAAACGCCATTTAATTTCTGGATTAAATCATGAACATTTAGTATTTGAGGGTTTTTTTTAAGGACCCCCTGTCCTTCTATAAAATGTATTTGAGGGTGTTCTTATAGCATTTGGGAGGCCAAAACCCTCTTAACCCCGCCCCCCTCTTATCTGGAACACTGCACTGAAAGATGTTGAAATTGTGTACAAAGCACATAGCAGAGTTGAGTTTAGGCCTAAACTGTGTTGAGTATTGGATGTATTTGATTGGCTGGGGGGTTTACAGCAATGACATAGCAGATTTTTTTTCAGATAATCCATAACAATCCAGCCAGCTCAGTGACACACATTATAAAACACAGTTTGCGTATACGAGCATTTACACCAGCCACAGAGTGCATGGGATAGAGACAATTTCATATACTGTGATTGCCAGGCCTACATAGGCAAGTTGACAGGTGTACAAGCTAAATAGGACAATATTACAAACATCAGTCAGTGAGTTTTTACCTGTTATACACATTGTAGTGTCAACAACACAAGTCATTGATTCAATAATTGATTGGCTTACAACATGGCTGAAGCTAAATTATACTATTTCGATGGAAGAGGACTTGGGGAGAAAGTCAGGATAATGCTGTGTGCAGGAGGAATCCAGGTATGTCATTTATTATTAAGTCAATTTGTTTTCTCTTGGTATGTTATTTGTTTTTCATTCAATCAACATGGTTCAAGTGAAACTTACATATTGCAATGCAACCAGTGGCGTCACTAAGAGAAGGGGGCTGAGCAGGGTATAACATAAGAAAATTGGATCACTGCACATATTGTCTTGCGTGAACTATAGCCATTAATATGGATACCATTGAAATCGGGTGTTCTTTAGCGCTGGCATTGTGATATCAAGCATTACCAATCCAAAAGATCACCAATTGACCATCATAAGGCAGACAAAAGTATCAAATTAAATGGTTGAAATACACAAAGTATACTGTGTGGAGATCATAGGCGTACGGGACGCGCGATTTTTGGGGGGGCGAGCGACATTCGCCCGAATTTCAAGATCTAAATTTAATACCATTTCAAATGAAATTGACAGGAAATCATTAATTTTTAATAGTTTTTATTGAATCATTTGCCCAAATTTTTTAGCCTTTTTGCCCGAATCTTACAGTTTCCCAAACTTCCCCCCCCTCCCATACGCCTATGGTGGAGATTCTACAATTTACCACAATTTAGCACAAAAAGAGTGAATTTGATCACTGCACAAATTCAGATTGATAACTGCACATTTCCCATAGATCACCGCACATTTCGGGATCGTTGCACACTTATTTTATACCCTGGGGCTGAGCCCTCCCAAACTGAGCATCTTCCCCCCCCCCCCCCCCCCCCTGCGCGAAACAGCTTGGCCAAAAAAAATTGCTAATATGATATTATGATACTAGTAGTAATTGAATAATAGTAATTTGTGCACCATGCGCCACTGTTTTTGCAATGCATCTATTTATTATTTATTTATTATATTATTATCTGCCGATATCTACATTCTTTGGATTCTGGGGTGGCCCGCGGCTTTAATTCTCAGGCCTCTGACGATCAGGGCTTCGCCCCCCCCCCCCCCCCCCAAACTTCAATTTCTAGTGACGCGACTAAATGCAATGCAGCTCAAGTTTTAATTATGAAATGAGCACTGTAGATACCCATAACTTTGAAGAGTCATTCAGGTTTCTCAAATGCACAGAAGTCATGGGTTAACAAATAGGACATGAAAACAGTAACGGTGACATTAGATTATCTGATATGATGCTTGACTTCCTAAAAGCATTTCCTCTTGAGGAGATAATGGTATGAAAAAAACAACCAAAGGTAGGCAAGTTTATAAGAGTTAAAATGGTGTGAAAAAAAACCTCCAAAGGTAAAAAAGGTTATAAGAATGAGTACAGCTTACACACATCTTAACAGTCATTCAACAAACTGAAAAAAATATAATTCAATGCAAACTCTTATCTACCGATGAATCGATGTCATGAAATTAGATTAGAAGCAGGTGCCCCCCGGGTCCCCCCCCTCAGAAATTGTGTGCCCTCCTTAGGTGTTCCCCTGCTTGAGATCTCCTAGTGAGGCTTTGGATGGGGGGATATGGGGAACAGGGAAATCAAAAGTACAATGATCAAGGGACAGGGAATAAAAAAGTAAAATGGCCAAGGGACAGGCCTGTAGTTATAGGAGGTACCTGGGGGAGGAACTGTCTATCTGATATCTATCCATCTTATCTCTGATTTCTTTTTGTTCTCTTTCTTTAAAGTTTGAAGAGGTTCTTATGACAGAAAGAGCCCAGATGGAGAAACTTCTGCAGGGTACGTATAATGTATTCTCTACATGAATTTGTCATGATTACAATTTTAGTGTCCTCTATCAAACATGCTCTCATTTAAACCAATTTTGTATATATACCTTATACTGCTTCATCATGCTAACTAACTTTGTGGCAGGTGGCAGCAGCATGCAAAACTAACTTTGCACCAGGTGGCAGCAGCATGCAGTTCTAATTTTCCAGGGACGGTGATAAGCCTCCAAACCACAGTCACAATGAGAGTATTCAGTCAAATCATATCAGTCAATTTTGTTTTCACATCTGCATGGCATTATGTTTCAGATGGATCCCTCATGTTCAACCAGCTGCCGATGTTGGAGATTGATGGACTCAAGTTAGTCCAGGGCAACGCAATGGCCAGATATGTCGCCAGAAGGTCAGGTCTCTACAGCGATGACCCCAAGATTCAAGCAAGGTAAACTAAACCATACTCATCATATGTACCTGTCCAATTAATCTTTATTATCATGATATTTCTGTTTGACCTGAAAATAAAGGTGTGTATTGTTGGTACGAATGGTGTTTTACCAGATAGTGAGAAGCACCCTCTGCAATTTACAATCAAACTGCTGTAAACATCTTCAGTGCCATTTTGTGTTGAGCATAACAAATTAGTTCAATGACATCTTCGAACCATTGAATTAAAATAAAAGTAGTAACAAGTAGTTCTCACCAGGTGGCTGTAGTAGTACCAGTCAAATATTTTATTAGAGTCTCACCTTTATCATAAAAGGCATATTGAAACATTTTTAAAACATGTATCGCTGGGCGTCTATAAATAGCCCACTATCCTGCAGCTCTTTCTCTCATGCCAGCTGTTTGATGCACCCAAGCATTCCGGCGCTTAGCTACTGGTTACCATCTTTCGCTGAATTGTCTAAGATGCTGGTGGTTAACAGAATCCAGGGGGGGGGGGGGGTTACTCACATTGAAGTGATACTACCTATGTGCCGCTCAAAAGATAGGGTTTTAAAGAGGATTTCCTGACAATAGGGTCATTGTTTGAGGTCTGGAGAGCCTGACCATAGGGGTATACTTATCAATTGGACATCACACAATGGTGTTTTGCCTTTGAAATCGCAATCATGCAATGTCTAATTTGCATTGAACTTTCAAGTGTTAGGTGTCATTCTTAATGGCAATTTAGTTGTCGCACCTATCTGGTGACGTTTTCTCTTAAATGTCAGTAAAATAACCCATAGGGTCTATATAATAACTGACCATAGGGTATGATATTCGTTCTCTGAAATGCTGACCGTACAGGGTATGACTTTTGGAATGCGTGTCGCGCATACGTATCAAAATTTGGCCGAGAACTCCCCCTTCCCCCCGGGGAGCAGAACATGAAAATATCATTATAATTATAACTATTATCACTTTTTCTCTTGTTTCAGATTGGACATGCTTTATGATGGAACCAGGGACTTCTTAACATTGTTCCTTGGGGCTGGGTTAAAGCTTACCGAAGAAGAGGTTAAACAAAAAGTACAGGAAGTCACGTTACCTAAATTCATGCCCATTTACGAAAAGGTGAAGATTGGTTTGAGCTTTCATATTCTAGAGCTTTGTTTGTGTTTTATACTTTGATGCAGACAAAACATTAATCAATCTGTTAAAACCTTTTATCAGAAGGTGGCAATACACTGTATATGTTGTCCATGTCATCTACCTTAATTTAATAATGTTATTATACCAATTAATAATAATATGATACCGAAAATTATTTTGAATTCTAATATTAAATTATGGAGAAAATATATTCGTCCGTTTATAAACATAATTTATACACTGTTTAGTGCCATATCAAACAGATAGCAAAAGATTAAAACAGAAAAGGACCAACAATGACTATCTATTCAGGCAGAATGCTTTGAGATGTAACAAGAAAGTTTGGTGGTTTTACTGACCCGCTTTGTAACTTATTGACGCAAATAGAATTACATTTTTCTGTTTTATTTTTATTTTTAGATTCTCAAGGAAAGTGGAACAGGTTATTTAGTAGGAGACAAAGTCAGTTTTGCAGATGTGGGACTCCTGGAAGTGCTGCTGTCTGTGGAGGATTACATTGGGGAAGAGGCATTTAAGGATTATCCTTTGTTGAGGGTAATTATTATAGAAAATATTATATTGATACAATTAATTAATTTTTTTTGTTAAGAAGATTTCAAGCATGTTTTATAACTTTTCGTTGCTGTAGCCCTGACCAGCTGACTATTTCAAGACTGGATTTGTCGGATAAGTACATGTTCTGGCTCGAAAAACATACATTTTCACGAGTGCCATCACAGGTTGATATTCAAACTATAATTCGTCTCATGTCTTGAGAATTCTCAGTGCCCATGCATGTGGCCTGCTTTGCACAAGGATTTCAAACTTAACATTTTTAAGAGATTTTACTATCAATACAGTGCCGCCTGTAAGTATGTGAAACGCATGACATTGTGCCATTGCATCAATGCTAAGCATCCTCAGCCTAACTGCTTGTGGAGGCATGAATTCATCGGATGAAAGGGAAACAAAGTGGGTCATAAAGGCCGATGTGTGAGGCAAGTGGGATAAAAATAGCAGCCCATTTTCTTCGCTGTAGTCGGAGTTAGGTATGGGTCAAAGTCTTTGATAAGTAAGTGAACCACCCTTCCCTATCTTTTAGCATTGGGCCTGCGTTTCACTTACTTATCAAAGACTTTGACCCATACCTAACTCCAACTAAAACAAAGAAAATTGTCTGCTATTTTTATCCCGCATGCCTCACATATCGGCCTTTATGACCCAAAAAGTTTTCCTCTCATCGGATGAGAATTTGTCCTTCCAGAAGCATTTTGATTAAGGATGTTTTAACATTGATGCAATGGCACAATATCATGCGTTTCACTTACTTACAGGCGGCACTGTACATACACAAGAGGCAGCAGCAGTGAGCTGCCACTGGCAGGGAACTCTTCCAGAATTCACATGCAGCAACTGACAGGATCTCTGTCTCTGTGGTAGAATAACTGCCCCGAAAACTGACACATTAAAGCCTCTATTGTCACATGTGTAATTATATTAGGCAGCCATGAGCGAAGCTCACTTAGCACAAGGACAGCTCATACTGTGTGGTGCTCCTGTCTGCAGTGACTGCCTGAACAGGAAGTGCCTGTAGTTGCCATAAAGTTGGAGCTAGTAGTTTAGTCACAGTTTAGTTTGGTAAATAATTAAAATATGTTAAATAAATTCCAAAATAGATTTAAAATTTCAGTCTTGTCCTATAACAACCTCCAATGACATATTTCAGGGATTTAAATCAACATGTGTATCAACATTGGAAATATTTATTTCCATACCACCTGATTGCAAGAAGGGAATACAAATTAAAAGTCATTACAAATGTTGATGACTTAAATAGATCATCAAGTAAGAAATCATAACAACACTTAAGGTTGCATAATCTTCATTGACTATCAACAAATTATATAACAGTCTCGAAGTAAACAGTCACCTCTGAATAGCTATGGTTTTGTTGATCTCAGTTATGTGTAACATCAACAATTTAGTGCAATCTATCTATCAATCTATCTATCTATCTATCTATCTATTATCTATCTATCTATCTATCTATCTATCTATCTATTTCTTCTATCTATATCTCTCTATCTATCATTTTATCTATACATCTGATCTTATCTATCTATCTTATCTATCTGTCCATTTGCACAGTCCTTTAAAAAGATATGTTGGCCTTCTGCATGGAATGTTGAAGATAATGCAGTAATTCTATGACAATGCTGCACGAATTTCATGGCAGTGCCATTTACATATTATTCAGAATATAGAAACAGAGGCCCAAAGATGGGAGTTTAAACATGAAAGTGCTAAATTTACTTATACCTGGCTATGGAATTCTTCGACAGTCTATTCACAGTCAGTAACAAAGGGACCAGGGTCAGTCTGCATGTGGCTCAAGTTTTATTTACAGCCAGATGAAATCTACCCTCCTGAGTAAATGCTAATGCATGATTACATGGAAGGCTATGAATTCCCAAGCTCCTTCCTACATTCAAGAACTTAAATTCAAGCCGAACCCCAACAGCACCACAATCTGGAAGCAACCATAGACACCTGTTAGCAGAAACCTGTCCCATGCAACAAAAATAAGTTTGAGGATAGAGCTTTCTCATATGCAGCTCCAAAACACTGAGATAATTGGCCAGAAAAATTGGGAACAATAAAGACGCAGTTTAACGAAATTAGTGCTATATTATAATTAATGCAAACCTTGTTCTTCTTCAGGAATTCTTGGCAAAGATGAAGTCTCTAGATGGCGTCAAAGTTTATTTGGCAAAATATACCGAAAAAGGAAAATGATGAAAGATATGGAGTAGAGGTCATGAGGGTATTGGGATTGGGAAAACTATAGTCACCTTGCTATTTTTGGAATTAACTCAATAAAGCAATTGCAGAACCAGCTACAATAAAAAATTAAACAGCACTGTATAATGCTATATATATAGATGTACATTGAATTTTTACGTATAATTTTATGCAACTGTTATTGTTTTGCGAAATAAACATGAATAAATTAATTAAAATTTGAATGTTTTTGGTAATTAATTTTGGCCACTATTAGTGGAATTCACTATGACTTTTCGCCCTTTTTCTGTTCCAATTTTAACAATGTAGTAATAAACAGTCACAAAGCAAAACATTGCCATTATGATATGGAGAAGAATTTCCCGTTTTGAAAGCATTTGTTATGATTCGTACCAACTTCCATCAAGTTGCCGCACAATTGTTTGAAGCAATCTGACACAATTATGACAAGTATAGGTTATTCACCGAGGGCTTTAGTTCGAGGTGTTATAAACACATATTCCTGATCCCGTGGCGAATAACTGGCTTATACCGTGCGTCAAACAGTCAAACATAGGACAACAAGTGGACAGCAACAAACATGGGAATGATCGTCCTGAAATACTGGCATGTAATTGGCTCACAGAGGTTTCGAATGATAAGCTGGGAAGAATGGAGGTGATCCATCGGCAAGCTGTTTTCAAATTTTGAGGCATATCATAAATTCATAACAGAGTATTTTTTTAGTGAATTTTCATTTTTACCATGTTAAAAAATGCAATGATTCTGGCTCATTCCTTTGTGCTAAAGCATTGACCATATACTTTGGTCACTGCCTTGATTTTTAAAAGTGTCTTTTCTTAAGTGCATGGCACATATCTTTTCCAAGCCAGTGACACCAATTTGCAATGCATACACTAGCATTATTTCCTGTGGCACTCCCAATACATCTCTGTAACTTGTTACAAGTTAGTCACATTCTAGTCCTTATATAGTCAGGTAAACACCAATATCACAACATCCCTGTATCAAAAGCTGAAGCATGGCGGAAGCAAAACTATATTATTTCAATAGAAGAGGACTCGCAGAAAAGATCAGGATAATGATGTGTGTTTGAAGTATCCAGGTATCTGACTTTTGTTGAATTAGAAATACAGCCAAGTTTGTTCTCTATTCTATATTTGATGCCATAAAAACGATAATGCATTTAACTGTCAATACTCATTATAGTAAACATATTAGTTAGGGTTTGACCATCTAATTTCCAGGGGAGGCCATGAAATTTTCTTTGATGGGCAGTGGCGGATACAGGGGGGGGGGCCTAGGGGCCAGGGCGCCCCTAGACCACCAAGTTATATGAGCATTTTAGAAGAAAAAAGGCGATAACGACCCTGCGAAATGCCAACCCATCCGGGGAAACTAGTCGTGTCTGGACACTCCATGGGGACTAATTTTTCCTGGTAACGGCAGCAGTATATATATTTATTTGAAGCCCGCCAAGTCCTCAAATATTCATTCCTGAGTCAAGCAGAGCGTTATAAAGAAATACCCCTGACAGAATATATTTATTTTAACACTGGCCAAAAATAATTAATTCATTCACCAAAACTGAGCAAGAAATTATTTTTTTTTTAAACAAACTCGAAGCCCCTCCCCTCTTGAGATTAAATGGTCTCACCTAGGGTGGTCCAAAAACACTTTCTTCTAAATTTCTCTGATTTGAATCTTGCATTGTGATCTTATGTCGATAGAAGGTATTGAGTGACAATTTCAGCAAAATCAGTTGATATTTAGAGGTGGCACTAAGCCGTTGAAGTTTAACATGCGATTCCCCTGCAGCAGACCTCAACATCATTGGTATTTGCAAATCTTGCAATAATGGCCAATAATTTTGATCAAATAACCTTTTTTAGTATGTCAAGGATGCCCAATCTAGTCCTGATATTCTTTTTGAATTACGAAGTTTCGTAGCAGGTCACCATACATATTACATAGGTCAATTATCAAGCATATTTTTTCATAAAAACAGGCAAATATTGCACTTACTATGAATAATAAATCAAAAATGACCCCCAGATATTACTTTGCCATGCCAAATTTATTATACACTAAAAAAGTGCAACAAAAAAGTCACTTCGGAGAAAGATGAGGAAATTGACCATTTTTAGCAGCACAGCTGCTCTTACCCCAAGAATTTCATGCAATCTCGTTAGCACTCTGGAGGTCACTCTCTTTCACTGATCTCATTCAAATTTACTCTACATTCTCTGTAGGTTTTTAACTTTCGACCAGTCACTTTTGGTGCTCTTTTACGATGGAAAACATTATAAAGAAACTAAAATGGACTGGCTTTCATGGGTCAAAGGTCAACCATGCCTTCTTCTTCTTCTTCTTCTTAGTACATCCGTGACCAGCGGCCTGTGTTGGAACCATGCACTGTCTGTGCTGCTTAAAGTGCTTGCACGTTAATTTTTCGGTTGCGCTGATGGGGAATTACGTGATAAACTTCAAAGGCTTTCAAAGTTTGTGCCACCTCTAAATATTAACCGATTTGGCTGAAATTTTGCATGTGTTTGTTTTGCTTATGTGGTCAACAATTTCTACTTTCAAATTGGGGGTTTTAGGAGATTTGATTTTTCCAATGGGAATGTTGACGACCCTAGGGTACCATCCTATCAATTCTCATTCAGATGCAGCTGTGAGCATATATCACCTCAGTGAAGTTCAGCTTTCTTTGGGTTACAAAATGGGGTAGGCCTATTTATGACCAAATGGTTGTATGGTGGTATTTTGAGATGTACTCCCAGTGGCCACTCGTGAAGATATCCTGAGTCCTCTGTACCCACTTGTGCTGATGCACTCATGGGTACAGAGGACTAAGGATATCTTCAACTCATGGAGTACATTTCAAAATACCACCATACCCATTTGGTCTTATCATAGTCCATCCCTCCGTGATAATTCTACTTTCCTGCATTCTTTTTACCTTTCCTTAAAGTTGAATCCCACACTTGGCAAGAAATCTAAAATCCATGAGATATTCATGAAACTTTGCCAAAATGTTCTTCAAAAAGAAAGCTTTCCAACTAAAAAAAAATAGGCGGCCTATCCAACATAATTTTCGAACTCTGATAGTTTCAAAATCTTATGTCATTACATTAAAACATACAGTAAAATACTAAAAAAGAGTGGGATTTATAACGAAAAGCAGCATCACTTGAACAATATCCATGAGATATTTATGAAAAATTAAAGGAATATAGCTGAAAATACACTTTATTGAAAAACAAGTCTTTGAAGGGGGGTTACCGATGTTTTTTTAGAGTTACGTGGTGTCCAATATGAGAAAATTATGAAAAACAGTTCAACAAAAATAAGTCCCCCTTAAGATAAACTTGAATATATCAAAGATTCCTTCTCCGATTTTTATGAAAGTTGTATTGGATTATAGGCCTGTATATCGACCCAAAATGTGTGCATTAACAGTTTAGTGCCATTATTCCTCGCTGAGCCAGCAGCCTTCGAGTGAGCCTACCCATGTTTTCAAAAATCTGTGGCTTTTCCAATGCATATGGACAATTTGACCAAGCGGGGGAGCCACCAGCTGGGGTATTTTTGTTGAACTGTGGAGTACAATAGGTAGAGCAGCTGTATTCTGTGGGATTCAACTTTAAGATAGTATTAAATTCGACATGCTTGACTGACTCTGGGCCTCAACCCCATGCACCTAAGTAGCAATGAATAAGCAGATATTCAGCAGTCCACTTTCTCCGGATGAAACTAGAAACAATCCAGTTGCCCCATGACACACTTAGTAAGACACAGCTTGCATATCACATCAGCTGCATATTTTGCACAGGCTAGAAAACATTTCTATCCGTGTCATTTCTTTATATAGTGAAATTTCAGGTGTACGAGCTGTACAGTACATTACTCTAACAAACAAACAGTCGTATCTATTACATATTGTATAGTGTGAGTTAGACAATACAGAATTATTCCTTTTACGACAATAATTGATTGGCTTACAACATGGCTGAAGCTAAATTTTATTATTTTGATGGAAGAGGACTTGGGGAGAAAGTCAGGATAATGCTGTGTGCAGGAGGGATCCAGGTTTGTCATTTTATTTTATTTTATTTTGATTCGGGTATTATCCGTACATGATATTCTCTATTGGTATATTTTGAATAATATACACTTGTAGGGGAGACCGGGGTGGTTGTCACAGGGGCCGATTGTCACACTTTTTATTGTACTAAACTATGGAGTCACACAGCTCACCAATCATTGTTTTTTGCTTTTATAACCCACTGGAGTCTTTTTGAAAAATCTTGACCCTGGAAGGGAGTCTGGTAGGCACAAGGACTGTTAAAATTTCCTGTCACAAAAAGTAATTTTTTACCTTTAACTTGCATGCAATGCTAGTCTTTATCAAATAGTTGTTGAAAAAGATACAGTTAATACACTTACCATATAAACATTTCTTTAAATCATCATTAGAACAAATAGTGAAAATTTTGATAACAACGGCCTTGGTCACCGTTTTTGGAATTTTCATCATTCGGGGCAGGTTGTCACAAAAAGGCGGGGCAGGTTGTCACGCTTTTTGGAGCTGGTTGTTACCTATTAGGACCAGGCTTTTAAACCAAAAAAACTAACACAAATATAATTTTTGTGCTTTATACATGCTATTGATGACTGAAGATGTATGCAGATATTGCATTGTGTTTAAATAAATCGATTTCAAATTTATATGTAAAATTTTCCAAAAAAATCGTAAAAATCCTACTCCGTATCAGAATGCTTTCCTACTGATTGGTAAGCCTTCATTTGCAGCACTCCTTGTACACGTAGCATGTTTGTTAAGGTCTTCACTTGGCAAGTAAAGGATTCTTCATATGTCCAAAATAACTTTTCTTGGTCAAGATTTGCCCTACAGAGTTCCACTTCCTGCATTCGAGCTCATAACCAAAAGTGTGACAACCTGCCCCGAGAGTGTGACAACCTGCCCCGAAAGTGTGACAACCTGCCCCGAATTCTGAATTTTAAAAAATTTCCAATATCACATCAGGATTTCGATTGATATAGGTATATATTCGCCAGATAGATTTAAGTCACTCCCCTTTTGACATTTATACAGAATGGCAGTGCTCCTGCATGCTTTATATAGAAAAAGTAGCATGTTTAAGTTTTACACACTGTGACAACCTGCCCCTGTGACAACCAGCCCCGGTCTCCCCTACAGTTGTCTTTTGTTAAATAGCCTTTTCTTAAATTCTAGTCTTGGTTTCAATAAAGTTTTCATATGATTATGACATCGTTACACTGTATATTGCATCGATGTTTGCTTTTAGCGTACTTCAATGTTTATTACAATATCGGAAGATAATGATAATTAATTACTGAATGTCTTTTTTTTATCCAAAGATCTTTGTTATTGTTGTTTTTTTTTGCATTTTACTCACAATTCACTTAAAGCAAAGACATTCTACTTTCAATAGGACATGTCACGGAAATACATAATAGCAATCTGTGTGAAGTGCGAATGGGCAAGTCCCCTTCAGCACTCTATATCACTATCATGTGTGACTCCAACACCACTTGCAGCAACAGAGATGTCTGCACTGAAGTCCTAGAATATCACAAGTAGTCTAAATATTGCAAAAAAGGGATGAAAAATATGTCATGATGTTCTTCTTGCCAAAACAATGCTAGATACCGTATTTCCCTGAACACAATCATGAAGGCTTCTCAATTAAGCCCGAATCTAGTTTGTCCGAGCCAATGGACATTAAATGAAGTAGTGTTGCACCCAGCGTTCATAAATTAGATAGATAGATAGATAGATAGATAGATAGATAAATGGATAGATGGATAGATGGATAGATGGATAGATAGATATATTGATAGATAGATAGATAGATAGATAGATAGTTAGATAGTTAGATAGTTAGATAGATAGATAGATAGATAGATAGGTGTTTCAATTATCCTGGTAATTTAGGTACTACCTTTTTTTTAGTTTGAAGATATTTTACTGACGGAAAGGGCAGAAATGGAAAAACTTCTGGAAGGTAAATTCCTTTTTTTTGATTAATCAAAATCAAATTTTTGTTTATTATGCAATTATTCTATCATATTGCAAAGGCAATTATGTCATTCATAAATTGCAGTATTCTGTGTGACATTGTTGCATTTTTATTACGCTGACATTGTTAGGCCACACATAATTGATTCTATGCTTCGCGGACCCGCCGACACAATAGATTACCTGCCGATGGAAAAAAAAAATTTTTTTTTTTTTTGACATTATAAAAAAATTTTTTTTTACCTTTTTTTTTTTTGTCCTACCGACCGACCCTAGAAAAAGTGCCTTGAGAGGATCCGAGAAGCTAAAGATCAATTATGTGTGGCCTTATGCTTCAGAGGGATCCCTCCTATTCAATCAGCTGCCATTGTTGGAGATTGATGGACTCAAGTTAGTCCAGGGCACCGCCACAGCGAGATATGTTGCCAGAAGGTCAGGTCTCTACAGTGATGACCCCAAGATTCAAGCAAGGTAAATGAAATGTGTCTGTCAAAGAGAAGAGAATGTTAAATCATCATCATCAAGACATTCCTACTTACGGCAAAAACTATTAGTATGAGTTGCTTGGGCTTGTTTTATTACAGTCTGCCTATCATTTTAAGCTGGCTTGATTAGTCAATAAGTAATCAAACATCCTCCAAATATATATGAACACAAAAAGCAATTAAAAATGTAATCTTTTGCTTCTGTGAACAGCCGAGTTTGTTTGGATTAGCAAATAAGCATTTATAGTTACTGACTTGTCAACACTGTATATGTCACTGGTCTTGAAATATGTTTTATGATATTCAAATTAGATTTGTTCTATGTAATTCAGTGCTTCAACCAATCACATGAACACTATTTGCAACGTTTCGCTATCCTATTTCAGCACCTCATACAAGTTTACTGAAATTGAGGTAACAGAAACCAAATATGTGTAATTGTTCTTACTCAGAGTGTTCGGAATGGTAGCGACACTCTATATAGATGCAATACAAACTGATAAACATTACAAGAACAGTTTCACAAAACCGTTATTCACCATTTTAGTTTTCCTCTTGGCTATTTTCAGATTAGATATGTTGTATGATGGCACCAGGGACTTTTTGATGCTTTTCTTGATGCCTTTTATGAAGATGACTGAAGAAGAAGTTAAACAAAAAGTACAGGAAGTCTCATTGCCTAAATTCATGCCAGTTTATGAGAAGGTGAAAGATAGTTCTACCTTTCAATTTCTCTGAAACTTATGAATTTGACCAGATTTCTAATATGTGTATAATTGCTGCTAGTCAAATAGCTTCCCTGGTCATAATTATATAGGAATATGAAATTTGGGCTTATGATTAAACGTCGTTCAAGAAATAATTAAAATAAAAGCTAGTTTAAACAATTTTCATTTTTATTTCTTCTTCAGATTCTTACAGAAAGTGGAACAGGTTATTTAGTTGGAGACAAAGTCAGTTTTGCCGATGTGGGACTCCTGGAAGTGCTGCTATCTGTGGAGGATTATATTGGGGAAGAGGCATTTAAGGATTATCCTGTGATAAGCGTAATTATGACAATCAATTTTTATTGGGCACTTAAAGATAAGGCATGTCAACTGCATTTCACAGCTGAAGTCAAAATCATAGACTCAGACTCAGAAATGTCTGAGCACATCTTGCTTTACCTGTGTAACACAGTATGGTGACATATTCAACCACTTCTGATTCTTTGTTTTGACTTCAGTTGTAATCACACAATGACACTCATCACATGGGAAACATCCAGTTATAGATCTTGGCTGGTATGATCACACGTAGGGCATGTGAAGCAAAGAAAAATAAAAGACTATTCGCTGTTAATAAACTGCATGGTCTATTGCCAGTTGGTAGAAGTGAACAACCGGCTATATTAATTTGTTATAACACATCATAGGGAACAAAGTTGAGGTTCGACCCAATGAAACTGACAAGGATCTTGACAATGCTTACACACTGTCTCTTCCGGGACCCTGGTTCAGAGGTCCAAGGCCTCCATATTCCATTCAAACTGACAAAAAGTTTTATACGCTGTTCCAAGAAAATAGTTCCAACTTTATTGCAAATTCTGTTCAATATTGAGGTAAAACAAAGTCAGACAGGGAAAACATGTTCTCTCAAAGAGTAGATACAATATAATTGTCTGAATACCTGGGCATGGTTTCTTCCAGACAAACGTTTTACGATTTTTCACACTCAGTTTCTGTTAAAGGCTCAGTCAATTGCACACAAGGTGGCAGCATATGTTATGCCAAGGCTGGAACTAAGCGCCAGTTGGCCATACAACTGCGGTCAACTTGCATATAGACTCACACAAGGTTGTGATCCTAGTTGAGTGAGAGATGTTATCTGCAATGCGGATGATAATAATATAACTTTTTCCTTTGCAGGAATTCTTTGCAAAAATGAAGTCTTTGGATGGCATCAAGGTTTATTTGGAAAAATACCGAAAGAGGAAAAATGACGAGAGATACAAAACAGAAGTCATGAAAGTACTGGGATGGGAGAAATTGCCATTTTAGTTGTCTTGACTGGTTTGTAGATGTCTTGATCGTTATCTTTGTAGTGATACTCAACAGCGATTGTGAAATTTGCATTATAGTTGTCTTGACTGTTTTTTAGTTGTTTTGAGCGTTATCTTTGTAGTAATACTCAACAGCGATTGTGAAATTTGCATTATAGTTGTCTTGACTGTTTTTTTTTAGTTGTCTTGATCGTTATCTTTGTAGTAATACTCAACAGCGATTGTGAAATTTGCATTATAGTTCTCTTGACTATTTTTTAGTTGTATTGATCGTTATCTTTTTAGTAATACTCAACAGCGATTGTGAAATTTGCATTTTAGTTGTCTTGACTGTTATCTTTGGAGTAATGCTCCACAGCAATTGTAAAACAATTTCTATGTTATATAAGATGGTTTTTTTAAACCGATAACTGAGACCTGTGTAATATTGACTTTTATTAAGTTATCATAGTTATGTCATTGTCATTCTTTCGCAAAATAAATAATCAAATTGAATTGATATTCTTATGTCTTCAGTTAGCTCTTAAGTATGAAATATACCAAAAGACGCAGAATGTATTCTATTTCAACATACATTGTGTTTATGTTAATCCATGGAAAGGAATATACAATGTATGATTATATGTCATTGATAAAAGGAGATGAACTCTGGACAGGTATTACCACAGATGATTGACACTGCAAATTGATGATAGAAAATGGGAATTTGAACCAGGTTTCCAAATGTCCTTCTGACTCTTTCATATCTTCTGAAAAAGCAATTGAAAATTTATGTTTTTCCTATTTTTATTTTTTGTAAGAGGTTGCTTTATTTGAAAAGCTTGGCTGCTTCAAGGCCTCAACCCCATGCATCTATATAGCTCAGTGTGAGAATTACAACATGCAATGACTTGGTGTTGGCTGAACTACGCCTCAGTGATGCAAAAAGCTTTATACGACAGAGACAACTTAGTTTCTTTCACAAAGTGATACCTCGTAATGACTTCTCAGATACAGCAGTGGGAAAGGTTATTATCACTCTAGATACAGGGTGTCTACAGAAAAAGAGGACAGTCAACGCATCATTATTCAACAAAACATGATTTGTATATGAACAGTATATTCAGAACAGTCAAATTACCCATTATTCACACCCCTTGATGTGGTAACTTTCTGCAGATGAGACGTAAATGATGCAAAAGCGTGTTTGGTGCTCTCCATGAACATTTTGCCCCATGCAGACATGGCAGAGGCCTTTAAATTTAATGCGAGGGTTGCGATAACTTACTGGATTTTGTCTCCCAATTTGCATATACTGAATAATCCACTGGGTTCAGCTCGGGAGACAAGCGGTGGCACTCTATCTGGCTCAGGAGGCTTGTTTTGAGGCACTCCTGAGTCTTCGTCGCAGTACGAACAGGTGCTACACCTTGTAGGAAGATGATTTTTCCAACAAAAGTTTCTCGTCTGACGCCATGGCAACCCAAATTATTTCAGAATGTTATTATAAACATTTGCAATGATTCCGGAACTCTGGTCAATGGTTTATTTGAGACATTTTTGTGATTTACTTGTCATCACATGACTCCATGTTGAAGACCAAATGTTAGGTCCTGAATTGAATTATCAGCTGCTTGAGCATCAGCAAATGTCCCACTACTCACGCATGGATCATTCCTACTCTCACAAGCACCATAAATGGTGAAAAATTTCTCATCAAGAAAAAAGGACGTCCTTTTTCAGCTTAGAGCAATGCAAGAACTTTTGCGTATCATGCTTGCATTTTGCCTTTACCCTATCAGCATGCCTCGGCGGTCCAATGTCGGCCCAAAGCTGGTCCGTCGCTGCTGACATGGGACTGACGCTGGGCCTACGTTGGACCGCCGAGGCACGCTGACAGGGTAGTAGTGATCTAATTCACAAATAAACATATTTGCAATAGACCTCATATGGCTGACTATCAAATCCATTCTTATGTTAGACTTATCACCAAATTCTGAACTTATATGAGTGTGAAAAAGAAGAAAAGTGACTGTCCTCCTTTTCTGTAGACACCCTGTAGCAATTGACAAAGGAACCAAGTCCGGATTATCGAAAAGGGTATTGTCTACCCTGCTGATCCTCTCCCATGACCAAAGCCAAGAGGGTGGCTGCAATCAGTTACACAACACTCAACTTTTAAACTAAATTTCCTTCTTTTTAGAAATCTGTTCAAACTGCATTGATTCTATACTAACAGTCGAATGTCTACCAATCAACTCTTTCTCCAATCTTCCAATATCAGTTGCTCAGTGGTTAAAGCAATGGCACCTTCAATTTCATTGCGCTAGGTCAGTTTTGAATCCGTGGATTCTTGTTCTCTAAAGACTTTGCTAAGATTTCTCCATTTGGCTGTGATGTTTTACACTGTTTTACTGTGCATAACTGTATATGCTTTTTACCTACCTACTTAAAATACTTATCTTTCGCTTTTCTGATGAAACCTGATCAATCCAGTTACCCTGTGACACACTTTGTAAAACACAGCTTGCATATTCACATTAGCTACATATTGCGCAGGCTAGGGACATTCATTTTCCAATACTTTCAATGGTGAAGTTTACAGGTTCCCTGGCTATATACTGTATTACTCTTACAAACAGTCAGTAACTGTCACATGCAGTGTACTTATATAGTTATAGCTAAACAATACAGAATCGTCGTTACATTAATTGATTGGATTGAAACATGGCAGAAGCTAAGTTGTATTACTTTGATGGAAGAGGACTTGGGGAGAAAGTCAGGATAATGCTGTGTGCAGGAGGAATCCAGGTTTGTCATTTTATTTTATTTTATTTTGATTCGGGTATTATCCGTACATGATAGTTTCAATTGGTGTATTCTGAATAAGGTACACTCGTACAGTTGTCATTTTGTTTAAATAGTCATTTTTTGTATCATAGCAGAGGTGGCGGAACGCTTCGAAAAGTGGGGGGGCACCGGGCCCCGGGGCACCTCGTCTACGGTAATTTCAAGGAGAAAAAGGGCACTTTATGTATTTTTGGGCCCAAAAGTGGGAGGGGGGGTACGTGCCCCCAGTGCCCCCCAGCTCCGCCGCCTCTGTATCATAGTCATGGTTTCAATTAAGTTTTCATATGATTATGACATCATTATATTGTATCAATGTATGCTTTTAGCATACTTCAATGTTTAGTACAATATTGGAAGAGAATGATGATTAATTATTGAATGACTTTTTTTATCCAAACCGATTTTGTTCCGAATTTTTTAGATGCTCATGAAGCAGGCATTCCCGGAGTCAACATTTTTTAAAAGTCACATTTGGTCATTTTACAGCTCGGCCGATGGGAATACTGCAATACACTTAAAATATTTGTTGCACAGGTCCACGACTGGGCTCCACTATCCGGCTCACTGATTTTCCCAAGTGACGCGTCTTACTGAAAAATTATCACCAACAGGCTAAATACAATTTCAAGGCTAAAATACAATGTCCTGATTTTTGAACATGTCTGCACTGAAATCCTAGAATATGCTATGTAGTACAAATGTTGCAAGAAAGGTCATAAAAAATATGTCACCACGTTCCTCTTGTGAATGCATAATATTAGATACCGTATTTCCCTGCATGAACACAATCATAAAGGCCATTCATTTAAGCTTGAAAAACTGTTCTAGTTTGTCCGAGCCAATGTACGTTAAATGAAAATTGTTGTAGGCCTACCAGCATTCTGTACTAGAGTAGCTGAAAGACCTATCAATCTATCTATCTATCTATCTATCTATCTATCTATCTATCTATCTATCTATCTATATATCTATCTTTCTATCTTTCTATCTATCTATCTATCTGTCAAATTCAGTTTTTTAAAACATTTTTTTTTCAGTTTGAAGATATTTTACTAACGGAACGGGCTGAAATGGAAAAACTTCTAGAAGGTAAATATATACTCTCACATTTTTTATTAGTAAAATTCAAATTTCAGTGTTCCTCTATAAAATATGCATTTATCCTATCATAATTTCAAAGGCAATTATATCATTCATATATTGTAGTATTTTTATGATAGTGTTGCATTTTTATTACACTATTAACTTATACAAAAAAGGTTAGGGATGCACGGATATCCGGCAAGGTATCCGGTATCCAGCTGGATGTTGGAATTTGCAGGATATCCAGTATCCGGCAGAATTAGGGGGTAGGAACAAGATATCTGGGATGCTCAAAAATAAGGGAAAACCTGGAAAAATGTTGATAATAAATGAAAGAACGTTACAAGAAGATAGTCAAAAACATGATGTAAGGGACCGTTCAGAATTTATGACAGGGGGGGGTGGGAGTTTTGCTGGAACTTCCCGTCAAAAATCACGAAAAACATTCAATCAGAGGAACAGTCCCCCGCTGGAAAAGATTATCTCTCGGCTCTCAGAAAAAAATGTTCATCATCAACTTCGAATGCTGAAAAAGTCAGTTTTGCACGTTTACTATCCGGTTCCAACTATCAGGTTAATATCCGGTATCCGGCAGTTGGTGTTGCCGTATTATCTGGTATCCGGTATCCGGCTATTTTCACTATCCGTGCATCACTAAAAAAGGTGAAAGGTGATCTTGTAATAAATATCTCAAATTACCATGTGTAGAGTGGGTCGGGGCAAGAAGCCCGGGTTGGGTGAGAAGCCCCCCCAGGGTTATATCTAAACTTACATTTTTGGTGCTTTTTCTTATTGATAGGATTGAAGCTAGAGGCTTTTTAGGTGACGTCACAAATTTTCAAGGCATTCAGCACCAAACCATAGTCGTAATTAAAGAAACAAAAAAAGGTGCATGGTTTTTGTAACTTTGATTAATTCTTTGAAAGTGGTTGTCAGAAATAACTTTGGAAATTTTTAAAAGTATAATGGATATCTGCATTGCTTCACTTTATGACCATCACATAAATATGATTTGGATCATATATTTGCATTTTAGCTCAAAATATTGAGGTCAAATTAAAATATGTGAGTTTGGGGCGAGAGGCCCCACATGGTATGGGGCATGGGGCCCCCTTCGCTGAGGCCTCGAAGCTGCTTCCGGAACCATTTAATAATGTTTACTTTACCTTAAATCTTGATAGAATAGCTAATTGAAATAGAAAAAATTTTGGCCGAAATTGAAAAAGGGCAAAAAATATTAAAAAATAAAAGTGTGAACCGAAAAATTCTGAAATTCAGAAAAAGTGAATAGAATGCCTAAAAAATGATAGAAGAACCCCAAGAAATAACTTTCAAGCTGAATGCACTCGCAAAAAAAATTGCCATAGGATTATAATAGGGGGCTTCTTGCCCGATGGGTGGGGTAAGAAGGCCATTTTATTTTTTTACAGAAAGGGCCGTAACTCCTTTATTAAAATTGGTAGACATTCGTTTCACTAGTTATAAGTAGAGTCAAGTGATCCCTTCCTGACAGCATAAGCATTCAAATAATCGACCACAAAATGTAGGTCAAATCACATCTCGAAGTTAAGGGGGGCTGCATGCCCCGCGCTACTCTACTATATTCATCTTTTACTGAATGACATTGTTCACAAAAACAATAACCAATTGGAAACAACAAAACTAATTTAAAAGTCAAAAAATTTACAAATATAGAAGGGCAATTCCGTAATGTCCGATTTACAGATTCGTGCACCATGTGAGTACTTCAGACACGATGACATTTTGCCTTGTAGCTCCTGTTGCACTTGGAGCTTTGGTTTACGGCTTGTTTAATACCCCTATGACCCAGTCTCACCCCTGTTTAACAATGAAATAGCTGAGGTGTAATGGTAGGGCTGCAGAGCTGCTAAAGTGTCAAATCATCTGTAAATCGGACTTTAAAGAATTGCCCAGAAGTGAAATTTGAAAGTTTAATTCAGTAAATCAATATCAATATGCACTTCTTCACCCTCTTGTGTTTTCCAAATCGAACACACTGGAAATAAGTTCATGTGACTTTTGTGTGTCATCCGTGATCTTTTATTTATTAGTTACTTTATATGTCGATTCTTCATTATTGTAACTTCCAAATAACAGACCAAAATAAAATCAATCAATCAATCAATTCCATAAATTCCAAAAACAAAATTTTACGAGCCATAACTTTGCGTTGGTGTAATGTTTCAGAGGGATCCCTCCTATTCAATCAGCTGCCATTGTTGGAGATTGATGGACTCAAGTTAGTCCAGGGCAACGCAATGGCCAGATATGTCGCCAGAAGGTCAGGTCTCTACAGTGATGACCCTAAGATTCAGGCAAGGTAAATGAAATTGTGTTTGTAAAATGAGATTTTTCAATCATCTTCATCAAGACAGTTCTTACGGCAAAAAATATTAGCATGAGTTGCTTGGGCTTGTTTTATTACAGTCTGCGTATAATTTTAAGCTTGCTTGACTGGTCAATATGAATCAAACATCCTCCAGCTGTATATGAACATGAAAAGCAATTAAAAATGTAATCTTTTGCTTCTGTGAACAGCCCAGTTTGTTTAGAAATGATCCAGATTAGCAAACAAGCATTTGCAGTTACTGACTTGTAAAGTGACACTTTTGAGTATTTGTTACGGTAGCTGCTGTTAAAGTAACTCAGCAGGTTTTATAGTGTACTTGCTGAAATTGAAACAACAGAAACCACAGATGTCTAATTGTAAAAATTCTCTCTCAGATTGTTTTGAAGGGTAGTGACACTGCATAGATGCAATACAAACTGATAAACAATACAAGAACAGTTTCAAAAAATAGCATGCAATGCATGCACCG
Source organism: Platynereis dumerilii (assembly GCA_026936325.1). Classification (NCBI taxonomy): domain Eukaryota; kingdom Metazoa; phylum Annelida; class Polychaeta; order Phyllodocida; family Nereididae; genus Platynereis; species Platynereis dumerilii. The sequence goes on along the minus strand of JAPTHN010000090.1, from coordinate 1,213,245 downwards.
TGTCCTCGAGCAATTATATATAACTCAATGGGATATGATCATTACATTAACACATCTCTATAAATTGTAAAAAGTTGCATTCTATCGATAGATCTATCAATCTACCTATCAATCTATCTATCTGTCTATCTATGTGTCTATGTGTCTATCTATCTGTCTATCTTTAGTAATTGGCTGAAGCATAAATCTCTGGTTGTGGTGCACCCCACTTTGTCTCAGGGCGGAAGGGCCAAAGGAAGAAGAAAAGATGCTTCTCAGAAATCGTCTGCTGAACAAGGAGGAATTTGGTGGATTAAAGTTAAGTATTTAGAGCAGTGAGACATAAGATTAAAGCCAAGGCATCTAGTGCAACAGGGTTAACACTGGGCATCATAATGGCATCATAACTTTGGGTGGTTCTTGCATCTGTGAAATGCTTTTCGCTCCACACCAACTTTTGATATGACAATCCCATTGATGACGACAAAGGGCCCGAGGCCCTGCTCTCGGACACAAAAATAACGTGCAAGCACTTTAAGCAGCGCAGGCCTGAATAATCTGTCACTGATGAGTTTAGAGTGGCAACCCACTGACCAATGAACAGTACAACTTGGGCTTTAAATTCTAGTAAAAAATGCACTAAAATGTACTAAAACTGCCTAATCTCAAACTTAACTGATTGACTTCTAAATTTTGATGGGTATTATTTGTACTATAAGATAGCATACTAGCTGATTGTAAACAAGAGAACTCCTTAATTAGGTCACTTGGTGTGTACACAGTGTCTGGCTGTCAGTGCAGCAGCAGAGCAGCAGCAGCTCACCATTTACTATCATTTAAATTTCCTGGGAAAAACTAGCTCTTTAGTTGAATAAATAGAAAAATTATTGTCACAGAAGTTTACCAAAAGTTGATGGAAGCAAGATAAACTCATGATGAGACCATATGGCAAGTTTCAGAGTGATAGGTGTAACAGTGTGATCGCCTATATGGTCAGAGTTTGTAGAAAAATTCTAGGGGTAAGAGCAGCTGTGCTGCTAAAAACCGTTATTTCAATATCAATGTCATTTTAATTTTCTTTTCGGCTCATTCCAGATTAGATATGTTGTATGATGGTACCAGGGACTTTTTGATGCCTTTCTTGATGCCTTTTATGGGGATGACTGAAGAAGAAGTGAAACAAAAAGTACAGGAAATATCCTTGCCTAAATTCATGCCAGTTTATGAAAAGGTGAAAGATAGTTCTACCTTTCAATTTCTCTGAAACTTATGAATTTGACCAGATCTCTAAAATGTGCATTTATAATTGCTGCTAGTCAAATAGCTTCCCTGGTCATAATGATATAGGAATATGAAATTTGGGCTTATGATTAAACGTCGTCCAAGAAGTAAATTTTGAAAACTAGTTTAAACAATTATTATAATTTGGACTTCATTTCAGATTCTTAAGGAAAGTGGGACAGGATACCTTGTAGGAGACAAAGTCAGTTTTGCAGATGTGGGACTCCTGGAAGTGCTGCTGTCTGTGGAGGATTATATTGGGGAAGAGGCATTTGAGGATTATCCCCTGATAAGTGTAATTATACCATTTGACTCCTCTGTCAGCCAATCACATGCCAGTATTTCAGGGAAATAATTCCCATATACTTTGTTGTCCTGTTATCCTCTCATGTTTGACTGTTTGAGTGTCTGTCTCATGGTATAAGCCAGTTATTCACCATGGGATCAGGAATATGTGTTTATCACACCTCGGGCTAAAGCCCTACGGTGATAAATCACATATTCACTCTCCCTTGGTGAATAACCTATACTTATGACAATAGGCCTACATTTTATAACATCTTTGGGAAAAAGATGAGGTTGAACCCCAGTGGCACTGACAAGGGTCTTGACAATACTCACACACTATCTCTTTGGGGTTGAGGTTTGGAGGTCCAAGGCCTCCACAGTAACTTGAAACCGAGAATAGAATTTTCCTGCCAATTGGCAAACATTTTGAAAGATTTTTCCTATGTTGTTCCAAGAAAATAGTTCCAACTTTATCACAAATTCAGTTCGATATTGAGATGAGTGAAGTCAGACAAGGAAAAATTATTCTCTAATAAAGTAGATATGGCTGTCTGAATGCTTGGGAATAACCCTGGTTTTGACACTCATTTTCTGTTGAAGTCTGTGTGAATTGAATTTTCCTGCCAATTGGCAAAAAGTTACAGGAGAAAATTAATTTTGAAAGATTTTTCATATGCTTTTCCAAGAAAATTGTTTCAACTTTATTGTGAAATTCAGTTCAAAATTGAGGTAAACAAAGTCAGACAAGGAAAACATATTCTTTTATTAGTTACTTACTCGTAAGGTTTTTTAAGTAATGGCGCCTGGCTCCTTCTCCCTGCTCGTGATTTCCCGCCGTATTATTGCGTCACTCTCGTTGAGAGCCAATTAGGAGGTCCGGCCCCCTCGGCTCACTGGAGCGTTTCGCTCCAGGTAAATAGCAGGGACCTTTCTGGAGCGACCACACTCGCCTCCTCATTTCGTTCATGATCAGTCATCGCTGCACCGCACGTCGCACCTAATGTAAGTCTTTGAGCACCATTAGCCTCTGTACCCTGTGATCTAGCTGGGTTATCACCCCACGGTGATTAGTATCGCATTAGATCGTGTCGATCGTCTTGATTAGATTCCTGTTGTGTTGCCCCACTTCGTCCGTTTACATTTGTCAATCCACATTTTTTGGCGCCAAAAATGGGCCGCTCCGGACGTAAGAGAAAATGCACTACATGCCGGGAGCCTGCCGCAGGCCACCCTGGTCCTATGGGGAAAAGCTGTCACACAATATTGGAAGCGTTCCGTGCAGGCGCAGTACACGATCACACAATTGTTGACACTTTGCAGGCAGGGCTCTCTGACTTAGCGGTTGTTCAGGATGGCGATTTGGGGAGCGAGAATTTCGGTTTCTATGGTTTAGGGGAGGGGACCAGAGGCACGAGTCCCCGGGGGCAGATAACATCCCCTCGTTTTACCATAGTAACTTGGTGGCGGACTCTGAGTTGACGGCTGAAGACGAGCGTCCGCTCGTTACCATGGGCACCAATCCTGCCGGTCACTACAGTGCTCCTAGGCCACATGTAGAGCCCCCTGGTGATTACGCACGCTGCGTGTCCCAAGGTAAACAGCAAGCTAAACATCAGTCCCATGAAGGTTACCTCATAGGAGCTTCCCTCCCGGGCGGCTATGGCGGCTAGGTCCACCCAGGGCCTTGGTGAACACACTCCAATGTCGGGGCGTCCTCTAGTATCCTCTGTATCCGATGTGGCTCGTTCGTCCTGTCTCCCTGCACTTCAGATACCTAAAAGTGTGGTGCGTGATAGGGCGCGAGAGGGCGCCAGTAGCCAGTTACCTTTGTCCGAGAGCGCCACCCGGGCGTGTATATGTTGGAAGCCTTGAGCCTCAGGGTAATGCTGCGCAATTGTACCAGGGCAGTTGTGAGGGTCGAGACTTACCCCCTGCCAGTGTCAGTTATTATAACCAGTCCCATGTCACACGTAATGATACCATGTTACCTAACGGTCACTTCCAGGACCGGGCGCACGCTACCCACCAGGTGCCGCCACTTGTCACTAGAGCTGGAAGGAGCATCAGCCCCCGCTGTATGCCCATGAGAGATATGACAGAAATCCCCCGCCGGGGTGGCGTACCATGAACCAGTCCGTGAAACCCTGTACCAGGCCCACTCTAGGGCTAATTATTATGGCGAAGTTGGCAACCATTCGGTGAGACCCGGCCCATCAGGGCTAGCTACCTTGAAGCATCAGCTAGGGGCCCTTCCTGGGCTGACTACCATGAGTCACATGTCCCGAGAGGTCGCACCCAGGGCCTCGGCGGCGCACCATTGGCCGCTCACCAGGACGTCAACTACCAGCGCCACCTACCAGCCGGACGGATGGATGCCCCTCCACCCCTGGGATGGATGGATGCCCACCACCCCCTTGGACGGATGGATGCCCACCCTCAACCAGGAACCTCTAGGATCCAGGACCACGCCATGATGACCCCATCAGGACCCTTCAGCCATCAGGAGATTCTCGCAAGGATCCCACCTCACATCGATGCAAGAGTTGCCCAGGCTGCCAATCCAGGGTGAGTTCATACACCTGGTACATTTCCTAGATTGCAACTCCAATGATTATCAGGAGGTTAAGATGGTTGATGGTGTAAATGGCCTTCAAATCAAATCTTCTCGGCCAAGGAGATGATTACAAGCTTTTATAAATGGCTAGAAGCGTGGGGTCACTATGAGGTGCTCTTAACTTGCCATTATGGCATCGAAATTTTTCTTGAGATGGCAAAGTATAGAGGTTTCCTACTTACTCAAGCTGATAATTACAAAATTCCTTACATACTCACGTACGATGAGCGCAACAGGGCCGCACTAGGCAGGCTCCGATCATTTAACTTTGACTCGTTTGATCAGAGATTATATACCATCATTTTCAATGCCAGTGCCCTAAGGGTTACCACCAAATGCCAAAAATGTGGTGCCAACGATCACAGCGCGAACGACTGCCCCTTTCGCGGGAGCGGCCCCAAGGGGCCCTCCAACCAACAGCCAACCGCCGACAAAGGCAAAGGCAGGGGAAAGTCAGTTGCAGTTTCAGCTGTGTCACTTGGAACCCATACTGATCACACCATTACAAATTCACACATAAGCTGTTAGATTGTTGCTCAACATTGATTATTCAGTTTGATGTTTTGAATAAATCCAAAAGTTACAATATCCAGCTATATATAATGCATGGATTTTGTCTTTAACTGCTATCAGTTTTAGCACTTTTACAACACAACAAATTCATTCACTCCCACATTCATTTGTTGGTCTGAGAGGTTATCATGTGCTGCCCTGTCTTGGAAAAAATAATATACTCAGGATCCATTCAGAATTTAAGACCAAATAGGGGGGGGGGGGAGTTTTGCTTGGGAGCATCCTTATCACTGATTTCCAATAATTTTTATTTGATGATTGAACTCTTAGCCTCCTTGTCTGCCCTTTTCCCAAATTTTTGGGGGGCAACTACCCCCCACCCCCCCCCCCACATTTGTCGTCGTCTGGTATGCCCATGCAACACCGCCATGTTCACTTCCAAGAAATCTCCCCATCATCCCCATTCCAGTCATCAATTCTGAACAGTTTCTTGGCGCAGATCTCACCTGAATGGCTGAAAAGCCACAAGGTGCTGCCCTCAATGAGAAATTTCACAACAGGACACAATGAATGTCCATGAGGGATCAAGCAAATGGCTCAAACATAACAGTTGCACCTGCTCCAACTGAATCAAACAACCATACCAATGAATGCAGATTAATCAATTGTTATTCACACTTAGACAGCCCATACGCCTGACTTGTTGGTGGCAGTTGGAATCAACACTCAAGCTTGGAGTGCCAATAGTGATGTCAGTATTGCAATACTGACATCATCTAGGCATATATTCACATGGAACATGGCACACTTATACGAAATCTGTAATAACAGTCAGTTCCTGTTGAAGTCTTTGATTTGAAGCACCCAAATTAAATTACGCTTAATTAATTCATATATACTCCCTACATGTATATCCATATGCAAATACGCTCCCTTGTATAAACTTTTGGCATTTTTGCAGTACAATTGCAGTACATATGGTAATTTAAATTATTCGAGCGCTTCAAATGTACTTTTTTTTAGCTCTGGGTAAGCACTGGCCATAAAACAGCAGTCAACTGGCAGATAGACTCACACAAGTTTGTTGTCCTAGTTGCATGAGTGATGTTATCTACCCTGCTGTTGATAATAATATAACTTTTTCCTTTGCAGGAATTCTTTGCAAAAATGAAGTCTCTGGACGGCATCAAAGTTTATTTGGAAAAATATCGAAAGAGGAAAAATGACGAGAGATACAAAACTGAAGTCTTGAAAGTACTGGGATGGGAGAAATTTCCATTTGGTTTTTAGTTGTCTTGACTGTTTTTTAGTTGTCTATTGTTATTTTTGAAGTATTACTCAGCATCAATAATGAAACAGTCTCTATATTATATAATCTGGTTTTCAAAAAACCTATAACTGAGACCTGTGTATTGACTTTTATAAAGTTATCATAGTTATGTCATTGGCAGATTTCACGAAAAGTGCTCTTAAAAGGTACCTTAAACTTTCCAACCCCTTTTTTATCTCTCTGTTGCTTCCTCAAGCAAGTAAACTTATTACTAAGTACATCTGTGAGGTAATGAATAAATATCAATAAAATATTCCTCAAATATGTAGCTTTCTCCTCTTAAAAAGATATTTTTTTATGCCTCATGAGGACAATTTTGGACGACCAAACTTACTGGTGATCAGACATGCTTACTTTGGCACTCTGTGGAATCTGCTAAAACCAATTCAGGAAAATGTAATGGTATGTGATTGATAAAAAACATCTTGAAAATTATTCTGGAACCATTTTTAATTGTCTTGGTCATTATAAAACTTGAAAAAAATGAAAAATAAAAAAAGACTGCTAATGTAACTCGATTCCATCTCAGGACACTGAGGTTACATTAGCAACTTTTATACGGAAATTTTTCTGTTTTCTCGCTACTTATGCCAATTTCAAACATGAAATTATAATATTTTATTGAAAAACGTGTCTTATTTGCCTATTTACATCACCAAAAACATAAACGACTGGGTGTGGTACCTGTTTCTTTATTGCTAATGTAACTGCAATTTTGCATCCGTCCATTTCATAGTGTTACATTAGCAAAATGTGTACATAAAATTGACGTTAAAAAACACATGATTAGATCTCAAATTTTTCTGAACTGAAAGCCAGGTCTCCCAAGAGCAGGCCAGGGGTGGTACCCTGCTGGTGACTTCATTTATATTGCAGAAGGATCAGCATAAAAAATTCCGTCCTACATCATTCATCGTTGTTACATTAGCACAAGGCCATATTTTTAGCTACTCTGACCTACCAATCCAACAGAAAAGATTGTTTACCCATGATTTTACTTAATGGATTGACACAATAAAAGATTTAGATTTCAGCTTTTTTTTTGTCCTGCCAGCTTTCCTCAGAAGAAGCACCCTGAGAAAATCTGACGATCTACGAATCGATTATGTCTGGCCTCATCAGTATTGTGCTAATGTAACTTGTGGACAAGTTGTGGTAAGTCATTTTGCCGCTTTTTCGTGAAATCTGCCCTTTGTTATTCTTTTGCAAAACAAATGATAAATTGAATCAGTAATCTTGTGTCCTTGGTTGGCTCTTATGAAGTTTACCTCAAGACACTGAATGTGTTTATTATGGCGTACATTGTGTTTAATAAATGGAAAGAAATATAAAATGAATGTCTTTGAAAAAAAGAGAAGATGAACTCGACACTGAAAAAGATGATAAACGTGCTGTGTTTTCACAGATTGTAGTTCTTTCAAACTTTTCACAAATGTCTTTCTGACTCTATCACATCCTCTAATACAGAAAAAACAATTCACAATTTCTTGATTATGATGGTGGTGATGATGATGATGTTGATGAAAACTCTTTGAATAATACTTTTATTAATGAGTCTATATCACCAGGAGTGATTCTGTTATTCCTATATTAAATTTTTTGTAAGAGTGTTTTATTTGACAAGCTTGACTGCTTCATGGCCTCTACCACATGTGTAGCCCTTTGTAATTAAAATATTTCTCTCTATTTTTTTCCCATGGAACCAGAACAATCCAGTTACCCTGTGACACAGTTTGTATAAAACACAGCTGGCATATCCATATTAGCTACATATTGCACAGGCTAGGGACATTTCTGTTTCTTTACTTTCATGGTGAAGTTGACAGCAGAAAAAGGTGTATTCTAGATTACTCTTGAACACAGTCAGTAACTGTCGCATAAAGTACATATAGTCTTTTCAATAATAAATTGGATAGAAACATGGCAGAAGCTAAATTACATTATTTCGACGGAAGAGGATATGGCGCGAAGGTCAGGATAATGCTGTGTGCAGGAGGAATTCAGGTATGTAATTTTCCTGTATATTTGATTATTTGTGATGATATTTCGTTATTAGTGTTTTATGATGATTCAATGGAGATTGTGAACTTGCGTTTGGTTGGACAAACACCGCATTGGTTGACGATAATTAATAACAGAATAAGTAATCTTTTTTGTTTTTTGTTAATTGAGAAAGAGTTCTTTCGAGGGTAATTAAAGAGGTGATCATGTCCATTTTTCTCAAGAAGTGTTTGGCACAGTGAGAGAATATAGTTTTAGTAATGATAAAAAGGGAATAGCAAATATGTTATGACTTTTTTTTTGCAAACACATAATTATTAGATGCCATATTTCTTTGATCATATCTCCTATGTACACACTATATTGTTAAGCTTTATGATGAATTTAATTTAACAAAGGTAAAAAAATCTAATGATTCACTGAAGTATTAACATCAAGTTATCTATCTGCCAATCTTTCGATCTTTCAATCAATCAATCAATCAATCAATTAATCTATCTATCTATCTATCTATCTATCTATCTATCTATCTATCTATCTATCTATCTATCTATCTATCTATCTATCTATCTATCTGTCTGTCTGTCTGTCTGTCTAGCTGTCTGTCTGTCTGTCTATCTGTCTATCTATCTATGTATATTTATATATATATCTATCTATCTGTCTATTCATCTATCTAATTATCTATTTATCTGATTTTGTTTTTAATTTCTCTTTTAGTTTGAAGAGGTCATAATGACAGAAAGAGCCCAAATGGAACAACTTCTTAATGGTAAATAGACTTGACTTTATCAATCAAAATAAAGTCTACAAGATGGTGCCAGGTATACACTGGAGACAGCGAGGGTGATCGGGTTATTCTGATGAAAAATATCAGAATCACATATTTTCCATCAAATTACATCAATCTATTTTAAAATGATTCATTATACTACAATCTGAGGCAGTACTGCTAAGTTAGATAGCACAGCTCAGCACAATTGACCACTTGTACGCCGAAGGTTTGCATGGTGTTTTCAGATGGATCCCTCATGTTCAATCAGCTGCCATTATTGGAGATTGACGGACTCAAGTTAGTCCAGGCAACGCCACAGCGAGATATGTTGCCAGAAGGTCAGGTCTCTACAGCGATGACCCTAAAATTCAAGCAAAGTAAAGGAAATTGAGATTTTTCAATCATTTAATTTGTGGTAGTTATAAAATAAAACTCTGCATATAGGCCTATATACACTCACCAGCAAAAGAAACATAAGAAAACTTGATTTTGGCTTATAATTATGCCAAGAATTTTTTTAGACAAAACAAATTACATGTATATGGTATTGATCCTTAGATCAACTAGTGTCTTTGTGCCAAAAATCATAGCGATTTTGTCTTCTACATTTTGAAGTGTGTAAAGCTCCAATTTTCAAATTGTCCTGTAAAAATCAAAATAGAGTTCCTGTGCTAAATTTTAGGCTTTTATCATCTGTTTGGGCATTATCTAAAATGGCGCCTTTGGTTGTTGGTAAGGTCACATTTTCTTACAAAAACTGAAATGTGATAAACAAGTCTAAAAGCCGACAGAAAATGGTCACAGCTGAATGACCTTTAAAATCATTTTTTCTCTTCGTAGATTGGACATGTTGTATGATGGAACCAGGGACTTCTTGATGATTTTCTTGATGCCTGTAGTGAACTTTACGGAAGAAGAAGTGAAACAAAAAGTACAGGAAATCTACTTGCCTAAATTCATGCCCATTTTTGAAAAGGTGAAGGATGGTTCAACTTTTATTTTCTCTGAAACTTGTTTTGTACTTACATTGTATATATTGCTCCAGTATGAATGCGATCAGATCTCTGAATTGTGTATTTATAATTGCTGCTACCCTGTTAAATTCTTCCCTGGCCATATATAGAAATATGGAATTTGGATCATCCAAGAACTAGTCTGGTATGCATATGTTGCCATATAAGACTTTGCGATACATCACACATCAGATGACATGCAGGTATCTTTTGAAAATTGAAAACTAGTTATTACGAACGGTTTTCTTTTTTTTCTTTTTTTCAGATTCTTAAGGAAAATGGAACAGGTTATTTAGTAGGAGACGAAGTCAGTTTTGCAGATGTGGGACTCCTGGAAGCGCTGCTATCTGTGGAGGATTATATTGGGGAAGAGGCATTTAAGGATTATCCCCTGATAAGCGTAATTATGACAATCAATTTTTTTATGAAGACTTAAAGGTAAAGCATGTCAACAGTAGTTGAAAAGTAGTTTATGCCATAAGAATACTGAGGAATAACCCTGGTTTATTCCAGCCTTAAGTCGTACGAGTTCCTCACACTCAGTTTCTGTTGAAGGCTCAAGTAGTTTACAGCTGGAGTCAAAAGTATAAACTCAAAATCAGAAATGTTAACTTTTGATTCCTTGTCTTAATAATGGTCTTTGGGACAGTGGTTTTGAGCACTCCAAAAAATGTCGGGACAAAATTGGTTTTTTAGATTCAAAGTGGTTTTTTGAAAAACCAAATTTCAATGCAAAAAACCAACATGGATTTTTTTTTACATCCATGTTGGTTTTGCATTGAAATTTGGTTTTTCAAAAAACCATTTTGAATCTAAAAAACCAATTTTCTCTGAATTTTTTAGAGTGAGGTCCAAGGCCACATTCCCTTGAAATGAGAATTGCACTTTCCTGCCACCTGGCAAAAAGTTAGTTTTATACGCTGCTCCAAGAAAATAATTCCAACTATATTGCTAATTCTGTTCAATATTGAGGTAAAAGGAAATCAGACTATGGGAAAACATGTTCTCTACAAAACTAAAAAAGTAGTTTATGCCATAAGAATACTGAGGAATAACCCTGGTTTATTCCAGCCTTAAGTCGTACGAGTTCCTCACACTCAGTTTCTGTTGAAGGCTCAATGAATTGCACATTAGGTGGCAGCAAATGGCAGCATATGTCATGCCAAGGTTAGAACTAAGCACTGGCAATAAAACAGTGGTCAACTTGCAGACAGACTCACTGTTACTGTCACTCAAACAAGTTTGTGGTCCCAGTTGAATGAGTGACATGATCTACCCTGCAGATGATGATAATATAACTTTTTCCTTTGCAGGAATTCTTTGGAAAAATGAAGTCTCTGGATGGCATCAAAGTGTATTTGGAAAAATACCGAAAGAGGAAAAATGACGAGAGATACAAAACTGATGTCCTAAGGGTACTGGGATGGGAGAAATTTCCATTTTAGTTGTCTTGATTGTTATTTTTGGAGTAATACTCAAAAGCAATTGTAAAACCATTTCTGTGTTAGAACTGTTGGCTTTTTTTAACCTATTTAACTGAGACCTATTTTGTACTTCCTGTGTAGAGACTTTTAAAAAGTTTCATAGTGATGTCATTGTTATCAAATTGAATCAATATTCTTATGTTTTTGCTTGGCTTTTACGAAATTTAGCAACGAGACGTGGAATGGATTTTGTACAGTGTACATTGTGTTTTTGTCCATCCCATGGCATCCATGGAAGGAATGGAAAATACATATATAATATTATGTTATGTTACAATTTGACACCTCTGTCAGCCAATCAAATGCCAGTATTTTCTTCATTGAAAAAGCAAAATTTCATATGGTGCCCGGGATATGGTGGTAATTATTGTTGACTTAAGCAGATGAATTGGCAAAAATGTCGTCGCAAAGGCTGATCGTAAATGATATGTACAAACATATTGCAATACTGAAACTGATAAATTATGAATTGGGTGTCACACTGTTGCAGCTACTTGTCAGGCTACCTTTATTCAGCAAAACATTACTCTAAAGTTTCTAAACAAGAATATGCATCTGTCTCTGTTCGGGACTGTCAAGTGGCAGCAGAATGCTGACAGTCCCTGGAAAATCGAATTGGGTCAACAATAATCTGATCTGTTTTGGACAGATCACCAGATCAGGTAGCACAACAGCTGTCCATATTACTACGCCAAACTACTTTCACAAAGCATCGTTGCTGGCAAATATCCAGTCCACTGCTTTGAATGAAAATGTTTGGAAATCATGAGACAAAAAGAAAGTTTTGAAACTTTAGCATACACTTTGCTTGTGAAAGCGATGATTTTACTCATCAGAAGCTTGATGGTATTCAATCTACTTATGCCATTTAGTGCATGTTAAATTGTGGTCAGAAAAGGGTCCAAAAAGAATGCATTCTCACTTATTCACGTGTCCATACAAAGCCAATGTTTTTTGCTTTGTGATATCAAAAATGCTCAATTGAATTTATTCTGTTACTTTATGGAGATTTATTAACTAGGACAACAATATAATTCACAATTTCATAAAAGCTGTGTTACACTCAGCAAAATGTCTTGTCCATGCCACAAGTGGCCCCCTCTATACTTGCAATATATGTGAGCTACAATGTATACATCCTCCATGATAAAAATAGTTCCAACTTATTTTGGTATTTACAAGCTGTCTGCTTAAAATTGAAGCCAACCAAAGTCAGATTAGACACTTGCAGAGTTTTTGGAAATAAACTAAACCATCACTGAATGATGGAACTGTCCTGGTTTCTTCCACACTGTCCTGGTTTCTTCCAGAGATCAAAATTCTGTTGACCGCTCACAGGAGCTCGCGAATTTTGAACCTAGGTGGCAGCAAATAGCGGTCAACTTGTAGACAGAATATGCATGGTTTCTTGCAACTAAAAAAGGAGAAGAAGATTTTAACGCCATTACAAGATGAACAAAGCATTTTTATCTCAATTACATGCAGATGATTTCATATTTGTAGACACCAAGACTGAATATGAGTTTTTTCTAGGACATGGACGGTGACTGTAAAACCAAATCAAACCACTGGGAGACCACATGGTTTTCCAGTTACTGTGTTAGGAAATGCAAGAACCTTTGGTGCAGCTTTAAAACTACTATGCATATATTTTCAGTTGGGAAAGTTTCTATTGATAAAGTTTATTTCGAGACACACACTCATACCATTAAGATTGCAAAACTGTGTCAAATGTGATGAAATTGTACCAACCCCCCATCCAAATTCCTACCCCCAACCAAACGAAGAACCCCTCACCATTTCTTATAGGCCCAGGGAGAGACCAATCCCCATTCAATCCCATTCCATTGAAGAAAGCACATGGCCACTCAATCATTCTCAAAGTGAGTTAGAGTGCAGTTGGGGTCATTGTCTTGTTTTAAGAGTTTGTTTTTTGGTACATGTTTTGTGAATCCTCTCTTTCCCAACCCAGTGACACCATTGTGCAATGTAGGCCCTGCATTAGCATATTTCCTATGGCACATATAACACACCATTCTCTTGTAAATTGTTACAAGTTGTCTACATTCTAGCCCTTCTACCCTGCTATAGCTAGCTAGATAGTATCCTGAATCAGCAACTGAAACATGGCTGAAGCTAAATTATATTATTTCGATGGAAGAGGACTTGGAGAGAAGGTCAGGATAATGCTGTGTGCAGGAGGAATACAGGTATGTGATTGTTTTTTAAAAGTTAGAAATGTAGTCAAGGTACCCCTCTATATTTAGCATGCCTCTGCCTTGAAAATTATTATTATAATAATATAATAATATAACCAGACAATTTGTTTTTTTTTTCTTGTCATATTATATAATTATACATATAAACGTCTCCTAATCCTCATCATACACTCTTGCTCATAAACAAGGAATACCTTTTCGAAAAAAGGAGTAGAAGTTCTTACTAAATAAATGTCAATTTCGCATTTTGAGTACTAGACTTGTCCACTGTAAAGGTCTAGTTAAATGTTGCCTAATTAATCACTCTTTTAAAGCCTCAACTTCCTTAGAACTTTTTTCTTGCAGGGGAATTAATACAAACGTAAATCCGCATAAGGATGAATAAGAGATGATAGATGGGCTTTTTCATGGAACTTGTCTGCCAAATGTGCCATTTTGCACTGCACTATCAATTTTGAAATTTTGAGTCAGTTCAAATGAAGTGAGATGGTTGCACAATTCCTTTGAGCTAACATAGCTTGTGGTTTTGAGTTATGATAATCTTTCAGTTGTCTCACAACAACAACCTATGTTAGCTCAAAGGAATTGTGCAACCATCTCACTCAATCATTTCAGTTGACTCAAAATTCAAATTTTACAGTGTGGCTGCAGCATATACCCCGGAAATCTGTTATGATTGATAGTATATCTATCTGCATTACTCACTGCAAATATAGTGATACTTTTTTGTCTATGAAACTGTAAAATACTTTTATCTAATTTTTTTATTCTTTAAAGTATGAAGAGGTTCTGATGACAGAGAGATCTCAAATGGTAAAACTTCTGGAAGGTAAATAATTATTAATATTTGTTATAAACTTTTAATCTATATCATAATTTACTGACTGACGAATCTTCTTTTTTTTACCAACATTTTTTAGTAGCTTTTGTTGTAATTTTGAAATTGAAAACAATTTTACAAAAGGCGTATGTGCCTCATACCATCTGCTCGTTGTTTTAAGTGCTGGTAATTCTATGCCTTTACAGAGAGTCACAAAACAGTGTTTCTAAATTAAGTAATTCAGTGGCAAGATTGATGTTTTCAAAAGAAAACAATCATTACTAATATGCAAAATTCACGTTTCTCTCAGATGGCTCCCTCATGTTCAATCAGCTGCCGTTGTTGGAGATCGATGGACTCAAGTTAGTCCAGGGCAACGCCACAGCGAGATATGTTGCCAGAAGGTCGGGTCTCTACAGTGATGACCCCAAGATTCAAGCAAGGTAGTTTATGCATGAATGATCTTATTAATATTTGGTAATTTAAGTTAACAGTGTACCAGGTCATGTTGTATACATGTATTACCAGTCCACTGAATTCTGTGGTGCTCATAAACTTAAGATGCTGGAGTCCACATCACAATAATTATCAGTTTCATTTCATTTTCTCACATCTTTTCAGATTGGACATGCTGTACGATGGTACTCGGGACTTCTTGATGATTTTCATGATGCCTTTCATCAAGATGACAGTAGAAGAAATGAAAGAAAAAGCACAGGAAACAGCCTTGCCGAAATTCTTGCCTATTTACGAAAATGTGAGGATTTTATATGTATACCTTCAACATAAGAAGAATACATAGCAAAAGCTGATATTTCATATTATATAAATAACGTTTTTCATATTATATCAATAACTTTCAAATAATGAATCATGATCTTTGAATGGCGTTACATTTTGCAGATTCTTAAAGAAAGTGGAACCGGATATTTAGTGGGCGATAAAGTGAGCTTTGCAGACGTGGGACTCTTGGAAGTGCTGCTATCTGTAGAGGATTACTTTGGCGATGAGGCATTCACGGAATACCCTTTATTGACTGTAAGTAAAGAATATTTTTCATGAACTTAACTAAAAATGTGGAAAGAATAGGAACATCGATTTTCAAAACATTTGTGTGTGTTAAGTGTGGGAAGGGAGACAAGGCAAGGATGCAGTGTACCAGAATGACTGCTTGAGGTGGTCAGATCAGTACATTGTACCAGCGGCATGTCATACATTATAAAATGCCCTGGGCGGTCTTCACTGTAAATTCTGAAATTCTGAGTTAGCTCAAATGATTGAGTGAGATGGTTGCACAATTTCTTTGAGCCATGATAGCTTGCTGTTTTGAGTTATGATAATCTTTATGTTGTTATAACTTGCAAACAACAAGCTATCTCAAAATTCAAAATTTACAGTGTTGTGTCGGATGATGATATCTTTGACGTGATATTTCATGAAGTTAAGACTATTTGAAAAGTCTCGCCCCATTTTAATGATCCATTAGTCTGGTGATGTTGATATTATCTATATTAGTAATTATGAAATAGTTGATTTGACGTTAATATATTCATTATTGACTGTTTGAAAAGTTATCCTCCATTTTCAATTATCCAGTAGTCGGTTGATGTTGATATCGACTAATTGTGAATGTTCAATTTGACATCAGTATATTTATTATTCCCTGTTTGAAAAGCTTCCCTCTGTTTTCAATGATTCAGTACTCAGTAATCTGAAGAACTTATCTGTCTCTTTTGACTATAAGGCTGGCCAACATGTTTCACACCATTTCTACTTTCAGGGATTTTTGAAGATGATGAAATCACTGGACGGCATCAAGTTGTATTTGGCAAAATACCGTAAAAGGAAAAATGACGAAAGGTCTAAAACCGAAGTCCTGAAAGTTCTTGGATGGGAAAGATTTCCATTTTAAAGGGCCACTGTCATGGACTTTTTTTATCAGTTGAGAGCTTCAAGCATTATATTTATAGATACACTATGGTGATCCTTTGAAATTCAATCCAATATAAACCCATGTAAAACTTACTTTTAGTTTTGGATTTGGGCAATAACTTTGGCACAGTAAAAAGTGACCTCTCTTGGAAAGAAAGCGCTTCATTGACATGAGAGCGGGTTTTTAATAAACAAATGCACATGGTTTGCCATGAACTTGGGAGCTGATAGGGAAAGCTGTGAACAATTTTAGAAATGACACCTTCACACTATCCTAACAATGGAAAGCTGTGATGAATTAATATGAACAGTGATTGACTTGGACCAAAATTGATAAGCTCAGACCGCAAATTTCTGACTGAGATTTCAATCATCTTATAATCATAAAAAAACTGTATCCTCTACAAAACACAATCAATCAACCAATTTATCTTATATATATTTTATCTCCATAGAGTGCATCCCTGTAAGTTCTTGCTGATAACATCTATCTATCTATCTATCTATCTATCTATCTATCTATCTATCTATCTATCTATCTATCTATCTATCTATCTATCTATCTATCTATCTATCTATCTATCTATCTATCTATACGTCTCTACGTCTATACGTCTATCTGTCTATATGTCTATCTGTCTATCTTTCTATCTGGTAGCTTAATAATATTTCAATCACGAAACGCGATCTGGACATGTCACAAATGGAGCAAATTGACCATTGGTGTCTATGCTGAAAACTCAATAGCTCCACCCAGTCAAAATGATTGACAGCTATATCTTTGCTACTTTTTCACAGTTTCAGTTTGTCTCATATTAATTTTGTCACCTTTCTAACAGTATTTATTAATCCCCCATGCAGTATGTCACGGTCATGTTTGGTTGTAAAATTTGCAAGTGTCTCATTCTCTCATTGTCCATTCAATCCGAGGAGTGAGGGGGGTGGGGCACCCAACCTCACGTCACTGCATAGTTGACTGGACATGATGAAGGTCCACAAAATTGGGCAGAAATACCAATTTCATATATTTTTCCTAAACTATGATAAAAACTGATATAGGGAAATGTTAGCTGCATGCACTCGCTATAACTGATTCTTTCATTGCCAAATAAGTGTTTTAAAAGTTGGATTTTGATGAGTGTGTGCCTTTAACCAGTCAATGTTATTTTGAGAGACACTTCGTGATCCAAGAAGAGTCACAGTATGGCTGAAGATAATATGATTTGACTAAAGAAAGAAGAGTTGGGAAGATTGACATATCACTACGCCGGAGTGAAGGGATTGATCGATAAGCATGTCACAGGTTGCGATTCAGGTAGATAAATTTTGTCTTGTTTGAATAAGCTAGGATTCATCAATTTGTTCTAAAATTATTAAAACAAAATGTCTCTGCAACTACCTCAGGCTCTGTCTAGTATGTGGCAGTGTTAACTGATATTTTTTACAGCTCTTCAAGCAAACGACATATTCGATCAAACATTTTGAAAATCTGCATTACTATTTGCCTGCCCTGTACAGTCTTTAAGATTTTTTAAATACATTGTATAATATGTAAATGTACATAATGATAAGTGCAATGTGCAATTTAGGAATGTTATATCATACAGAACTGTACTGTACTTTTTAATAAAGTTGTATCAAAAGGGAAATTTTTTCTGATTTGTTGGTTTAACCTGGGAGTCACCAGATGTCCGACCCCATTATTTGATGACCTATTTTCCAACCATAGAATTGTTTTGCTCGTCTTTTAGCACATGTGAGCTATTCAATTGTGTTAGGTCATGCAGAGCAATCAGGATCAAAATTGAATTGCTAAAAAAATACTCGTATTGCAACAAGGTGATTTTTCATTGTTTTTATTAACCCAATAACCAGAATTATAGAAACAAGCTGCCAAATGAGACCAGTTTTCTTTTATGTAACATTTATTTAGTACATTGTTCCTGCATTATAAGACTGTTCTTTCCATGGTCATGAAGCATTCTCTCGAGGGCTCATTTTCTCCTTGTGGTGCAAAAAAAGTTGAGAGAGGCAGACTACAAGGACAAATCAGTCTTTCAACAAGTGGCCTTAAAATGCGGGGAAAACATTGTCACTTTCAGTTCTTGAATGATAAGATAGTTATTTATATAATGAAGATTTTAGACATGGATAGCAAAGAAAGGATTGGCATCATTAGGAACGCGGATTCTTGCCCATCCGTTTGTGACTTTGACGCTTCCTCGGCAGCTTGAGCCACTTCCACAAGGGGGCCTGTTGTTGTCGCAAGTGATGACATCGCAGTAGTCGCCATCTGGTAGATTAGTGTTGAAGTCTTGGTCAATAGTGCTCTGCTCATTGTTCATAACAATGAAGCCTTTGTTACCTCGGCCGAATGCAATAGCTTGGAAACCGTTATCCCACCAGTTGACCACACCTGTACCAGCAACGGCATTGTGGAATTTGACCATGTTAGTAATCTGGCGCCAGCGATGCTCACAGACGAAGTTATCAAAACAGCGGACATTATTGGTGTTGCCATTGCTATCAGAAGGTGGTCCGACCCATTCGTTGACATCCTTGCCATTTTGGATGTCTCTGTTCCAGTAATAGCTGCTCATGATTCTAACGTAACCATAAGGCCATGCTAGTTCAAAGGCGTTGGCCATTTTGTAGTGGTGATCTTCAAAGAAGGTCAGAATTCTGCTGAAACCTCCTGCTCCATGACCCCTTTGGTTGTCGTGGTTGTCAACGAATGCCACGGCACTTAGACCAGCCATGAAATTCCAACCTTCTCCAAAGTTTCTCAGGGAGGCGAGACGCTGGCCAAAGTTTTGTCTAAAGACATCTCCAAGATTCATGCCATATTTGAACTCTGTCACTCTCGCAAATGACGTGTACTCAGAGTATGAGATGGCCTCACCTCCGAGATCAATAACTTCGGTGAAAACAAATGGCTTAGTATTGCCAGGAAACCATTGGGTGTTGAGATTGCTTAACCTGTTGAGGAACCCTTGAATGTGGTGAGGGAACATGTGCTTAGAAGCATCAAGACGGAATCCGGCTACTCCCCAATCGATCAGCTTATTCATAAACTCCACGATCTTATCATCGACCCAACTATAACCATGTCGGAGATCTCTGAGTCCTACAAGTCTGCAGTATCGCACTTCATCAGCGTTGTTATAGTCATGGATCTCCAAGTCATGAGTGAAGCACTGCGCTGGTCCATGGAAATCGTCAGGTCCAAATGGCACCCCTGGGAATTGCAGGGTATCTGCATTAAAGGTACTACCAGCTGATCCTGTTCCTGAGCCTCCTCCTGTCATGTGGTTTATGACTATATCAGCATAGATCCTGAAAACAAATACAGTTGTTTCATTTATTTCTACCTGGCACCAATGAGGTTCAGAACCTTTCTTTGGGGACAATCTTAAAGCAACAGTTATTGGGCTACCAAAGCATAATACAATTGCCATTCTGCAGCCATTCTTGCCCAAACATAGGAGTTAATGATATTTGGCAAACTTTCTCATTCTGCTGGAAGAATCACCTCATCTTATTACAGGCATTGTACGTGGCTGTGCCACTGCCTTGTTATAACATTATTTGAACAATGGCCGGTGATATTTTGTGTGATCAGATCTATGACATTTAAATACAGTCACAACAGGCTGCTGAAAGGCTGTGAGTTTAGGAGACATTTAATAGTTATCAGACTAGAATTCCATAAAAATCATTGAGGAAATAATAGTTGGACATAAATGGAATATCTTTATATCAGTGTAGTTCACAAGTAAAATCTTGTGCAAGAATGAGGATTGAGGAATTTCTACAATAGCAAGCCAAAATGCAGAGACAAACCCAGAAAAACGAAGAACTTTTTAAATTTTCTTTTAAAATTTTTTTTCACCATTTCTCACTGTGTTGGTACAGAACCTCTAGCCCGGTTTTCAGGAACTGAGGGGTGGTCCAGTAGTGAAGAGTTGGTACTGGACTGTCCAGGTCCAAAACAGTCTGATTCGCAACTCAAGCTAAAAACATACTTACCAAACTCCAACAGAGTTACACCTCCGCACCATGTCCTTGAACTCTGCCTCTGATCCACTTCTACTGTCCATCTTGTAGGAGACAGGTTGGTATCTCTGATACCAAGGGTAGGGGGATTGGTAATGACTCTGTGCTCGTTGGGAGGGGAAACCTGCAACGCACAAAGTACTAGAACTCAGAGGT
>JAPTHN010000090.1:330000-552142 GCA_026936325.1 Platynereis dumerilii | reverse complement strand
AAAGTATGACTTATTCCAGACTCGTTTCCATCCACATATCAGTGGACTGGCTGGTAGTGAGTGACGTCACAAAGCAATTGTGAATCAGCGGATGTTGATTACATTGCTCTTTCAGCCAATCAGATTGCAGAACAAGTATGAATAAATGCGACAGAAAGACAGACAGACCATAGAAATACATAGAACGGACATGAGGCTGTATGACGCCACCTCAAGATGAGGTCATCAAATCCGCCATATTGGAACTGCCCTGAGACATGATGTCATTGTGATGTCACAGCAGGAGCAACAAGATGTTGTGTTTGGCTGATTGTGACGTCACATGATGCCATTGTTAGTATTGATGTCACTATTATTGATGACATCACGGTTACCAAATGCCAGGCTGCCAGGCAGTTCCAAGATGGTGGATTTGGTTGCTTCATCTGCTAGAGCTTCATGTCCGTTCTATGTATTTCTATGAGACAGACACATAAGTTCAAATCATTAGTATCCCCCATACGTTTTACGGGGTGGCATAACAAGGGAAAGCTTAATAGAAGATGACTGATATAAAGAGAAGATGGAAGGAAGCTCAAAAGATAAAGCAGAAATCCACTTTGGCCATCACTCTATGCTTTCCTTGAAAACACAAATTTCATACATTTACACGTGAGAGTGGATGAGTTTTGGCCAGGAAAAAAAAAAATATATATATATATTTTTTTTTTTTCAATATTTCAAAAAGTACCAAATATTCATTAATCAGACCATCAAGAAGCACAACTAAATGAGTACCAAATTTCATCCATGTACATGCAACAGTCGCTAGGTCTTGAAATGAAAACAAATTATTTGTTATATTTTCTCTCAATATTTCAAAAAGTACAAAATATCCATCAATCAGACCATCAAAAGGCACAACTAGACTATATAGACTATAGGTGTATCAATTTCATCCATGTACAATAAATTATTGTAATCAGCCTGATTACAATACCTTCTTTGAACTTTGTTCACAGAAGGTAAAAAGAAGAGCACATGAACAATTACTGTGTTCCATACTTCTTATAAGCAGCAACAACTCGGCTAATACATGCAACATTTTTCAAACACATATTGTTCTGAAAATAACTTCATTTTAATTGCAGGGAGCAATGGAATGTCTTCTCAGTGGTGCCATCTGTGGGATAATCTACCACATATTTGCAGGACAACCATTAACAATAGTTGGCGCCACCGGTCCCCTGTTGGTATTTGAAGGAATAGTCTTCCAAGTAACTGAGTAAGTACCAATAACCACATTATAAACGGACAGAAGACAAGTCATTAAACTTGTTGCAAAATATATTTTTTATCATAATTTGAGGTTTCTTTGAATTTTGTATTGGTTTCGACACAAGAACAAATTGAAAGTTGATGGTTTGCACAGAAGGGCTTAGGATACTATTCTGAGAGTAATACTGTCTTAATACTAAATAATTTTGGTTTCATCCTACAGCCAATTCACAGTGGACTTCTTGGCCTTTCGGTTCTGGATTGCAGTTTGGATCACAATAATTCTTCTAATCATTGTGGCTTTTGATCTGTCGTCTCTTGTCAGGTAATTGTTTTGTTTCCAAATACTGCAATGCATCTGTAAAATTGCCAAGTTATCAAATCACCAGAGAAATTTAGTAATCCACTCTTTTGAGTTTTTACTAAAAACGAATGTCTGTTTGAAGTGAGAATATCCGTTACAGATTCAGCTATAATGTCTACTTAAAGTAGGAAAACTTGTTACAGATTCCACAAATGTCATTTTGAAGTTAGAACTACAGTCACAGATTCAGCCAATGGCTGTTTGAAGTGAGAATATCTGTTGCAGATTCGGCCAATGTCTGTTTGAAGTGAGAATGTCTGTAACAGATTCAGCCTATGTCTGTTTGAAGTGAGAATGTCTGTAACAGATTCGGCCAATGTCTGTTTGAAGTGAGAATATCTGTCACAGATTCAGCACATGTCTGTTTGAAGTGAGAATATCAGTCACAGATTCAGTAAATGTCTGTTTGAAGTGAGAATATCTGTCACAGATTCAGCCAATATCTGTTTGAAGTGAGAATATCTGTCACAGCTTCAGCCAATACCTTTTTGAAGTGAGAATATCTGTCACAGATTCAGCCAATATCTTTTTGAAGTGAGAATATCTGTCACAGCTTCAGCCAATATCTTTTTGAAGTGAGAATATCTGTCACAGCTTCAGCCAATACCTTTTTGAAGTGAGAATATCTGTCACAGATTCAGCCAATATCTTTTTGAAGTGAGAATATCTGTCACAGATTCAGCCAATATCTTTTTGAAGTGAGAATATCTGTCACAGATGAAGCCAATATCTTTTTGAAGTGAGAATATCGGTCACAGATTCAGTAAATGTCTGTTTGAATGTGAGAATATGTCACAGATTCAGCCAATACCTTTTTGAAGTGAGAATATCTGTCACAGATTCAGCCAATATCTTTTTGAAGTGAGAATATCTGTCACAGATGAAGCCAATATCTTTTTGAAGTGAGAATATCAGTCACAGATTCAGTAAATGTCTGTTTGAATGTGAGAATATCTGTCACAGATTCAGCCAATATCTTTTTGAAGTGAGAATATCTGTCACAGATGAAGCCAATATCTTTTTGAAGTGAGAATATCTGTCACAGATTCAGTAAATGTCTGTTTGAATTGAGAATATCTGTTACAGACTTAGCTAATGTTGGCATGAAGTGGTGAGTCTGGTGACCTCAATAGGCCATATACATTTGGCAGATACTCTGTTTTTAGTACGGACAATACCCTGGACATCTGCAACACATTCTCAGAAAACACTTTAAGTTAGGAACAACACTCAGAAATTACTTAAAAAAAGCAAATATGTGATGTTGCTGACCAAATTCATGTGATAAACATTCATACCTTAGTCCATCCATCCCTAGTATTGGTATGCCAAGACTAAATTAACATTTTTTTATCAGCAAAAGGCAACAAAAACTTGGTTCTTGAACTTAATAATTTTTTCGAATAGGGGAAGCTTGGGAGAGTTGGGCCACTTTTTACATTCCTGCACCTCCTGCTAACAGTAATGATTATATAAACATGCTTAATGCATGTATTGCATCGTGAAATATTTCAGAAAAATATCTTTATTAGGTTTGCATTGATATTTTCCCAAGAACATATGAGCTACAGCCCTATGAAAATTGAAAAAAAAATGGCCCAACTCTCCCTATCAAGTGGGAGACTTGGGCCAATCATGGGGGAGACTTGGGCCATTGCAATATATCCTGTTTGGTAAAGCTGTACTTGAGGCCATAATATTTTTAACCTGTAGTGTGGTGGTCATAGAAGTCATTAATCCTGAATTGAGGCCTCTTGCAACACTAGTTTGCTGTCAGACTTAAGCCTCGGCCTGATGGCCCAACTCTCCCCATCTAGATTTCCTAATATCTAATTTTATTTGACCACGAATAATTATTGAGGCCTAAAAATATTCAATCTCTGTTGAAAATTGCTCTAGACAAGTTCTTCTGTCTTAATAAAAATAAATCTGGGTAAATGCAACACATGTGGGAGAGTATTGGCACAGTCCCAACTCTCCCCCATTCGACCATTTTTCTCCTAAATCCCAATTATGACAAAACCAGTTGTCTGATAATTTTCCAAAATATGTTAATAACAACTGAATAGTCAAGCCTACCAAGTATGCCATAGAAAATTTTCTCAGTCCTTGTTGTCTGACAGACAATCAAAAACTCCTAACATGGCTCAGTTTTTCCGTTTTTCATTGAAATTTGTATTTTCTTCTGTCTAAAGATCGTGACAAGCAAATTAGCCAGAAATGTTACATCCATTGAAAGATTAAATTTTTTATTTTTGTAAAATTTTGGTGGCTGCAGCTTTCTCAAAAATTTTTTAGTTTTCTCAAAAATCAGGGTGGCCCAACCCTCCCTGCGGCCCAACTCTCCCAAGCTTCCCCTACTGGTGGGTTGACAAAGCTGTAATCTGCTTTATCTATATTGCCATAAACTGACAAATTCTGCTAATACAGTGTACCTGTAATACCTACATTAAAAGACCTCTGTTATAAGTCCGACTTGCCTTATGTGATAGCCTTCCTCTCGCATTAAGAAGTATTTTAACTGTAATTTGCACCCCAACGAGAGACCGCACCCCCACGAGAGAACGTTTGTGACCTATGAAGGGGCGGTCTTATAACGCGGGGACCACTGTACTCTTCAGGACCTCTTTTATGCTCTCAGATATATCACAAGATTCACCGAGGAGTCCTTTGGGGTGCTGATATCTCTGATTTTCATCATCGAGTCCTTCAAGAAGCTGGCTCACATCTGGGACACCCATCCCATCCACATCCACGCCCTTCATGAAAACCAAACCTACAAATGCCACTGCGAACACCCTCCAACTCTGGATGGCTCTGAAGTTGATAACACCACTCAAGTCTATCCGCAGTGAGTATGAAATTTATTATGTATATATAAATATGCACACTGGAATATTTTTAATTTTGAGTCAGTTAAAATGATTGAGTTAGGTGGTTTTACCTGTCTACAAGTTGACCGCTATTTGCTGCCACCCAGGGTGCAAAATTCACGAGCTCCTGTGAGTGGTCAACAGAATTTCGATCTCTGGAAGAAACCAGGACAGTGTGGAAGAAACCAGGACAGTTTCATCATTTAGTAATGGTCTAGTTTATTTCCAAAAACTCTGCAAGTGTCTAATCTGACTTTGGGTGGCTTCAATTTTAAGCAGACAGCTTGTAATTACCAAAATAAGTTGGAACTATTTTTTATCATGGAGGATGTATACATTGTAGCTCACATATATTGCCAGTATAGAGGGGGGCACTTGCGACATGGACAAGACATTTTGCTGAGTGTAATACAGCTTTTATGAAATGGTGAATTATATTGTTGTCCTAGTTAATACATCTCCATAAAGTAACAGAATAAATACAATTGAGCATTTTTGATATCACAAAGCAAAAACATTGGCTTTGTATGGACACGTGAATAAGTCAGACTGCATTCTTTTTGGACCCTTTTCTGACCACAATTTAACATGCACTAAATGGCATAAGTAGATTGAATACCATCAAACTTCTGATGAGTAAAATCATCTGTTTTCACACTCAAAGCGTATGCTAAAGTTTCAAAACTTTCTTTTTGTCTCATGATTTCCAAACATTTTCATTCAAAGCAGTGGACTGGATATTTGCCAGCAACCTTGCTTTGTGAAAGTAGTTTGGCGTAGTAATATGGACAGCTGTTGTGCGACCTGATCTGGTGATCTGTCCAAAACAGATCAAATTATTGTTGACCCAATTTGATTTTCCAGGGACTGTCAGCATTCTGCTGCCACTTGACAGTCCTGAACAAACGCAGTGGTTGTACAATTTCTTTAAGCAGACATAGCTTGTTGTTTTAAGTTATGATAATCCGTCTGTTGTCATGACCTTAAGTCATTTAATTAGTTTGTTTATTGTCACCTATGCTGCCAGATATGATACCAGGTGATCACTGAATCAACTTTTTAACCATAACTGACACAAACAAAACATATTTAAGCCAGTGACATCACACAACCAAGCTGAAAGTTAATTTTGAAACAGTTTGGACCACAAATCTGCAAACAGCTATAACTGTAACTACAAAATTTTGTATAAATATCACTTTTCAGAGGAGTGACTGACACAATGTTCGATAACAATTCAGACTTCCGAGTTCAAGATCACCCGATATTCGAGATCTTCAACTGGAGCGGACTAGTTTATGAGGACTGCATTACTTACCAACACAGGTAGGTGTAAAACATCCACAAAATTTGGTGCAGTGTTTAGCATGTTAGCCCGGTGTGCATGTCTCAGCAAGCACTCTAAAAAATTTCAGACAAAATTGGTTTTTTAGATTCAAAATGGTTTTTTGAAAAACCAAATTTCAATGCAAAAAACCAACATGGTTTTTTTTTGCATTGAAATGCATTGATATTTGGTTTTTCAAAAAACCATTTTGAATCTAAATAACCAATTTTGTCCCGACATTAAAACTTAGCTTTTAAAATCCCAATTTAGACGTAAACACGACACAATGGCATTACATAGTGAGCGGATCTCATCTGGAATTGTCACAACATAAAAACTATATAATTTGATAGACGGAAAATACAAGCAGAGGTTTTATCATTATCCAAGTTAATACGTAGTGAATTATGTTCTCCAAGCAAACATATTTTAAAGTAACACACAAATTATATGTTGCAATTTTATTGCACCTTTCTTCATCTCAGATGTCCTTTGCTAAAATCAATTTAGGAAATAAATAGCCAGCATCAACATCAAATCAGCAGTTCATCCACAAGCCAAAATCATATTTGGCCCAGCAGTTCTTAATGAATATATCGATATATTCATTAAGAATTGCTGGGCCAAATGTGATTTTTGCCTGTGGTTCATCACACATTCGTTATCTAGACAATTCTTAACTTTTATATACTTTCAACTGCAGAATTGTTGTGGATGCAAGTTGTATCACAGAAGCCAACTGCCTTGAACACGAATGGAACCTCGTGGGCCCAGCGTGCAATGTCCATTCCGTCACGCATTCCGTTCCGGACGTCTTCTTTCTCTGCTGCTTTCTGTTCATCGGAACATTTGTTATCGCATACGCCTTCAGGATGTTCAGGACTTCCAATTTCTTCCCATCAGTTGCAAGTAGCATCATCAGCTTGATAAATTTACGCTGTACACTCTCAAACATTTCAGACAAAATAGGTTTTTTAGATTCAAAATGGTTTTTTGAAAAACCAAATTTCAATGCAAAAAACCAACATGGATTTTTTTAAAAATCCATGTTGGTTTTGCATTGAAAAAACCATTTTGAATCTAAAAAACCTATTTTGTACATTAAGAGTGTATGGGAAAATGGGAAAAGACTTTTCAGAAAACCTAACCCCACAATAATGCCAATCTTCCTTTCAAAAGTGTTGTACAGACAATATCTAGTTTACCATGCAGTGCCTAAACTGTTGTAAGTTATTTTGCATTTTTTACAAAAGTTTTAATCTTTTCCAGATTCGTTCAACTTTTGCAGACTTTGCAGTGCTGGTTGCTATTCTCATAACTACTGGAATTGATTTTGCAATTGATTTGGACACCCCCAAGTTACTTGTACCTGCAGAATTCAAGGTAACTCCCCACATTAGACTTTATCGCAAAACCAGCCTCGCAGAACTTTTCTGCTCTCAATTTGGCCAAAAGCCCTCACAATGAGTATCACTCTTATATATGCAATTATGTAAAGATTACCTGCATTTCCTTTTCATTGGAACATTCGTTATTTCTAAGTAATGTCGCTAAGTCCTTCAGGATGTTCATGACATCTAAGCGATTGAGGGTCACAGCTTTTACGTCAAATTTTTGTATTAGAAAATAACCTTAGTGGAGAAGAGAGAGGTTTTTGATGCAGGTACGGTGCCGCCTGTAAGTTAGTGAAACGTGATATTTTGCCATTGCTGCACTGGTAAACATGATAAAACATCCTCAACCAAACTGCTTGCAGAAGCATGAATTCTCACCTGAAGAGAGGAAAACATTTTGGGCCATAAAGGCTGATATTTGAGGCATGTGGGATAAAAATGGCTGCCAATTTCCTGTACTGTACTCGGGAGTTAAGTACGAGTCAAAGCATTTAGTAAGTAAGTGAATCACCACTCCCATCGAAATAAAATTGGGCTTGTGTTTCACTTACTTGTCAAATACTTTGACCCATACCTAACTCATAGTACAGCAAAGAAAATTAGCAGCCATTGTTATCCCACATGTCTCAAATATCGGACTTTATGACCCAGGAGATTTTCCTGTAATCGAATGAGAATTGATGCTTCTACAAGCAGTTTGGTGGAGGACGTTTAGCATTGCAGCAATGGCAAAATATCACCCGTTTCACTAACTTACAGGCGGCACTGTAACGTCTTTCTAGTTTGAGAGTGAGCACCAGCCTTTGCACGACCACCGTAAAATGTAATTAACTCCATCATTGCAGAACACTCGGCCTGACCGCAAATGGTTGGTCAACCCCCTGGCCGTCAAGGATCAATGGTGGTTCATCTTTATAGCAATCATCCCAGCTCTCCTCGCCACCATCCTCATCTTCCTGGATCAGCAGATCACGGCAGTAATTGTCAACAGAAAGGAACACAAGTTAGTGGTAAGTATGGATGTATGATTAGGGCTTTACGTCCTGTATTTACGCACTAGGTACTAGTAGGTAGGCTACTTAAGACAGGAGCAGGGCACAGCAATGAGGAGAAGGATGAATGAAAGATTGAAACTCCTATCAAACATAAGTTGGAGACCCAGCCAGTGCGGGAATCAAACCCGGAACCCAGAGATACTGAGCGAACTCTCCCCCACTGTGAAGAAAATGCGAACACGTTATCGGATGACTGCTGAGAGAAAGCTGCCGTCAATATTGCAAATACACTCGTAACGCAAAAGGTTCTTGATAGTATATATAAAGAACTAGCCCTGGGTCCCAGGGCTAATAAAGAACCCACAGCCGAAAAAAAATTGTTTAGGGTTCAACTGAATTTAAAGGGTTCAATACTGGTGGGAATACCCTAAGATGGATCCCTATGCTCCCAACTTGAGAGAAAAGGGTTCCACTGTGGGAGTTCAGCGCAGCTGGATTATCTCAGTGTTTTTTTTTTGCTGGATCCTTTTTAATTTTTTAATAATGAATTTTTCCGGGTTCCTTATTTAATATCCATACCAGTTTATAGAACCGTTAAAGGTTCTATATAGAACCTTTTTGTTAAGAATGTATGTTCATAATCCACCTTATAACTGCTCTTGACAAATTAATTCTACAAATTGTAAACCCACTCAGAATGGATGTAATTACAACTGCACTATATCAGTCAAATAAATTAAACTCATAGAAATGTATTATAACATTTTTATTATTCCAGAAAGGCCATGGCTACCACCTGGATTTGGCTATCCTCTCTTTTCTGATTCTAATTTGCGGAACGTTAGGTCTTCCATGGTTTGTTGCTGCGACTGTCAGATCCATCACTCATGTGAGGTCCTTGATCCGTGAGTCAGACCTCAGGGCTCCGGGAGAACGCCCACAGTTCTTGGGAGTCAGGTAACCCTTTTAAAACAAGATAGTGATTTCTACATTATAAGATTCCTTGGTATACGAACAACTTGCCTTATGTGACTACCTTCTTCCTGCACTAAGTATTTACTTTAGTGCACTTTGCATCTTACAGAGAGACCACACCCCAACAAGAGAATTTTTCATGCATGATTGAACAATCAAAAGAAGTGGTCTCATAATACAGGGACCACTGTAACCCAAACAGATCTGATATCTTGTGCAACATCTGCATCTCCTAGCTCAGATTGACTGGGGTGGTCCAAATAAATAAAAAAACTTCACGATATGTTGTTCCGTAAGATTCCTCCTTTTGACCTTGATGGCATTTTTAGCAAATGTCCACACAATTGCTTTAAATGACATTTTAGCATTTTCGCTGAAAAAAGAAAACATTCCTAGACCTACTTGTTGCACATCTTATCGAAGATATTATTTCTTTGGTCTTATTAAACCACTGGATAGATCAGCTGCCTAATAATTCACTTATTTTATACTTTTTCTACACAGAGAACAGAGGCTAACAGGGGTGTGTATTCATATCCTGATTGGTGTGTCGGTTCTCATGACCTCCATCTTGAAGCATATTCCGATGGCCGTGTTGTACGGAGTCTTCCTCTACATGGGAGTCACTTCCCTCAGCGGAGTTCAGGTAATATGATTTTATCATGTTGTACAGCAGGGAAATACAAATGATTTCAGATGTTGGAGTAATTAGGTACTTTGATGTGTGGCAGAAGAGAAAAAACTTCAAAATCTGTG
The DNA here is from genome assembly GCA_026936325.1 of Platynereis dumerilii. Taxonomy (NCBI): domain Eukaryota; kingdom Metazoa; phylum Annelida; class Polychaeta; order Phyllodocida; family Nereididae; genus Platynereis; species Platynereis dumerilii. The sequence continues at coordinate 542,201 of JAPTHN010000090.1, read as the reverse complement.
GAAATATATATGCCTAAAATTAATTACCTTAAAAGTTTTGCCACATCGTTCCTCGTATTACGCTTTTGCAGATATGGCATAAAAATTGCAATGTATGTGTTCCTAGCTGAATTATTGGGAGAAAAATTGTAATGCCAACTTAAATCTTTATAATTTTTTAATTTTTGCAGCATAAATATGGGTTGTTTTTCAATCGGGGTACGCTCTGTCCCTTAGTATAGGTTTAGAAATGCAGATGGGAAATTAGAAGATCAGACATTAAGTATAAGTTGTCATTCTAATTTATACAACAGTAAGCCCATGCAACCTGCATAATTAGATTGAACTTCTGTGGTATTGGTAACAAATGCAAGTGAAGTACAATGGTGCTGAAAGGAGGGGTGCAAGCAACCTGCTGGGAGACACTGATGTAGTTTGGGCTGCAAATGGGAGACAGCTTGCAGGTGCTGCCCTGTTGTGTATAATGTAGGAATCAACTTAAAACTAATTCTAATTAATTAGGGCATTGGATAGAGGGCAATGACCTTGAAAAGGGGAGAGTCCTGCCTTGAAGGGCAAAGGAAGGCATTGGCAAAATTAGAAGAACTTACATTGAGTATAACTTGAGATAAATCCCGTACGTTATCATTTTAATATAACTTATATAAGAGATACCATGCATATATGTGGAAAAAACGTTACCCAGAAAGATTAAACATACTGAGGCAGACCTACAGTAGCAAAAAAATGATTCAAATCGGTTGTCAAGTGCTGCCCGAAAAAAAATTATTTGTGTCATTTTGACCAAAATTGACTGTCTCATTTGCAAATTAGGCAAATATCGCTTAAGATTTTTCAGTCCTGACCAGGGTTGGGTTCAATTACTTTCATCAATTACAATTACAATTACCAATTACAGTGTGTCTCATGAGTCAATTACAAATACAATTACAATTACAGTTAACTGAAAAACACTCAATTAAATTACAATTACCAATTACAATGGTCAATTACAATTAAATTACAATTACAATGTTGACGTCAAGTATGACTAGTCCACACCAACCCAGAGTCCCGCATCGGACTTTAATCTGTACAAAAGGACAGTTATATAAATGTGATAAATATCAGTTTTAAAAAGAAACTGAAAAATAATACTTGGAGAGAAAAGGTGAGTTTAGAAATTGAAGAAATATAGGTGTTTTTTCTTTTGATTTGAAATGTTTTTATGGATCATGTAATTGATTTGTAATTGGCGTGTAATTGATCAATTACAGCTCTAAATACTGTCAATTACAATTACAATTACAATTACATTAGATTGAAAAGCCTCAATTACAAATACAATTACAAATACACTGTAATTGTAATTAATTACACAATTACGCAATTACAATTATAATTGAACCCAACCCTGGTCCTGACCTAACAATAAGTTTTAACCAATGTGAAAATGCTTTCAACATGGTCCCAAGAGTTCAACATTAGAATTACATGCAACAACTATGATTAGTCTCTTAAGAATCCTGCATTGAACACATGAAGGTTAATTCCGTCAAATATTGTCCTCTCCGAAATAGGGTCAGTAAAACAGCAATAACATTAAATTAAGAGGATTTTTATATTATATAAATACTCCTTCAATAGATTACACAAAGTTTTGGTAAGTGTTTCACTTCAGTTGTACGAACTGCACAATGCTCGTAGCGGAAAAAACCAAAACAGCTTCGTCAAATAAACTGTCCTCTCCGTCCTCTCCGTCCTCTCCGAAAATATCTATTTTCCTTGTCACGCGCAAAAGTTCTTGGCCAAAATTAAGCAAGTAAGATGATTTTTCATTGTCAGACATATATATCTACCCACTAGGGTGCATCAGTTGCCCCCAACCTATTGTGATTTTGATGTCTATGTGATATGTGAGGAGGTTGGGTGTCCTGAGCATGCACACCCAATTTCGGGTTGAAATTCCAATGGGAACAGCCACCTCCAGAGCATTACTTATTTCAATGATATTTCAATGAAGCTGAATTACAATATTTTGCAAAAGTGTCATAAATAAATGAGTTTATATTCATTACAATTAAAACTTTGATCCTGGGACCAATAGTTTCAGAGCAAGATCGAAAAAACTGTTTTTTTTATTGAATAAGTCTATTTTCGGTTTGAAGCAGAAGTCAGACTGAACAAGATCCATCACCAGAAATGTACACTATGGATACATGAATCCTCTGTGAATAAATTTGAGATGGAAATAATGCAGATAGGATCAATGTACACTGGGTAGTGCCCAAATTTTAACAAATACTCATTTTTTACATAATTTCCTAGTATAATTGTGTTTTTGTCAAATAACGGAAAACGGTTAGAGATAGAGGGATAGTTTCAATTGAAGTGAATATAAATATGGACTTTCCGCATATTTTGAGCCCAATGCCAAGTCTCTAGGCCAAGTGGTTCCTGAGATATTCAGATTTTTTGGGATAATCCGATTTTATACAAACATGAGCCTGGAGGTGGCTGTTCCCACCAAAATTTTGAGCTGAATTTTTTTTCCCATGTTTTTATTATCCAGCCTCCAAACATATCACATAGACATCAGCATCTGAATAGGCTAGGGGCAACTGATGCACCCTACTACCCACTCAGCACAAGCCCATACAACTGGGTGTTCTATACATCCAGTAATAGAGGGATGAGCAGAATATTGACTTTGGACAAATTATCAAAAAGTCAAATAAAAAAAATTCAGAATACTTTTAGCCCTAAAATTTTCAGAAATCCACGGCACGGTATATAGCAACAGAAAAAAGTCAATTTGGCCGAAAAAAAAAAAGACCTTTATTTTTTACCCCCTTGAGACAAAACTATGTACCCCGATTGAAAAACAACCCTTATAGACAAAGCATATGTTACAGCAGTGCCCTGCAAGACCCCTGGTGAGAACTCTACTTGATAATGAATATTCCGTTTCAGTTTGTGGACCGCATCCTCTTACTGCTGATGTCCAAGAAGTACCAGCCGGACTATGCCTACCTCCGCCACGTGGAGATATCGCAGGTCCACATCTTCACTTGTATCCAGATCGGAGGAATGGTGGTCATGTGGACGTGCAAGTCCATCAAGATGATATCCATCCTCTTTCCGTTGATGGTGAGTGTGGATTTAAGGATACTGCATCAACACACAAATACATCTTCACAAGAACACTGTCAAGTGCTACTAAAATTCTCATTGGTTTGCAAATTAGTGGGGGAAAAATATGGCCAGGTGTTGGAATCAAACCCTGGGACTCAGTATTAGAAAGCCGGTGTGCTATCCACTCAGCCACTGAGACATCCTGTGTGTGCAACGAGAAAAAAATCATCAGACCAAATGTACATCACAACAACTATGGAATCTTTACGAGCAAGGCAGGAAATGGACCTATTAGGCAAGACTGATTTTAGTACATTGGAACTCAGCAGAATGTAATAGTATTATGCCTATGGGGGTCCAGTTCCTGCCTTGGAAGATACAAGCCTTTTAAGAATCTCAAGGCTTAAGTCAATGACTGTATGACATGACATTGTTTTTCACCAGGTGGAGCTGATGTTTCCATTTTATTGCACCATGTGGAAGTCCTTAGTGCCATAAGGGACAAGACACCTCGCACCGTTCGGTGAGCCGGTGGCTCTGTCCCGTCTAAAAGTGACATGAAAATTATTATTAAATAATCATGGACAACAAAAAGATTGACTGGAGACAGCTGGTGTTCCTTCTAAGTCTGTCAATCACCATCCAAGCAAATTTTGTGACCCATGTACTTGGTTAACCCCAAGAGACCTTGGAATGAGGATGATCCGACAGGAAGGCAACAAAAACTTTCGACAGCCTGGGACATCTGAAGGAAGATAACACAACCAGCCCAAATATCTCAATACAGTAGATGTACATCTAATTAAGAACTTTATCACTTCTTTCAGATCCTAGGCCTGTGCTTCATCAGGAAGTTCCTGGAATTCTTCTTCACCCAGAACGAACTGTACTGGCTTGACCATCTCCTTCCGGAACACGACATCCGGAAGAAAGAAGACAAAGCTAACGAGGTGCAAGAAAATGCTGAGAAACCACCCTTGCACCTGTTACTGCCTCTTGAACGGCTTAAGGTTGGTATCTATATTAAAAATATTCTAAAATAGAAGCCGTAGAGATGATTATAACTGATGGTTCTCGTATGAGTCGTATCCTAATGAAATATATTGGTTTATCAAACATAATGTTGGGGGGGGGGAGGCGTGTTCAAAATTGGTCAAAACCACAGAGCGAAGTGAAGCTGAAAACATGTCATATATCAAACAATGTTATCATGACATTTGCTGTTACATTTTTTTAAATACATGTACTTTTATTTTATTTCAGACCGAGGACGACCATTTCGATCACCTGTCAAGCATGGACAGTGGCAGCCAGGGTTACATAGCCAGGTAAAACTAATGTTTATAAAAATACCAGGACCAAAAAGAGTTGTTAAGCACCGTTTTAATTAGAAATTATGCAGAGGCATTGTTTCGACACAAAATTGAAGGAAAATTCAATAATATTTCCAGCCTCTCAATGGATGAGAGAACCTTTGAAGTTGAACAATCAATTCACTGATACACCTTTATAAGTTTGCACTCAATTAGACCTTTTTCAAAGGCATCTTTAGACCAACTGTCAAAAGAGACGTTTTTCTGTAAATTCAACGGTTGACGTTTGGCATCATCATATTGTTTCTAAAATGTAACTTGGAAGAATCTACTAATATGTAGATGGCAATGCCATAGATTCGCGGAGCTCAAATTAACTGTTCTTATTTTGAAACCCTATTATAGTATACAAATATTGACTGATTTCGAGGGCATTAGTCAAATCTATTTCCCTCGAGGGTGTGCAAGTGAAAACTATTTCATGAGGCCGAAGGCCGAGGGAAATAGTTTTCCTTTCACGCAGGAGAGTAGATAAGCAGACGCATAGCCTACATTGCACTATTGTTACTAGTTTTGATACGTTTTTTTTGGTCTTTACTAATTAATGCCCTAATTTTATTATTTTCCTGCACTATTGCAAATGTATGGAAAATTGTGAAAGAAAAATGTTGAAAAAAAACATTTAGGGAAAGAAGGTTTTAGAAAGAACAAATTTCGGAAAAAAAAAAATTTGAAAAAAAAAATGTTGAAAAAAATTGGGACAAAAAAAAATTGGACAAAAAAAAATTCGGGAAAAAAAAAATTTTGGAACAAAAAAATTCGGAAAAAAAAAATTTCGGAAAAAAAACATTTTCGGAAAAAAAAAATTTCGGAAAAAAATAAAATTCTGAAAAAAAAAAATTTCTGAAATTTTTTTTTTTTTTGGAAAACAAATTTTGGAGGGCAATAGTCCTGGTCAATATATATACTAAATAATGACTGACATGTGACCAGCTCTCAGCCAATGACAGCTCTGCTTTCATGGTCGAGGTATAATAATGATAAACAAGAACACAATCAGTTGGGCCTAAATTAATTGATGCTATTTAAGTACAGTGATAGCAATCAGCTTTTAAACTTCACACCTCAAATAAACTTCACACATCACTGCTCACAAGCAGGCTGCTGATAGTTCAGTCATTTTCCCTGGGTGTGGCACTGCAAGCATGATGCTACACCGGTGGCGACACCTGTTAGCAAAATAAGCTTTTTTCATGCAGACGACATAAATGAGCATAAAAATGAAATTTTCAAAACAGAATAGGATAGTTAAGAACCAAATGGAATTTTTCAGACACTACTGCAGTATTGCAAGAGAAATTCAGGGATGTTTACTTTTACCGAAACTAACTGTTTAATCAGGGACCAACTCCATGGCAGGTACAGGCAGTCCTTCATTCTCACTCCACTGACAGATTCAAAATTTACTATGAGCTGTTGTTAAGCTAAGTTCGCTGACGCGACTATAATACTTTTTTTGTTCCGTTTCCAGGGTCCGCAGACAGTCCATGGATGTGATCAACAGATTCCGCGACCAGAACCATCCAAGCGACAACATATCACAACATCATTCGAGGCAGAATCTGAGCGATACTGCGTATGATGAACCATTTCGCGAGAGACAATTCTCTGTTTAAAGTTTCTAGGAGAACTGTACAAAGACTCTTTGACTAGAAGTTACAACTCCAGCAACTATTGAGCACAGAAATATGAAACCACATGAGCCATCACCCATCAGTTTCATACTGGATGGCTGTCTCTGGTGTCTCTTGACATATTTTTCTTCTCAAAGTTAAGGTTCATGAAATAATTTACGGAGAACTTAAGTCTGGAGCTATATGCATTATATGTGTAGTATATCTGTTGTGTGGTTTACCTAATATGTATTTGAATGCACTGTTATTATTACTACTTCAAATGTTGAAACTATTTTGTATAGGTTTATATACGATGTTCCATGTATAGATAGGCATACTACTGTCTCTGTATCATTTCGTAAGTTTCCTTGAGCCTCAAGTTGAGGCTTCTTAAAAAAATTGTGTACTATAAGTCTGTAACAGAATAATTACTCTATTACCTTAGCACTGGCTTTAACAATAATACAAATCAGGATATTTACAGACTAGTGCCTTTGTCTTTTCATTTTCCAGTGCAGCTATGTCTAGACCACAATTCCATAATTATTGACAGGTAATCGACTAATCGTGAATCCAATGACATTTTCTGAGCCCACTTGGCCATATATAACCAGGATTCACAGAATCATATGAACCGTCTCGCACTCCACCAAAGAACTCTGTGAAGCCACTTCCCACAAATTCAAATTTTGCTAAGAACACGAAGATTTTTAGTCTGCTTGACTAAGCAAGACATAATACAATAGTATATATATATTTGCACGGGGGTAAGACACTTTTGATACCCGGAGTTTAGAACTCTCGAAGGGGTGCATCGTATGTCTGGAATAAACCACATTTTAAAAGTTTCTGGTTAAAATCGCAAAGAAAGTTCATCAGTTCGGAAAAATACCCAACACTATGAAACAAACTACACAATACCTGTTCACAACAAGAACTTCGATGAAAGTCACAAACTAAATTGCTCAGTTGTTTAATAGAATATCCAATTTATATACAGACCACATAGTCAAGTTATTGTTTAATTTTCATTTTTATTAAATAAAATACTATGAAAGTAGTTACGCACCATCTTCATCGAAAGTCAAACATTTTCCAAGTCGTACAAGAAACTTCTCATGAATAATTCATCTATATAACAATTCATGAATATCGCATCAAACAATTCGGCCAACGGCCTCTGCAAAAATTGTACAACTGGAAACCATCGGTCCGAGATCCACAAGTTCCATAACGCCCATATTTAACACTAGGTGGCGAAAGTAGCTTTTGTTCAAATTTATATAAATACAAAAGCACCATGCATTGGTAAAAAGGAGAAGTACTGACATACATGTATTCCAAGATATATCAGAACTTAACAGGGTCCTAATAGGTATTAAAGTTCAAAATTAAGTTATAAGCTTGAGTCATAACTCACAAAGTTCCCAAAAGTAACGTTTCATAGCCCTCTATGCGTTTGACAAGAAACACATTCACTGCCTCACAAATTTCGGAGTTCTGACTAGAAATAATTTTAACATAATCCGATAATTTTTAATTTCAAAGATCTAGCAAATACTTCGTCCCCTTTAAATGCACATTTGACGTGCAATTTCACACCAAAGACACACAGAGGAGAAATTGATAGGGCATCAAAATGGTGTACTGAACAGATAAGAAATTGATAGGGCATCAAAATGGTGTACTGAACAGATATTGTCCACATAAATTATGTAATTACATTAATTGCATTGATTTGTGAGATTGCAGTTCGTTCAGAAGGAACAGCGTACAAATGGTGACAGTAATTAAATTCTCATAATTGATACAATACAAGGACTTCGCATAAACATTTAAAACACCTCAATATATTCACATTTTAGTATGTAGCCAAGGTTGTAGAGTTAATTATATGAAATTCCTGCATAATAACATAATCACAGGTAATTTCTAGCCAACCGTATAACTGAAAACAATCTGCAACAAAGTTATATTGGTGAAACTCTAAATAGGATTTCGTCAAGCATGAAGTTTTACATTAGTTTGCTGCATGCATAAGTAATCAGTTAGCACATTTTAGGCAGTGGCATTTATGAAACTTCTATAACTTCATGAAGTCCTAAGTGAACAGTGATTGTTTAAAATTCCCGAAAAATTACAGGAAATATTTAAGTTGTTAACATGATTAAAACATGAAAAAGGCAGTTGAATTGCATCTGTGACAGTATAAACATACAGTAGTCATTGCCCGACATTAAATAGACAGTATGGTATAGGAGTTGGTTACTATGACAACCAAAGAGTCGCCCATCAGTTTCCATGGTGACAGAAGAGTCACTTACCAGTCACCATGGCGACATGTAAATAATATCTAACTGATGTACATGATCTGACAACACATGGCACATGAATGAAACTTCAAATGTAAGTTTTCTGTACGAGACAGGCAAAACAGCAAAAAATGAGATGTTTTGGCGTAAACAGTCACACATGAATGAACAATGAAGCTGTGAGTAACCATAGCGACATAATAATGGTCAACATATTTGCGATCGACATAAAATTTATGATTTGTTGATGAATAATGATGACAGCTTAGCAATGAATCATTATTAATGAAGCAATGTAGTTTGATAAAATTCAAGTTCACTAAGCTAACATACAAATGAAATGAAAACAAAAATGTTCATCCTCTCGCAACTAAGATATAACTCTCATGATGAACATGGATGAAGCTAACATAACAATGTGTCATCTACAAATAATGTTTAACCACACAAAAAGTTGTTCCAGTGTCTAAGCTTATATACAATGTAACAACAAAATAGTATTTTAACAATCGCAATCAGTCTCAATTCCATGATATTAACAGAACATAACAAAGTCTCATAAATATTACTACTGCAAAACTTTTAAAATTTCCGTAGAGACATCAAAATTTCAACAAACACATTACAATCAAATTCAATTGAATAGTAACATGTGGGAAACTTAATTCTAGATGCTGCCACTACTAAAACCAAAATCTGCGAAATTCCTCGCACACACTTCCCCTCGAAATTGCATTGTCACGTCTCGCCCTCACATACTACAGCACGCGCTCCTGTATACGTATAATGTCGTATATATATTTTCTCTTCTATTCATTAGTCCTATGATGATACATTTTCTCTTCACGATTTTGGAGCCCCTATTCTCCCCAATCCTCGTGCGTTACTGTCCTGAAAACACAATTAAAGTAATGGTTAGTGAAATGAGAAGTGTTGAATTCCAAAGCATGATTCACAAATGTTTTTTTTCCAAAAATTTTTTTTTTCTATCTATACTCTCTTCTAAGAATTTTTTTTTTTCAAAATGTTTTTGGAAACCAATGCCTTGCAATAGTGCAGGAAATAATTTTAAATAAGTCCATTAGTAAAAACTATAATAATTGCCCAGCATTTGTCCACAAAACAAGAAATCATTAAAACTATAGTAATAGTGCAATGTTTGTGTCTGCTTATTCGGTATAATAAAACAAATATAGACTGACTATCTCGAAATCAGTCAATATTTGTTTACTGCTAACCTGCAATTGGCTGATTGAGAACATGCTGAAACTGAGGCCCATCAAGGACATGAGGACTGCTGATTTGAAGACTAATCCCGATTCCTGGTTCTTGATGGCCGCTGATTCTGTCTCCTGAAAATCAAGAAGAAAATTTCATCAGACCACTTTTCAACAAAATAAAATTTTTATATAACAGCAATGAATTTTTGATCTTTCATTTCATCATGATTCATTGAAAAATCTAACCATGGTTGGAAATTACTTGGAATTATGATAAATCGGCGATAATTAATTTTAAAATAAGTTTTAAAACAATTAAACATGACTAAAATGCAAGAATTTCAGAGCGACAAAAAACTTTAATCTTGCACCTAATTTTTGAAGACAGATTTCCGTATACATGGTATATATATATTCATACAAATGTACTGTACATACCTGATGAACATATTTCATCAAGTTGGCCCCCTTCCTAGAAAACTGCCGAGAGAGAGTTAACGTTCCTGCGTTCATGGTGATGCTGTTTTCGAAGTTTCAAAGGAGATCTCTGAAAGTAGAATGATATCATGGTTGAAATTTCAGCAAATATATATATTACCAGTATACCTATATGTTTGAACAGAATGATGCAATGTATTTTGGGCATTAAAAAGTATTTGGGACTCAATTGAGTGCTATTGACAATTGGGACACCAGCTGAGCTAAATCCCATTTGGATAAAAGCTGCAACAGTACATGATCAATTTTAGGACAGTCAATCTGTTCCACACTTCCTCTGGATTAGTTGTGGAACATTGAATACCTGGAGGTGATATCAGATGATGAAATACATTCAGAGCAACCTCAGTTACCAGCAAGATGTCATAAGAACTACAGTTCACATACCAACTATAGCATTTACTCTACACACTAGAGTTCATACTTTTGAGATAACAGTCAGAACAGCAGAAGCTGTGGGCTTCCACAGGCAGTTAACGCTGTTAAGCAGTTAGCACATTACTAAAAGAGACTGGGATGAGCAGGCTGAGTCTGACACAAACCTATTTTCCTTCAGAGGTTCATCAGGTAGGAGACTGGAAGTATTTTTCACAACACTACCAGTGGGTATGAGTTACCTTTTGGCTTATGACAGTTTCGCCTTCACTATCAGAAGACTTCCTGAATGTCAGTTGATCACAGGTGCGTGGTTGTGATCAGTTTTAGACACTGTGTGATCAACTAACACCAAATTCATTTCTGAGGAAAACAGTGAGGATAAAACTGTCAAAAGGTGAAGTTCTTAACTTTTTATCCACCATCAAACAGACTGGTTGTGAAGTTATTCTTCAACATTTTACTCATATTGACTTATTACACCTATTTACCCCATCACTCATTTAAGTTGCATACTCAGCAGTTTATCTCCTTATCATGAGTGGCATGGACCTGACTGAGAGGGCTACACTATCTATACTTCCTCAGCTACCTACTTACACAATGTAACTATCAACAATAGAAAATATACACTCCATAAATCAACTAAACAAAATCAGGGCATGGATGTACTAAATCCGGGATAATACCAAAATCCAAGGCTTATAAACAGGGAGGCTTTAGCTCCAAAAGCACCAAGCCCATTCAACATGTTCAATGATAATTGCTTCGCCATAAACATTGATTAATCAATATATTGAGAATACCACACTTATGCCATGATATTTCAAGATTTCATCAGCTGATAATTATTTCATTCATGTTTCATCATTTGCAAAAGAATATATTAAATATGGTGCAAGAAATCAGGACAATTTCTCCACACAGCCATCATATCTCCAAAATGCCAAATCTTATTCCTTCTCATCCCAGTTAACGAGGGTGCTTACTGAAATTGACTGCAATACAGTTCATTCCATAGCATATAGACAATACTGCATGCTACAGAATACTGACAATAGACAAAAATGTATGTAGCTTATAATGTTGGTACTACAATATTTTCAATATCACTGTTAAAATAGAGACATGAGCTACACTGACATAAATGTACGCTGTACAGGGAGAACGAAATCTTTGCCCATCAGCTGATTTGAATTGTAATCTTATACAATGCTATAAGATAGGAATTTTCTGGCCAGAGATAGAGCAATAAGCAGATAAGAGCATGCAAATTCATGTCGAAATTATTCAGATTTTCAAGACCAACACAAAGAACTAGTACTGTTGTACAAGTTGTCAGAGACAGTCGATTCTTATAGCTCTACTGATAATTTTTTTTTTTTTTTTATTGACGGCAAATATCATATTTGATATAATTGTCATAAAAATTGGTAATACAAAATCACATAATATTATTATACTATAATACAGTACCAAAATAGATGTATTAATAACAATGGTGATGTACTGACAAGTCAAACTCGACACAGGTGGACCAGAAAGTAACAAGTAATTCATATTCATCATAGAATTATCATGCATGATATTATCATGGTTAAATGCCGATATTCCTAGTTTGATGATAAGAAATTTCTCTTGACAAAATAATGAAAATATGAAATATACCAACCAGTAATGACAATGCCACAACTTTGAATGCATACAGTACAGCCAATCCCACTATGTATCCTCAAATGATTAGTCAACTATCAGATAAACGCATTTATAATATATATTGCATAACTCGAATGTATTATATAATAAACTAATGAGTCCATTCACATACATCAATGCTTAACAAAGAGCTGACATCAAAAGTGTACAATTTTGCTACCTTTGATAATGATTCCATTAAATCGGTTAAGTGTTACCTTCGAACCACGAAGTCAAAGTTAAACATTTACCTTTTCTTCCATGAAAAGTGGAAAATCATTATCAGTGCTCTGATTATCAAATTCACATGATTAATCAATATATCATGTACCTGTAGAGAGTAGCATGTAAAAGCCATGTGATCGGAAATTATTCCTGTCTACCGAATCATTCTGATTACTGATCAATCAGCTGATAACTTCTATCATCCATAAGTGATAAGGAACCATTTTAAATTGTCTACTTAAGAGCCAGGATAATCTAAGATAATGAAACTTTGAAAGAGACACACAAAGGGCCCAAGAAAAAACCAATATTCAATTTGAATTTTAAAATTTTTGAACAATTTAAATATATCTCTAATGAAATGTTATCAAAGTCGTTCCTCATACCAAACAACCAGCTTAAATTAGGTGTAAACCTAATATTTCAAGAAGTACTTAGCTACTTAGCTACTGAAGAACTGACATATCTATCAACAAGACTGCTGAAATCAATATTATTTTATACGCTGATCATTATAACATGAACACAAAACACAATTTATAAAGAAATATAGTCTACATCACAGGTCTTTTATAATATTACACAGACTATCTGGAGCAGCTTGCAGCAATGGAGAGCACGTTATAACTGAATGCAACTCGTCTGCCCTATTGACACACTAAGAACAACTTCAGAAAAGTTCTAAAAATATCTTGACAACTTGACACATAATTTTTATCTGAGACACAGTAACCGAAATCTAAGATCATCATCATTATCATGATTACAGAGTTGTAGACGCTCCTCATCGATTAAAAATCTGAACTGCTAAAGTCTGGCGTGTTTTACGCCTCTGCAGCACCTTATTCATGTTATTGGGTTATATTGAAGCTAAAGTCCAGCATGTCATAGTCTAAGTTTAAACTTCTAATACAGAAGTTGTAATAATTTGGACTTTAGAAATCATAGATTTCCATTTTTTGACCATCTTTTCGTCTGAAATGAATATAAAGTTTTCAGAGGAGCCAACGTTCACCTGAGAGATTTTGAAGACAATCAATCATCATGAAATGTAACTGGTCCAAACCGTTAGAAATTTCCTAAGCTGATTAAGTGTGTTATCAAGCACAAGTGGTAGACCGTACAACACCTATAACCATCAGCATGGAAATTTTAAATGATAACCGTTTATGTAACTCAGACATGACGACCTCAAGCAAAGTAACACATTGACAGTCAGACATCATGGAAGGTTTTTTGAAAAGTATTGATCCATTTTCACACACTTCACATTCACCAGTAGGGGAAATTATCACCAGCTGATGACAATCAATGTCCTCAGTCCCACATGACAATCACCCTAGCACTGTCTTCACCCTCCCATGACACACTCACAGTGTCATGGCCTAGCCATGACTTTGGCAGTGCTCAAAATCACCTTTGACTGGCTATTTAAAAAGAACTACTGCAACTATCACTTCCAAACTTGGTATAAAGTTGTATCACAGTGTCAACTAACTCTATGAATTTTGGCAGACCTATCCATTACACAATGAGGAAAAGAACCCGAAGGCTCCAGAGAAATTAGGAAATTGTCATCAGCTGCTGATGACTTTGCAGTATTTCGCAAAATTGGATAGAATTAAGTCTCGCTACTGACATGCTGCTATGTGGTGAGGATGGCTGCAAAGAGATCAGACTTTCTTCTGAGACCCAACTGATCAACCCCACACACTCAATCATCCTGTCAGGGCCAGGACTTGGCTGGAATTGCAATTGTCCTCATATGCTGGTAATTTCCTTGACTGTTCACCAGCTGTTGGCAACTTAGCAAGTTCATTCTGCAATAGGAAATTTTAGCTAGTGGAGCACTTCGTGCCCATGTAATTTTTACAAATCGCATTCTTAACTACAATGGACAACAATATTAAGAGCACAGTGCCAGTCTGTTATCCATATATTTTCTATTTTCATATTAAAATCAAAGGCAAAAAACTATTTTAATAGAATTCCTTAACTCAATTCAATGACATACCTGATTTCCGATCCTAACAAGCACTTATTTGCATTTAAAGAAATGTTGCTGTGGCATCAAGACCAGTTTCTACCAGTTGTAACCACTAACCACACAGCACATCTACAAACATGATAAAGACAGTTATACAATATCAAAACATTGCCACAAAGTAAGTCAACTAGTTTAAGGCAGAAATATGAAATTGTTATACAATTCATTGAATTGTCAATGATCTCAAGGAGACCCTTAGATATAATATTTACAAATTATCTAATCTAGTAGTAGTGAAGTATTTATAACTATAACAATCAATCATTCGGTCAGTCAATCCATCAGTGACGATCAGTCATTGACAAGGATGGTCAATCAGGTCCATCTATCTCTCTATCTATCTATCTATCTATATGTCTTTCCGGTTATCTATCTACCTGTCTATCGATCTATCCATCTATCTGTCAACCATCTACCTTATTGTATCAACCATCTACCTATCTATCATTCTAATATCTATATTACACTTGTCTGGATATCTATCTGGCTATTTATCTGCATGATCTACCTATCTGTCTATCTGACTATCTATCTATCCCTCTGGCTATCTTATTATCTTTTGTTCTACTTGATCTGTGCGATTTGTCTTTCTCGATATCAAGATTACATGGGTACCCAGATCGTTGGTACTAAAACAGTTTTGATCAGCTGATCTGAGACTCCGCCACCTCAGTAACAAGGTACTAAGCCCTCTGAGGCATGTAAATTGCACCAGTAAACTGGATACCAAGTGGAGCATACAAGGCAAGATAATGGTTACTGTAACAAAATTTAACATTATCAAGGTCACAGAGGCTGCTTCGGTGCTCACAATTCACTTTCAAGCAATAACAGGACAGTAAATCACTGACATAAGCTCATCACATGGCACGTGGTTATACCATGTCAAAAGACTGACTAGGTCAATCGATGTACAGCGTTGATATAAAGATATAGGTTTGTATGTACAGAAAATTTTTTGAAAAATAATTATAGGCCCTACATCCTATATTTTACAGCACTCAGATACTCGATGACAATCAGATAATCCTTGACCATTATGACCAATGTCACAATTTAGGTTTGTACCATTGTTTTATTCAGTATGTTTTAGAGAGATCACCTGCCGCCCCATTGAATCAAGAACTAGAACTGCAGAAAATGAAGATAATAGCTGATGAAATCGGGACTCTCAATTTCAATTCAGGAATAAATTCAAGAGAACAAACTGATAAGGTTCAATATATACTATAAAATGTTTACCAAACTGATAAACGCCAATGCAAGACATTGAAATAAAGACATTGAAGTAACAATGAAATAGATCAATCTATTGATTCCAACCTCTCCAACTTCATACAAGAACAGATGATATTATCATAGAGTCATACAAATTAGGGATGTTCCGGTATCGGTATCGAAACATCCCTAATTGCCACCACTGGTTTATAAATATGAACATAGCAGTGCCTCTGATCCGATACCATTCATACCAATATACTTTTTGGAGCCGATACCACTGATACTGATACTGGTATCGACATCAGAACATCCCTAATCACAATGTCAATGATAAATAATTAACAAACAAATAATTACCTAACGCTTAATTGCTTTTACTTCAAAAACATGTAAATCCAGACACAAAACCATTCACACCCCGCAAGACAAGTTAGACAAAAGGAGAAGCGAGAAGAAGACACGCTCACCACTCACCTTGGTTCCGAAAGATAAATGTGGTTATGCCAAGCTGTTGTTTGTGGCATAAGACCTGTTATGTATGATTTTGGCTTAGATCCAGACTTGCAAGCAAGAGAAGCCAAGAGCTGAAGAGGCGAGCCACATGGAGCAGCAGACTGGGCAGACAGCTCACTATTATCTAATGCAAAAACTAGGGCAGAAGCTTAGATCGAGCTGTTGGTTGATTTCAACTGCTTTTCATGGCTTTTCAGTATTGAAATCTGACTAATATATGTCAGCCAATTGCTGGCTATGTTTACCTCAGCTTGCTTCAAGCAATTAAGTGGACACATGTAGTGTTGTAGTGATCGACGAAAATATCGCCGATAATCATCGCCACTGTCAACATCGATTTTGTTTTTTTGCAACAATTCAAAATCGATTTTGGCCTCTACCTATTGTATAAAGAATATTTCCTCCACAGAGAGCTATCACCCATCATTTTAAAGCTCTTGAGGAGATCTATTTAACATACGAAGAATTATATCTGTACGAATTGTGTTATAGTGCAATAATTGTCAAGATTCAGGTAATTTCTGAGTAAGAAAAATAATCGATTATCGGATCGGAAGGGTCATCCGATAATCGATGTTGAAAATCAGACCGATTCCCATCACTAGACACATGTACATTTAGTCCATGCCCTGGGGGTCATTTGTGTGACCGAGAGAGGGAGAGCGTTTGACTTCATATTCTGTTACTATATGGTCTGGCCTTCAAAAAAAATCAGGGTAGACATCTGGCGGCATGGCAGGTTGGGAGAAATCCAAGATGGCGGCCAATATGGCCGCCGTGACAAGAAAAATGGGTTAAATTGCTCACAGTAACACTACAGAGGCATGTAATACATCAAAATAGGGGTTTTCTGGGATGCTGAATCTAAATATGTACAAATAAAACCTCTTACTACTTTTTCTGTTGAGATATTCAAGATGGCTGCCAAATCAAGCTAAAATGGCTGCCGTGAATGGAAAAACACCTGTTTTACTGAACAACAAATGCTGCACAGGCATATGTTACATCAAAATAGGGGTTTTCAAGGTTGCTGAGTTTAATAATGCACAAATAAAACCTCTATCTCCCTTCTAATTTGAGAAATCCAAGATGACCACTGATATGGCAGCCACAAAGTCCTGGAAAAACAAGCTTGTTGCCCAAAACAACACCTAATAAGGGTTACAAGGATACAGCAAAATAAGGTTTTTCCAGGCACCAGAGTTATAATAAGCATGCATGATAATTCTTGCATTTTTTTATTCTTAGTAATTCAAATTGGCTTATGGTATTGCTGCTATGAAGGCCTGAAAAAAGACATAAGTTGCTCACAATACACATGGTTTAGGGTGTAATGCATCAATACGGCAGATTTTAGGGTTGCTTTATCCATGCAGATTCTTCATATTTTCCATTGTTAGATGGCTGCAACTAAATAGAACCAGTGTAGATACCTGTTCAGGTGTCTCAGTAAAGTTGTGAAAAAAAGACTCATCTAAGATAGGGCAACATCATTTCCAATGAGAGACAAAATATCACCTGCATCATTTAGGCCTTAGTTTATCTTTGTAGGGGGAACTATAGCTGAACACACACCTATTAAGAGAGAAAGAACAAGACAAACTGTTTTTATTTTGGTCACACTTTCACATTTTGAATTCATAGTACAAAAAACTATGTGAATGACCAAGATACCTCGATCGTAACTATTCACAAAGTTGGTTGATGTGAGGCACTATTCCAACTTCAAAATCCTACAATGAATACATAAGAGTCTCAGTGATGTACTCCATGCAGTTTTTTCCCTGGCATACAAGCAATTGCATGGTTCCTGTGGCACTATTCCCCACCAGATCCTCACTGTGAGATCCATTCTAATAACAGGGGCTACTGAGTGTCCACGTCCGCAATTATTATTTCGCCTACAAAAATAATCATTTGGTATCAGATTGTCACTTACAGAAAAAGTTCCACATTCTGAAAATGATTTGACTTCACTGGTTAAACTTGTCATAAACGAACATGATCCACATTACAGTGCATTTAACCCATTTTTCACTGTTTAATGATTTTTTTTTCGTGTTAATATATTGAAGATATAGCTAAGTTCTACATATTCTTTGGGCATTTAGCAAGTGTCATTAAGACCACAAATCTGCTCAAATTTGCAAGCCATTCGGGCAAACAATAAATTAAGCAAAATCAAAGTAACTCACATGAAATTGCTTACCTTTCACATGTGCAAGAACCACACTAAATCTAAAGGGAAATTTGGTAATGAATTTCCTCATTAAGATATTCCACTAAGCAAAAGGTCTGTGGATACTTTGACAATTGTACAGTGTCAAAATTTGAATCACGAAGTTCACAAAAATCCTGTGATTCCTTGTCTAAGAGTCTTAGAGCTAAAATAGCTTGGCTGGACTCAGCAAAAAATATTATGGAACATTTCAAACTTGAATTCACATTTTCTAGTCATGGCCATAACACACGAAGATCTCACAGAAAAGACTTGCTGATCCCCAAATGCAGAACTACCACTTGCCAAAGGGCATTCATCTATCAAGGGGTAAAAGCATGGAATGGACTTAGCATGGCCGTCAGAAATTCTACCTCAGTACATGTTTCTAAAAATAGGCTAAAGCATGAGATTTTATCCAATATAGGTCCCTTTTGATCATTTTTATCTATATATTCCAAATTTAATTTATATTTTAATATTTCTATTTGCTCTTAATCTTTCTACCAATTTATGTTTTTACCCTGTTTATTTATTTTTACATGTATTTTCTTTTGTATATCTTGTCTAATCCTGTGTTTTTGTGCGTCCTCTGTAAATTTTGTGTGTCTAATTATGTGTCAGGACCTCATTGGAAACCAGTGTAAACTGAATGGGCCATCCTGGTTAAATAAAAGATTTTTGACTTTTGACTTTTACTTTGACTTTGAATTTATTGCTTTTTGGCTTTAATAACTGTATTACAAAAAATCCATTCAATGTTTAATTTAAGACTATACATGTGGGACAACATCCCCCTTTGATTGGCTTCCAGTTCCAAAAGGTCAAAATAAGTGTTATTTTGATGTATAACACACCTCTAGTTCCGTGTGACTAATTCATCCATATGGCATATTTCCTTCATGGCAGGAGTGTTGCACCATCTTGGATTTCTCTCAAACACTATTATAGTCCCAAGTCAACATGGTCTATAAAGAGTTATGTGAAGTCAGTGACACTCTTTCACAGACGGATTTATGTATTCACAGCTGCATTGTTTCTGGTAAGAATATTCCTCTTCACAACTGGACTAGGATACCCAGATTTTGATGTGCTACATTTTTGAAAACTTTTTGCTCAGCAACAATAATTTAAAGCCCTTATCATAAAGGTGTGTTTTCCAAAGCTTCATTGAAGCCGCAGCCATCTTCAATTCCAAAAATGGAAAGAGCAGGAAGTTTCACGCATGCGATTGTATTCAGCATGCCAGAAAATGCCCGTTTTGCTGTATCACATGCCCTCATTATGTTTGTTGTGAGCAAAATAGGTTTTTTTTCAGGGGTTCAAATGGCAGCCATCTTGAAAGTCTCAAAATGGAAAAGTTTAAGAGGTTTCATCCACAAAGTTGGACTGAGTGATCCTAAATACACCTATTTTTTATATCACACATTAGAGGGCAATTTAAGAGTTTTTCTAGGACTTTTTGGCTGCCATATCAGTGGCCATCTTGGATTTCTCAAATTAGAAGGGAGATAGAGGTTTTATTTGTGCATTATTGAACTCAGCAACCTAGAAAAACCCCTATTTTGATGTAACATATGCCTGTTCAATGGTTGTTGTTCCGTAAAATAGTGTTTTTCCTTTCACGGCAGCCATCTTAGCTTGATTTGGCAGCCATCTTGAATATCTCAACAGAAAAAGTAGTAAAAGTCTTTATTTGTACATATTTGAATTCAGCATCCCAGAAAACCCCTATTTTGATGTATTACATGCCTCTGTAGTGTTACTGTGAGCAATTTAACCCATTTTTCTTGTCACGGCGGCCATATTGGCCGCCATCTTGGATTTCTCCTAACCTGCCATGCCGCCAGATGTCTACCCTGATTTTTTTTGAAGGCCAGACCATATAGTAACAGAATATGAAGTCAAACGATCTCCCTCTCTCGGTCACACAAATGACCCCAAGGGCAAGGACTAATTGTACAAGTCTCATAATAAGCAGAAACACATTCGGTTTATGCAAAAAACTTTTTGTTTATCTGTGAATAGCAAAAATAGGGATGTCATAGGATGGTCGATGGAAGGACGGATGACCGGGGCTTAATGTCCTGTATTCATGCAATGAGGAGAATCACTACTTAAAGACAGAAGACAATGAATCGAAAGTTGATTGAAACTGCTATCCAACATACGGAAGTCTAATTAACCATGCCAAGTTGCCAGTGTCTTGAATCAAACATGCTACCAGAGAGCAAACTTACCCCTCTCCCAGAAATGCTTTCAAACAAGACTGACCCCTCAACAAACAGACAACTTTACAAGTTCACAGCCACTATTACAACATTTCGGACTGACCCCAACCCTGCTGCAGAGAGAAGTATTTCCCCTTCTCACCTGTCCTACCCCTTCTCCCACTACCTCTTCCAGATAACCCTTACCTTCTGGGTAACCCTTAAATAATCCAGTCAAGGTCACATACCCCTAAATTGCATAACAACTGGTTACCCCTCAGAAAGTGAAACTAGAAAACCAGGCCAAGGCCATTAGTGATGCAGACTGGACCGCCTTGGACCGGTCCGGTCCGCGGTCCAGCCCTGGACCGCCAAAATACCGGACCACCTACAAAAAACCGGTCCAGTGATGGACCGGACCGGTAAAGTGCCGGTCCGGACCGGTCCAGTGATTTTTCATGTCATTAAGGGTATCGCATGAATTTTGGCATATCTAAAAAAGAAATTTATGTCAAATATCTTGTTTAAACCCTGATTTTTATCATAATTTTTTTAAATGCCGATGAACCGCTTCTGGACCGGTCCAGTAACAAAATCGGACCACCTCACCCTGGACCAGACCAGGACCGGACCACTTTTGTAAATACCGGACCACCCTCTAAAAGGTGCTCCGGTCTGCATCACTAAAGGCCATGAATACACTTGTAGTAGCCTATGTCAGTCAACTGTTTGTTATCAGCATATGATGTAACTTTAAGATGTAGCTCTGAGATACAATGGCTGGGCAGCTGTGAAAAGTAGGAGTCCGCTCAAAGATATGCTTTTGTTCTCTAGTACCAGTTGAGTTCTTCATTTCTTATAATGCTAGCATTCAGCAGCTGTTCGTCACAAGCAAAATGTCTGAACATCTCGTACCATGCGTACCAGTACTTGCGTCACAGATACATATACTGTACCCCATTATCGAGCACTGCTTTACTTACCGCTTTTTTCACAGCCACTGCATAACAACTTGCTTTACCCCATCATAAAAAGTACTCATCTATGAGTACCTGACTGTAGACCTGAGAAGCGCTTCTTACGTAATGCCAGTATAGGTTATCTCAAAAACAGCAAAAACTGAGAAACACAAAATCTGCGAAACAGCAACAAAACAACTGTTAAATTGTGATGCACAAGTTATTTAGGCATGAACAGTGCAGCCCTCTAAGCCCAGTTCTTGAAGCTCATGAAAGAATGGATGGATGATTGGGGCTTAATGTCCAGCAATGAGGTGAAGGTTGATTGAAAATGCTGTCCCACATCGCTCCAGGTGACCCGACCAGAGGGGGAATCAAACTCGGGACTCAGTGATTGGCAGCTCAGTGTGCTGCCAACAGAGCTAAACACTCACCCCCCCCTCCTCGCACTTTAGCCAATATAGATAAGCAAAAAAAAATCTGACCAAAAGTCAAAAGATCTACAATAGAAACTAGAAAGGTAGGTTTTTTGCAACTCTTTCAGCATGCCCAGAGAACTTGCTATCATACTCCATCTAGACCTGACTGTACACATTGTACAGGATAGTTTTTTCCTCCATCATACATTTATCATGCTATTTATAGACAAGAAAATACAATTGTGGGATCAATAGAAACAAAGTAACCGGACAAAAAATGCAGTCAGCCGCATAAAGCAGACGTAGTGTCTGGTACGAAAAAGATGCCTCATAACAACTGCAGAGGGCCTCATTTCAGATGGTGGGCATGTGCTTGACATCCTGTATTTATGCACTTGACTGGCTCACCAGTAAAGACGTAAGACACACCAATGAGGCGAAGGATGATTGAGATTGAAAGTGCTGTCAAACATGGGTACAGCTGGAATCAAACCCTGGACACAGCAATTGTAACCCAGGACACTACCCACTGAGCTAACCTACTTCCCTACGCCCAATTCATGTAACTTATGAACATAATCAACGTCATAACAGTCAATTACATCTCACATAAAATACATAACATGTAGACCCACATTGAAGTGTATCTTTGTCATCAATCTATTATATAACGGAAAATTTATATACATGTACATGAACATTCAATGTATTATGTACATGCAGTACTTCCATTTGGCACACATCCAACTTTTATTGGCATTTCATAAATTACATAAACGGAAAAACATGTGTGTCAGCCATGGCTCTATTATGAATTCATGAGTTACGGCATCACGGAAACGGGGCAATGCCATGTGAACTTGGTGAAATGAATAAATAGCTAAATACATGGATACAAAGTTTGTATGCTATTACAAACATGTACATGCCATTTGTATCCTACATAAGTAAAAGAATTAATTATTTTATTTATAAATCTATAACCACATGGCTTGTAGCCATATTGAGCAAGGTAAACCATGGAAAACAATAATTTCTAGGTTATAAGCAACATCAATTACCTTACTTTCTACTTAATGATGTTGATAGTCAATATAAAGGCATTTTTTCTTTGTTCAATGCCAATAAGTAATTGTACCAACCATGGTAAACAAGTAAATAAACAAACAACCCATTAATAGTTACAGGACCAGCCCCTCACCCCACTGGCCCCCATGCATGTGAGGCTAATTTAATTTGCATGCAAAATACACTGAAAGACAAAAGTTATGCATATGCTGTGCAGCCAAGATGCTCAGGAGGTTTGATTAATATAATGGTTCCATGGTGTAATTACCAAAAACAGGGTCACAAACAATAAATCACGGAACCGAGAAAAATTTTTTTTTTACAAAATGGCTGACAAAGGGCTCTTTTCAGAAAACACATTTTTTGCTGTTGACCAATATCAGTAGCAGATATGCTGTTTAATATGAGCTTAAATCAATCCTGAAACATGCAAGCACACAATTCTTTGACAATTGACATGATTGAATTCAGTGTGTCCCCAACACCACAATATGAAAGGGATGAAACTATTGGTGTGGCACAGGTGGGAAAAACCAGCTTAAGGTAGTAGAGTGACTGGTGTCCATCTGTTAAGTGTATCAATGAAATCTGCCTGTCACAGGGAGCCAGGGATAACCAGGAATAAACAAAAATGTGCTAGACCCAGAAAAACAACCAGAGCTCAAGTTACCCATCATTCTGATGAAAGAACGTTTCTTGATGTTGTGGGTGATGCTCCAGATGACAGGACATTACAACCTTGCAGTGAACCCCAGGACCATTATCTTTAGTGTTTATAGTTAATTTTAAGTCAAGCTTTTGTTGGGTAGAACCTTACATTGAGCCCACAGATGAGATTCTTGAGTGCACGGCATATGCATAACTTTTGTCTTTCAGTGTATGTAGTTTTCATTACAATCAAAATTGGCATTTTTGGCAATTAAATTTTTGTCGTAGCAAAAGCACTGTGCTGGCGATACACTTGATTGGGCTTATAAAGAGAGGCAGTTCACCCATTTACAACTAACTGTCGCTATTCGCAGTCGCCAATCTGACTGTATCACCGAGTTGTGTTCAAGCGTAATTCAGGGGCCACGGGAAATGCTGTAACCGCCAAAATTTCACTGAATGCAATGATTGATGTCGGCAAAATTGGTAAGTGCCGACGCAAATTTTGGGTTTTGAATTGTTTGCCGACTGATACGCCTAGATGACTGATTCGCCTAGTTGACTGTGACTGTCTGTGTCGCCCGGTTGATTGTGTCACCTAGTTGACTGTGTGACTGTGTCGCCTAGTTGATTGTGTCACTTAGTTTATTGTGAGACTGTGTCGCCTAGTTGACAGTGTGACTGTGTCGCCTAGTTGACTGTGTTGCCTATTTGACAGTGTCGCCTGAAATTTGATCCATCAGCAGCTGTGTCGCTAGTTGACTGTGTGACCTAGTTGACTGTGTCGCCTACAGTCTGATTCATCTACGTCGTGAACAGACTTGAAACACTAGGGGTGCCATGGTACATTGATCGTGACGTCATAGCTACGCACAAACTAATTCTTTGTTTACGTCACAAAGCAAATGGCTTGACTTCAGAAATCTTTGTCAAACTACGTCTAACTTCGCCGAAAATCGGCAAAAAAACGTCGCGAAACATCGCGAAAATGATACTGGAAGTTATAAACAGCCACCAGAAGCATGTGAGTGAAGAAATTTCTCTTCTAGGAGGCCTAGTTGCCGTGGAATTGGCAAAAACGAGTGTTCGCGAGTGATTTGATGATACCTGTAGTTGACAGTGTCGCCTAGTTGACAGTGACGCCTAGTTGACTGTGTCGCCTAGTTGACGGTGTCGCCTAGTTGACTGTGTGACTGTGTCGCTTAGTTGACTGTGTCACCTAGTTAACTGTGTCGCCCAGTTGACAGTGTCGCCTAGGGCTGTGCCGATGCGACGATTATCGCCGACAATCGTCGCCAAACGTTTCGATTTTAATCATCTCCACAAAATAAGGAAAAATCGATTTTCAGCTGAATGAAGAATTCATGATAGATGGCTGTATTTGGTATCGTTTTGAAGCTCTCGAGGAGCTGAACACCACCGTTCTATCTGTGGTGTTCTTATCTGTGCATATGCCACACTGCTAGCCATGAAAGATATTTCACAAATTAGAAATTAAGTTTTACTGCTACAAGTCTGCAATTTATAGATTTTGGAGACAGAACTTTATCTAATACAGTATTAAAATACATGTCTGTTATCTATTTACAACTGTACTGCTCTGCATGCAGGAGAATGAGATGCATGTTTTTAAAGAAGGCAGCTTTATCCACAGCAGTTACATTAATTGGATCAAAACATTATAATTATGAATAATATTAAGTCAATCAAATTAATTCATGTACTTTTTTATCTTTTCCTTCCTGCAAATAGTCTGGTCCTGCTCATTATAATTTTAACACCATGGATATTCTTCGAGAGTCAATGAATTCATTGATAATTAATGTTCTGTATAATTATGTTGATCTTGACATTCTAAGCAAAAATCGATTTAAAATCGATAATCGAATCGAAATACAAGGCGATTAATCGATTTCTGAAAACTTTTCGATTGCACAGCCCTAGTGTCGCCTACAGTGTCACCTAGTTGACAGTGTCGCCTACAGTGTCGCCTAGTTGACAGTGTCGCCTGGAATTTGATCCATCAGCAGCATGCAGATGTCCTGTCCAACCTAGCAGAGGCGGCTCGAGTCGTCCAACCTAGCAGAGGCGGCTCAGAGACTGGGCTCTTCTCAGCTATGTCCAACCAAGGATTATTTCAATCGTCCTCGTGTCCAACCAACTCAGCTCAAGTCAAGATTTAACTTGTGGACATACACATGTGATCAGCTGGTGACATAAATGTCATTATGCAATTTATGGAAACATACACATGTGATCAGCTGTTGACATAAATGTCATTATGCAATTTATGGAAACCAGATATTCAACTCTTTTCTCTTATTTCAGTAACTTTTACTAAGATTTATGATCAATACGTTGAAGAAAGCCCAACTCCCAAGTCATAGAGTAAATTTTTACCTGTTAATTTAGTGTCGAAAGCCTTTCTTCTAGCTGAAATAACAATTTTCACCTTGGGAGGCTGGCTCGCTTGTCGGCATGGATTTCGTAATACGTTTTCAAGGTCAAGGTCTGGTCAATCCGTCTTCTTTCAAAATCGGTCACAGAATGGTAGGTCCTTAGATCAGTAATATTTTCATTGTACAAGAAAATGTTTTATTTCTATGATGAAAACCTGGAATATGTGAGGGATATGCTAAAACTTGAGTTAAAATGTGGTAAAACTGTGACAATCTTTTCAGGCCAATTTGCTTTATTGGCGAAATGACCCTATGTTACAAATTTTATCCAAAGGGGCAGCACCTGTTCAACTTCCCTGGCGATTAATTCAGAACCAGAGTCGTTGGCGTATTGGTGAAGAAGAAAAGTGTGGATTCTGCAACAATTTTGTTGATTAACAGTGTTTAAAGGATGGATTTCGCGGTTGGAGTGGTCCTGCCTGGTGCTGGATGTGGAGAGAGAATGGGTCTACCAGTGCCAAAACAATTCTGCAAAGTATTAGGCCGCCCATTGATCAGTTACACCATTGAAGCTTTTGAAAGGTGCTGCAACAGTGTGCAGTGATTTGTAATGGCATGAATTGAGATATAAGGGGCCGACCAGACGATAGTTGGCCCCGGGGGGGGGCTATGGACTTTACCCTCGGGACGAACTTTTTTTTTCGTTTGCGGCGCGTCGACGAACAATTTTTTAGCATGTGCACTCGCGACAAACTTTTTTATCGTAATTTTAACATTGCGGTACCCTAGCTACAGGTAGAAACAAACTTTTTTTTTATTTCCATGTGCTGAACAAACTTTTTTTTTCAGTGTCATCTGGGAAACAATCTCTTTTTTTCACCAAATATCCATAGCCCCCCCTAAAGGTCATCTGGTCGGCCCCTAAGGTCACCAAATACATTGGGAAAAAATGGATAGGCCTACATGTTGTAATCCTAGCTGAAAAAAAATTGATTAATTTTTGTGTTGCATTATTAAAACTTTAAAAATAAGGGCATAATGGCCATTAATTGGCATTAGGGACCGTTCAGAATTTATGACTCGGGGGGGGGGGGGGGGTTCACACATGTTTCAATGGGGGAGTATTAATATTCGACAACACTTCCAAGGGGCGGGGGGGGGTAAGAAATTTTAACAAAGAAAAAATGTTGAAAAATACGCATAAACTCATTTTATTTGAACTTTTTTACGCGCAAGAGCGCGCGAAATGACGCGAATCTGTACGCATGGCCGTGTATAACGGTATATATGTGTGTATTGCTTTGTATGTCTGGGGGGGTACTAAAAATTTGCGTGAAACCGAAGGGTGGGGTACTAAAAATCCGCATGAAACTCAAGGGGGGGTATCAATTTTTGACGGGATGTTCCGGCATAACTCCCATCCCCAGCCCCCAGTCATAAATTCTGAACGGTCCCTTAGTAAATTTAGACTGTTGCCCTGCGATAGTTCACAAAAGAAAAAAAAACTCTTCAAACTACAACATCTACAGTGTGTCTCGTCTAGCATCGAACTTGAATTTGGCACATATCCTATAAGCTCTGAAAAACCTAGCCCTGGGACACATGCGTGAGCATGGGTCCTCTCCATTGAAAATCTTGAGATGTTGACGCTGTACCGGGAGATTTGATCTGGAGAGATCAATTCTTCACCAATCTTAACAAAATTTGGTGTACATTTAGCCCACATATTCTGCTCCTGACGGCACTACTTTTGAAGGCATCTTCTAATATATTGACCTTGGTATTTCACTTCAAAAGGCAGATAAAAACTCTAAAATCATTAACTGCAACCATCAGCCTCATTTTGAGTTGTGACATCACAATGGTGACATCATCATAGTCACTGTTATGACATCACAGCCATTTGTTTGTGACATTGTCACATCAGTAACAATTTTGACCAATCAGAAGAGGCCATTCCCTCAATGTATAAGCAAAGAAATCACTTCTCTTAGTTTAAATGAATACTGAAAGCGTATTATGAAGACTTGGAAGTGAAAGAATGGTAGCAGTAAGCAGCAAATGTTGTCTACTTTCAAATTGTGTCCTTGGTCCAGGGCTATGAAAAACCAATGCATGAACTTGGAGCAGTGTAAATTATTAATTTTACTAGAACTAATTTGAGAGTGGCACTGCAGTGCATTTTTGTGACGTCACTTCAATTTAGGCCATTGTTTTGGTTGCTTCAAAAATCTGAACAAGTGTGAGTAGACTGCCGTGGTCAAAAATTGCCGAAAATCGGAAAAAACAGCACCAAAACATCGCGAAAATGTTATATTCAGATTACAAAATCGCTAATCTACACACAGGTACGTGGATTTCTGCTGTAGGACTTCTGCAGCCTGAGGAATCAGGCCAAACTACGTTCGCATGTGAGATGAGACAAGTGTAGCCTATATCTTCGGCCTCAGGGGCCTCCGTTTCATTTTAAAGTGGTGGGACAAACTGAGCCAAAGCCTTCACCTAATGATGTCCCTAGGAATCCTCAAATTTTTCCTCACAGAACACCCATGCTTTGGTCAAATAGTGGTACGGCAAATCGGCCTCGTGAAATGGTTTTCACTTACATACCCTTGAGGTAAATGAATTACTGCCCTGAAAATCAGTCAATATTTGTATAATATTTTAATGTTTAATGATTTCAGAATTTCTTGGATATCTGATATAGCAGTGGTTACCTCTCCTTCCAAAAAGAAGGAACTGGAAGAGATCCTCAAGGTTTATAGTCATTCATCCCGAGTTTATGTCGCGGACGGGGCTTCAGTCAGACACCGCTCAATATACAATGGTTTACTGAAGCTTGCTAAAGGTATTGTATCATTTCGTCATAATAAATTTAAAATGTAGGGCTAATATGTCCTTGTGTTGAATTGTGAAAGTTATTTAAGGTTATTAAGGAGACTGCGCAATAAGAAATTATAATGTTAAGTTTAAATGGAAGATTAACATAATATATTAGCTGAATACCATGTTGAAAAGTGATTGGGCAAAATATGCAAAGTCTTTAAGCAGTCTAGGAAATTACCAATTGCTCATGACAACCAATGTCTTCAGCCCCACATGACACTCATTCCAGCACTGTCATCTCTCTCCCATGACCTTCTCAAAGTGTCATGGCCCAGCCATGACTTAAGCAGAGCTCAAAATCATCTTTGACAGGTTATTTAAAGATAACTGCTGTTACTACCACTTCCAAACTTGGCATAAAGTTGTATCACAGTATCAACTAACTCCATAAATTTTGGCAGGCTTATCCATTACATAATGAGGAAAAGAACCCGAAGGCTCCGGAGAACTGAGCCAACTGTCATCAGCTGCTGATGACTTTGCAGTATTTCGCGAAATTGGATAGAATAAGTCCCGCTACTGTCATGCTGCTGTGTGATGAGAATGGGTGCACAGGGATCAGATTTAATTTTGATACCCAACTGGTCTACCCCACACACTCAATCATCCTTTCAGTGCCAGGAATTAGCGGCAATTGCAATTGTCATCACGTAATGGTAATTTCCCCGACTGTTAAGACTCTGTCTCATCTTGTAAGAAATAATCTCAATAATGTGATTGTAAAGTTGTTGTTTTTTTTCAGTCCCAAATGGACCCCCTGAAGTCGTAGTTATTCATGACGCGGTCCGTCCCTTCATTGAAGAGGACATAGTAAAAAAAGTTGTTGAGGCTGCAAAAAGTAATGGGGTAAGCTTCAGAAGGTGTGATAAATCATTCAACTAGAATTGACTTGTTTGCCTCACTATTTATATGATTAACATGAATTAATGCTAAATTTGTACTGGTCATGCGCACAGGAGTACTAAATGATGTACTTATGCTCTATCTGATTTATTCTTCTTGGGAAAGAATAGTCTGCTGACATATATATGTACTTTTAAAATTTTAATTGAAAAAAAATGTTTAACACTATGTAATGTTAAAATAATGTTATGAGCATTTTTTACTGCTCTAAAATGTAAATTGGAGAAAAAAATCAGTTTTAAGATATATATATTAATAGGCCTACTATTAAGTTACAAGCATTTCTTACTTCTCTTTACACTAAAATGATATTATATCTTTTATTTCAAAATAAATTTTCAGAGTGCAGGTGCAATTAGACCTTTGATATCGACAGTGATTGCCACAGACTCCAATGGATTCTTGGATCATTCTCTTGATCGCACAAAATACAAAGCCAGTGAAATGCCGCAGGCCTTCCAGTATGAAGTCATCAAAAGTGCTTATGACAAGGTTATTATTCACAAGCATCATAAATTATAGTGTTTCAAAAAAATTGACCAAGCATTGCAGAAGTTTCTCCTCTATCATTCTTTTGATAATATTTGCCCTTGGTCATTCCATGTCATTTCAACAAATGCCTCCCACTCGACCCCCTCAGATTCGTCTGAAAAAAATCTCAGACAAGCCTTTGGTAGTGTAATGGATATATGCAAATTTTAGGCTCAATATCTTGAATAGTTTTGTTTGGAAAAAATATAAAAAAAGACAGTTCTGACAGGCTACAGTAGCCTGCTGTAGTTGCGAGCAGGCTACAACATTTCACAATTGGTGCTGCCTTTCTGGTCCTCGCTCACATGCATTTTTGAAGCAGCCTGGCTGCAGCCAAGCTCAGTTCTGCTGTGTTCTGTTGGGCGCGGACCTGACAGGCAGCAGCGCAGACTTTAGGAGCAGCACTCCCAGTGACCCAGTTGCCAATTGGATACCCAATTCGACTTGAATTTCTTCAGTCTGCAGCCTCGCTCGCTCGCCCACGTGAATGGCAGACTGTGCTCAGTCAGTTGTTTTGAGGCATTTTTGTCCACATCATATGAAAGTCAAAAGGCTTGTCTGGGATTTTTTTTCGGACGAATCTGATGGGGTCAAGTGGGAAACATTTCTGAAATTTGCTGAATTGACATGGAATGACCCCCTGGTATTCTGAAACTAGGCAGTTGAAAAAAAAGAACTTTTCCAAACTAAGTTCTTTGTAAGATGGTAAATTTTCTTATTTGAGTTGTAAGTTCTTATAGAACGGAATGTCATTTTAATACAGTGTTTCTGCAAACTAAATAATTTTATGCTACTCTAAATCTTTGATTTTAATGATGATATTGAATTATTTTATTCCAGTGCACAGACTATGACTTTGATTATGGGACGGAGTGTCTACATTTGGTTGATAAGTATGTTGGAATCAAAGCAAGACTTATTGAAGGACCTGATAGTTTATGGAAGGTATGAATTATTTCGTATTTTCTTATTCTTACTGAAAAGGTTTCAATAGTTTTTTTTGGGTTATGTGTCATAATATTTTTATTGGAGTAATTTTATTTTGTGGTTGTTTTCAAATAATTTTTTAACAAACATCTTGTCTCCACATTTTTTAATTACTTTTAATACATCAAATATTAATGCTTTTGTGTTTCATTGTAGCTCCAGTGTTGGAATGGTGTACTATAAAATAACTGGCTTTCACTTTTACAATTTATGACAGAAAGGTCAAAAATAAATTTTATCGATATCACTTGGTGATCGAAATGAATCGTTCTCAAAATTAACCCCTACTGATCTCGAGTGTGTACAATGCATATTGTCCTATCATACTTACTAATTGTGTTCTGAAACTAATATCAATGTTCTTCGGCGACATTTATTTAGGTTACTCTTCGGAAAGATTTATATGCTGCAGAAGGCATGCTTCGTGACCGAGAAAGCAACAATAGGGTCCAGCTATGCGGCTTTAAAAAGGGTACAAATATCGCCTCGTCATTGACTGAGGAACTGGTAAAGCATCAATTTGAGGTATGGATATTTTTATTTTTATTTCTATAATTTAATATATTTGTGGATAATATAATTATGTAAAATGAAGATTTGTAGCTTGAAAAGAAAAATTTTGTCTCTTTCTTTCTGTTTCTTAAGATTGTTAAAAAAAAAAGGTATTGTTATAAATGTGTTGTTTGTAAATATAAAGTGTCAGTTGTTAGTAAGTTTTTCTAAGAAGTATTTTTCTTTTCATTCAAATATTGTCATAACACCGAGGTCACTGTTAATTTTACGGATATTAAAAAGAAAATTGTATTTAGTTCTCATTAAGCAATGAGATTAATTTTCATTTAAAAATTCTCAAAAAATAACAGAAGAAGATTTTGAAATGTAGGCCCTAAAGGTTGGTTGATATGGGCTAGTCAGAAAAATTCTATGAATCCTGTCCTGTTAGCACCTTGATAGTTTCACTTTCTTTTCAATTTTATTTAGATCTGTTATGAAGAAGACAACCAGACGACAAAAACAACTACTCATAAAATACTGTATTTCGAAAGCTCTACAGGCTTAAATGAATCTCAATTGTTGGATAGCACAAACGCGTCAAGTATCATTGCTGTCGTTAAAAGCAAAGACTGTATGACTGAATTTTCTGGAGCTTATCAAAATGTGTCATCAATTGCCACAAAACTTCCGAAGTGCACTGTGAATGCAGTTTTATTTCAGGTAGGTGTCATTTAATTTTGAAAAAAAAAATCTAATAATTAAACATAAAATTTATGAAAAATTTTAGACATTCTTGATATTTTCTATGTAATTTTGCATATATAATTATTATAATATTACAAACCGTTTTGTAGCAATTTGTCTTCTTCTTCTTTTTTTCAGGAGTCCGAGTCCTCTAATTTTCCAGCTGTTTCGGAATTGACTGTTTCTTTATTAACCAAAAGAAATTCTTCATTGTCTGGTCAAGTTTTCATAAGATAGTAGGCCTACATTTAAATATATTCTGTGTTGTAGCCTACTGAAAGATCTATATGAACAATTTAAGAAATCAGCATTTTACTTACATTTAAAAAAAGTATTACTCTGAAAAAAACATCACACACTATAAAATAATGCTCATGTTTAATTTTAACTTAAGTGAAGTTGTGTTTTGTAAGTTATTGTATATTTATATAGCTAGTTATTTTAAAATATTCTGTATACATTTATATTGTGCATATGAATTATTTAGCTATTTTTAGCACTTTATACCAAATTAATTGCGTTAAATATTGCATGAATATTTATTTTATGCCAAAGGTTGTGTTTATGTATACATGTTTTACAAAGTGTTTTATGTTTTTGATGCGTCAAAGTGTGTTAACAGTATTATACAAGAACAAGAATAACAAGATATTAAAGTGTATCAATGATTGTTATTTGTATATTTATGAACAAGTTCTTAAGAATTATATGAAATGAAAATGATATAAAATTGTTAACCTTTTTGGCTATACAGTTTACACTGTACAATGATATCAATTAATTGTTACTATGGAATTCTTGCTTTTTATAATTCAATACCTCAAATTCTCTCACTTCAAATCTATGCTTTAATTAAAAAGAAATTGTATCCAATTTTTCAGAAATTTTAATTCATGTAGCCTTAATCCCTTTATATAATAATAATTATTGTACAGTGTACCGGTAAAAAGTATGGGGAACAGTCAACTCGCCAGGGGAGAACTCACCAGGTAGGGTATCATTATGACTAGTGTAACCACTGGAAAGTAATACTTTGAGTTGTCATTTTGCCTGTGAAATGTTTTATGGACCATAAAATTTCATGCTTTCATTGTTTACACTTAACGAAGCTGCATCATGACAAAAGGCAAAAATAAGCGAAATATACCTGTGGTGGCCATTTTGAATTCCAGATTTGAACGTCAACTTGGATTAAATGAAATGAAAATGGATATCATAATCAAATTCTCAGAGACCCCAAAAACCCATGTTTGGCCCAAACAGTGGCGATCAGTCCCGAAAAGGAGCGCAAATTGGTGAAATACACCTTTGATACACCTTTGGTGGCCATTTTGAATTGCAGCTTGGACACTTTTTGTTAGGAAAATGTAAATGGACAATACTGGATATCATTATTGAACTCTAAGACCCCCGAAACCCATGTTTGGGCCAAAATAGTGGTGATCAATCTAAATTAGGAGCAAAAATAGGTGAAATACACCTTTGGTGGCCATTTTGAATAGCAGCTTGGACACTGTGTTGTTAGGAAAATGTAAGTGGACTATACTGGATATCATAATTGAATTCTAAGACCCCCGAAACCCATGTTTGGGCCAAAATAGTGATGATCAATCCCAATTAGGAGCAAAAATAGGTGAAATACACCTTTGGCGGCCATTTTGAATTGCAGCTTGGACACCATCTTGGTGGGAAAATGTAAATGGACTATACTGGATATCATAATGGAATTCTCAGACCCCAAAAACCCATGTTTGGGCCTAAACAGTGGCGATCAATCCCATTTATGAGTGAAAAGAGGTAATATTTACCGTTCGGCAGCCATTTTGAATTCCATTTTGGATGCCAACTTGGATCGGCTGGATGTAAAATGAAAATTGATATCATAACTGACTTTCTCAGGTCCCTAAACCCATCTTTGAAGCCAAAATAGTGCCGCTCTATCCCAATTTGGAGCAAAGTTGCATACAATTTACTTTTTGGCGGCCATTTTGAATTCCAGCTCAACTGCCATCTTGGATTGGGTTGAAGTGTCATAGAAAATGACATATTGCAATTCTCTCACCCAAAAAAATGTGGTTTAAACCAAAAATTTTCATATCTGGCTATTAAGTAGATGCTGTTGAACTTCGTAGTTTTTCACATTTTAATGAAAAATTCGAAAATTAGCGCCACCTATTGCAACTTTACAACAAAATATCCCACGGAACAGACACCCATTTAGTAAAATTCAAGTGTTCTGCCTTCCTATCTTTTTAAAATCAGGTTTCTAAAGGCGTCGCGCATTGAGAACAGCCCCCTTAAACATAGGGTGGTTTTCACAATTTTAAAAAATCCATCGAAGACAAATTTTTGGCAAGCTGCCAAAAACAGATGAATGATGTCAAAATTTATTTAAAGAATTTTTTGCATTTTTAAGGTTCCAAATGCCAAACTTTTTAAACTTACATGACTATATTTGCAGTTTATCAGATTTAATGAGGCTTTAAAAACATGCAATTTCATGGGCGCTCGGAGAGAATTTTTAGTCAATTTTAAGTGAAAAACATTTTTTTTTCAAGACGCTGTGGCACAACCTTAAAAAATGAAATTTGGACTTTTGACCATCACTTGCATGTTTGAAGACCTGAACCTTGATGTGTGGAAAATTTCAGCCAATTCCGAGTCGGTCATCAATCAGGCTCTGCATGATTTTCTCTGAGACAGCTCATTAATTGCGCAATTACAGAAAACGTGTCAAGTTAATTGCATGCCTACTGGTAAACGTTGTAGGTTTAGCAATTAAGAAATTGTGGGAGGAAAAATAAAATTAATTTAATATGTGAACTTTTATTCGACTAGCTGAATTAATATCAAAAAGAGATATATGTGTCAAAAGAATTTTAAACTGGTATGAAATCAGAAAACTATTAATATTTTATGGACTTTAACACTAAATTTGTTTAGGTCAGATTTATAAGTTATGCCTATAGATAAATCGGAATTTGAAATTCCATTTATGATAAGTTTTTGTCTACTCAAAACAGACTAGAAGGAAAATTTAGATATAGATAGATATAGATTTATCTATAGACTAGTTACTTAGTTGAATTAAAATGTTAATAGTATCAGGTGCATGCATGCATAAAGCAAGGTATATGTAGGGTCCAGATAAATGGATTGGAAATCAATCAATCACTCAATTTAACAAATAATGTTGTAGGATTGAGTGATTGATTGATATCACTTGGTTGATTGTTTGACCATAAACTAAACCAGGACAACGTACTCTGCGTCATGACGTTATAACAGTCTATACTGACTAGTGGCGCCGCTTGCGGGGATGACAAAGCAGCATGTCAACAACAGCTGATCAGTGCGGATCGCCACTGATATCAGCTAAAAACATGGTTTAAAGGTGAGTAATTGTCATGAATGTACTGGATTGCTATTGTAAATGATGAAAGAAAGGTTTAAGTGCAATTTTGATGTATTGTGCAATCTGTCAATTGGCAATTACCAGCTGATTACACCCGAATCAGTGGGCTGACAGTGGCAGATTTGACAATTGACACCTGTTTGAGCATACCTGCACAATGTTAATCATAATGAATTCATGCAGGTCTAATGTTTAATGTTCAGCCGAGGTAATGGCATGCTAATGTCTATGGGCTGAATTAAAATCTGCCTCCACATCATGTCATATAGGCTTATAAATGCAGGAAGAGGCCTACGCATTCCATACAATTTATTTGTCAACATATTTTATCAAATACCTACATTAGGTTATTATTTTTTTAGGGCGATGCACAGGCCAATCGCTGTTATGTATTGTAATACTTTCTTTCTTTGCAAGGAGCCCTCAGTATGTTCATCACCCCTGAAAGAAAATCTGCCAACAGGTGTGCAAAAACATCATCAAAGTATGGGCAGAAGCACTTCCAAGAAATACAGTAGAATCCCAATTTAAGGCCACATCTTTTTATGCAATTAAGAGCATGCAGACCTGAAACTGGATATATAATATTTCTTTTATGCTGAATAAGACCCCTCTAATGTTACTGCAGCTTACTGGGCTATAAAAGCTGCACCAAAACCTTTTCTATTCTCAGTTAAATGCATGCACTACTGTATTAGCTGTTTTTGTTGCATGAGCCTGTGACCCACTTTTTCCTCTGTGCAATGAAGCATGTCAGTGGGAGATTTAAGGCTCTGTGCTTAAGGGTACATCTGCATTTCAAGCTTTTTCACTTGTAATACACATAAAGCCTTATCAATTGCTGCTGTCAAATGTTGGAGAAATGATCAGTAGGCCTAACTGTCAAGCAAGTTGACTCCATTCTTTAGATCCTTTCAAAAATTTTTGCCATTAATTGGGCACACAATGCAATGCTGAGATCAACACAATCAAGCAAGTGATGTGATAACCTTTTGTGCATATCCCTGTATGCATTAAAGTAATTCAGAATTGAAACTATTGAATTAAATGTTTTTTTGGGAATCCACCAGAACTTGAACTTGCAGCTCTAATGAGATAGACAGCAAAAAAGCAATTGATGTATACAGACAGATTCTATTACATGTATGGATGTGGATTAATGGTTGATATGTTAGAAAAAGACATAGTATTACACTTCAATCATGTAAAATGAAGCTTAGATTTGTCAAAAATGCCTTATGGTGGCAAAGTAAAATCGCCCTATTTTTTTTCGAAAAAAATTTTCTTGTTACAGGAGTTATTGTCAGTTTATATATGCCAACACCTACTTTAAATTGTGTGCACATATGAATTAAGCATTTACTAGGCTTACATGTAGGACAAAGCCTATGTTTATTAAATACCAAATTACCAATTAATATTTTTGATTTCAGTTTTGCTAATAAATTTATTGTCATTTTTATCAGTCATGATAACTTTATTTTTATTTTGTTACAGGTAACTTTGGGAATAAGAAGCTGATGATCATACGTGGACTGATCTAATGCTGCATTCTCAATTTCTGCATTCAGACTGGAAGCAGAATCACAAGGATATGCTTGTTGGATCGAACAGGACAGGGGACCGTCACCATCAATATGGAATACTTTGACACCTGGATAAGTTGTACCACCTCAAAACACGAACCAAGGACATAATTTGTGAGAAACTATTCTAGCAGATAGAGCATGTCAAATGTGAACCTGTCATAGTGTGAGTGCTGAAGTTCATAATTAATGTAGACTATATATTATTATATAAGGAAGTTGATACATTGTCCAGTGTCCATTGACATTGTAATAAACAGGATTGTCTAATCATGAAAATAAACAGGGTTGCCTAATCACAAAAAAAATGAAAATATTTCCATTGTACTCCAATTGGATGTGTGATAAACAATAAAGAACAACTTTCTTGTAATTCTTTCACATGTTATTTTAAAAACCATTTATTCTTTAATATTCTTATGGGCCATGGCCATATACTATTCCAACAGCCAAAGACCCACTTTTTAAGGATGCAAGCTAATTAATCATTTAGTGATATTAAGTGACGCTGCTGTGTGGTCTAGTGGTAAAGACATTTGCCTGCTTATGTTGAACTTTATAAAAGTACTGTGCTTGAGGCTTGATTTCAGGGTGCTAAACCCAAACATGATAATATCATACTGTTAATTCATGGATCCCTTATGCTACTCCAGCCTACTGAATGCCCAGTAGTCTCACGGCAGGATGCACCCTCAAGCCCAAGGGGTAAGGGGCGGACCAGATGATCTTTCGGGGGGGGGAGACTTTTGGTGAAAAAAAAAAGTTTGTTTCCCACTTGACATTGATAAAAAAGTTACGTCAGCTCATGAAATTAAAAAAATAGTTTGTTTCCACCTGTAGCAAAGGTACCCCCCCCCCTAGAAACGCCACTGCAATACTATACAACATGACCCAATAACATAAATGAAATAAAATAAATAACATACTGTGCGCTTGTACAATTTCCACTGACAGAGTGGAATGGCCCCCAAAGGTCTGAACACATTGCCCCCACCAAGATGGAAGGATGTCGCGGAACCCCCCCCCCCCTGGCAGGGGTCAAAGCATTCATAATCAGGGGGTCATTGCCCCTCCGCAAGGTGGTTGCACAAGGGGGGGGGGAGGGCGTCAGAGGCAGAGCCCCTCTGGCAACGGGGGTTGATCCTTGTGGTAGTGCGTTACTGACCCCCTTGGAGGGAGATCATTGCCCTCCCCAATTGGGGGTCACTGCCCCCTGGGTTGAGGGTTGTTGCCTCCCTTTGATAGGGGGTTACTGTCCTCCTTGGCTGAGGGCAATGAAGGCATTATATACTATATAGGGCTGTACGATTAATCGCAAATTTATCGATATCAAGTTGGGCGATAATGTTATCGCGCAAAGGGGCGATAAATAAATGATAAAAAATGTCTGCATTTTTGCTCAAGAATCGGAATTTCTTTTCATGAAATTCACATGTTTCGCTAAAATTTTGGAGTTTTCAGATAAATCTCTGCATGTGAATTTATCGAATCATTGTATCATCATCGCGATAAGAAACATAGTTATCGCATATCGCATCTCAGCCTATTATCGTGCAGCCCTAGCAGGCATTAAGCATATCTCTCTTGGTAGGGGGGCCACTGCCCACGGGACCTCTTGGTACTGGGGCAGTAGTCGAAATAGTTATTTGGGGGGGGGGGGGTCTCACAGTTGAAAGACCCAAAGGGATGAAGCCACTTTACGCTGTAGCTGGCTGTCTGCGGGTCGCCAGAGGTGCCCTGAAGCCGAATTTTTTCAGATGCTCTAAAAATGAACTCTGGGCTTTTAAAAGGTATGTTTTATCTCCGAAAATGAGTTGTGAAAACCCTATTGGTAACGTATATAAATTACAAGAGGTTTTTGTTTGCTGATTAGGCTTTACCTTGCTGCTTCATGCTCACTTCTCAGCACAGTTTCAGTATTTGGAGAGGTTTTTTGAGGACCCCCTCTGGGTCCTTTTGAACAATGTATTTGAGGGGGTCACATGAGCATTTGGGGGGGTCAAACCCCCCCCCTGAGACCCCTTAATTTCGACCAGGGGGGTTGCTGCCACTCGATGCATTCATAACCTGATTGTTGGGGGGGGGGGGGTAGACTTTGAAGAAAACGTGTACCTGATTTCTTGAAATTATATCTTTTTCGAAGCAAAACCCCATAACCAGTTTGTCACAAAGCTGTATAGAACATGCAGTTTTATCAGGTTTTATTGGTTCTCAAGGACCCCATAATCTCATCAGATGTGAAAATATTTCAGAAAAAATTTATCTCATGAAATATTTTGCGAGCAAACCAGCGGAATTCAATCAGAATAGCAGCTGGAGTCATTATCATGTCCCTTAAATCCATAATGATCCAAACATTTATTGTATTTTTCTACTGGAGGGTAACTAAATACGTCAGATGAACCTTTTGAATTAATCTAGGCAGCAGACTTCTAATACTTTTTGAAAAAAGTGAGTTTTTGAATACGGCCATGGTGTTTACCTGGAGACCAACAATTTTGGGGCCTACAATGAATTTCAAGGAAGAAAGGACACTAAATGTTGTGTCTGAGATTAGTCGAAAGCTCTTTTTAATATTCTGGAGTGTTATAAATCATTTAAAAGCAGGCAGGTGATGCCCAGAGGAGGTAAGTCTCAGGGGGCTAATAATTTTGTCCCAAGTAAATTTTGTTTTATTTATTTATCTAGATTACTTTTGACATTTTTGCAAAAATGTTGCTTTTCTAATAGAAATACCATATAAATACAGCTTAGGTGAAAATTTGGTTGTTCTGTGACACCCCATTTTGGAGAAAAATGGAATTAAAGGGGGTATCCAGAGGGGGCTGATAATTTTGTCCTCAACTGTACGCGTAACATTTTGAAGGTAAAATCATGCAGGGCTTTGGAGGCGGGTGATAAGTGAACCAACTCCCGACCCTTTGATTTTCTGAAAAGCGACTCCTGACTCCGACTCCCGACTCCTTGGGTCTCCTGAATTCCGACTCCGACTCCCGACTCCGCTTATCGGCATTTTTGCCCATTAATATTACATGATTAACAAAGAAGAAAAAGTCATTCTACGAAGTTGTCATAGGATTTTTTACATGAATACTTGCTTAGGAAGTTTTAAGTAAAATTTGGAGTTCATTTTACATTTTTGAAACTTTTTTTTGTAAACTATATTAATTATTTTTAGGAGTCAGGAGTCACCACTTTAATTTTCGACTCCGACTCCACCTGAAAATCAAAGTTCGACTCCGACTCCACCCAAAGACCTCCGACTCCACGACTCCGACTCCCGACTCCAAAGCCCTGGTGAAATGTCACACGGTCTGAGCCATGTTCTGGGCACTTTACTAAATCTAACAGAACTTTGAAATACTGCTATTTTAAATGTTTCAAAGGTTCTTAAAACATAATATAAAAGTTACATTAGACATTATTTGCTTATGAAATTATATGTAGGGTAGAAGTTTAAATGTTGGAAAAATTAGTCAAATTTCCTAGAAATTTGCCTGTTTTCTGAGCGTAAAATGCCAGTATTTCTGTAATAATCGGAATTTTCAAAGGCTCACAGTTATATGCTGATACCCATGAATATATTTGATAACTGGTGAATGAAAGAAAAAAATTTCATTCATCCAAGGGTAGGATATAGGCCCTGGAAAATGTGTGACATGGATTGCCACAAAAGGGTGGCAGCGCTGTGCTCTTTCCCATATATATTATGTTAAAAAGGGGTGGCTGTTAAATATTTGGGGGAGCGGCATTCTGTCACGGCACAGTCGAAGATTTTTCATTTCCTGATTGGGTATCTAAACTGTCTTTGTTTAGAGCGCACAATGTCCTAAAATATTGGTTTCCAAATTTAAAAACAGTTTCCGAGCAGTGTTATTGCATAGGCCTATAGGCTAAGGCTACTGCTTCAGCAGTGCAGCTGCATCATTATTTCAGGACTAATAGGCAAGAAAAAATATTAATTT
Source organism: Platynereis dumerilii (assembly GCA_026936325.1). Classification (NCBI taxonomy): domain Eukaryota; kingdom Metazoa; phylum Annelida; class Polychaeta; order Phyllodocida; family Nereididae; genus Platynereis; species Platynereis dumerilii. The sequence goes on along the minus strand of JAPTHN010000090.1, from coordinate 500,559 downwards.
CAATAAAACATGGTAAAACGTTATCTTTAAAATAATGTGCTAGCACTTGAATGCATTGAGTGTATATTGTAAGTATCTATTATAGATCTACCCATCTAAACTGCTACTTTGATGCATTCAAATGTTATATTTTTGCAGAAAGAATTCCAGTTTATCATATTAATATCTAGAAAGAACAATAAGACCCACTTATTTAAATCAGGCCCACTTATTTCAATCAGGCCTTGCATCAAAAGCCTATCAATCTCAATTGGGACTTTAAGGCAGTGGCTTACAGGTCTACCAGTAGACTGCCACTGCAAGCTTCACGGCAATTAAGGTCTAATTGGCATATAGGCCAAGTGTGCAACTGGGTCTTAATTATGAGTAACACCTCAAATTGCCTTTAATCAACCTATAAGCAATGTTGTACATGCTGCATAACAGCAATTTGCGATGTTACAGTGTTAACAGCTGCTAAACAGCAGCTCAGAGCCATGCAATCAGCATGATCAGTACTGCTTCTGTTGAGACGTCACTGTTGCAGTGTCACCCCCGCAGTGGCGCCACTGAAAATGGCAAGTCTTCTAGCGCCACCTATAGGAGTTGGACGTCCTGTATGCGTTTCTGGTTTGACTGATTCATTCAAGTTGTTTAATAATGCGGAAAATAACTGTCAAGAAATGTTTTTGTTGTTTGGCATAAGATTGAGTGTACATAAATGTGTTAATCTGATTTTATAGATAAATAGAAGAGATAAATTGGGTAGACAGACGTTTTATGTGCAGAACCTTCAATTGAATTCAATTATTTGATTCTGCTTCCATCTGGATGTTGTAATGACATCAAAGAAAATTAATACAGCATAGGGGCCTACCAAATTTGATAACAGCACCCGTGTTTTGTCCCTTTTAATTTCAAACTCGATTTTGAACCACTTGTAATAGTCCTATTGACAGTTGACTCAATTCATTGACACAAAGATGATCATGTAATATACCATTCACATAACACCAACAATGATGTATTTAAGCTGTGCATAGGCTAATATAAATATAAACTGGCGAGTTTGTGGACTGGCGAGTTTTCACCTGGCGAGTTTGTGCCCTGTAGGTCTGGAAACACAGGTCTTTGCTCTGCTGATCTAGTGCCCTGGTGAGTTGTCACCTGGTGAGTTCTCGCCTGGCGAGTTGACCCATGACCAAAAGTATTTCAACGGCCACTGTTACTTCAGCATTGTCCAGTACTTATTCTTTTAATAAACCGTCAAGGTAAATATTTAAAGATTAATTGATTGATTTCTCTAAGTTTCTTGCTAGTACAAAATGCGCACACCAGATGGCAAGGTGTGATAAACAGTCTCTCACACCAGAGGGAGTGTTGTCTTTAGTTGACCTACTTTTGATAGTGAGGCCAAAGTTGACGCCATATTCCTCGTGCGATCAAAACAACTGTCAGTTGACAATCGCCGATTTTAGTATATTCTCGGCTCTGGAGTCAACAGATCGCTAAAGATGGCTTGTGGAGGGTTTACCTGCTCTAAGAATGCCTTGGCGGCCCTCAATGTGCTTTACATTGTAAGTATTCTGCCTCCTTTTGATGCCACATGGCGCAGTTCTGATGACATTTTGCAAAAGATGAGAGTTGTCTGTTGAAAAGCAATCATGTGACGTGGCTAAAACACGGGGTATACTTCTAAAATAATTCAATTAGTCACTCCACTGACTTAGTAGTGATGAGTCACACATCACATGAGTGCACTATTTAAAGTAGCAAGTTGCTCCTACTCAAGATTGTAAAATTATTCAGAACTTCAAGCAGTTTATCACATTCACACTTCTTCAGTTCTTGTCATTCATTGGATGTTGAATCACTTCTGATGTCTCTGTGCTGAGTGACTCACTGTGATGGTGTAAACTGGATCTGCTGATTGACTATTTAATTGCTCAGTTGACACAATAATTAAAAGGTAAAAACATAGTCCGCACTCCGCAGGCCTGCGTGGATCCATGTAGTGTTGAAGACTGAAGAGTGTCCGAACGAGTGTCACTGTTGCCTGGCTGGTTACCGATATTTCAGTTGATCAATCACAGTCTGAGTAGCACTCTTTTCTTCGCTGCTCACTTGGACCCTGGTGCATGATGGAGCAGTGAAGACCGTCCCACCTTTCAGTCCGTGAATCCTGTAACTGATAGTATCATATAGGGATGCACGGATATCCGGCAAGGTATCCGGTATGCGGCCGGATATTGGAATTTGCAGGATATCCGGTATCCGGCAGAATTAGGGTGTCAGAACCGGATATCTGGGATGCTCAAAAATAAGTGAAAAGCTAAAAAAACGTTTAAAATGAACAAAAGAATCTTACAAGAGCAGAGTCAAAAGCATGATGTAACCATCTTCAAAATTTAAATTCAGTTACAGAACGTAACGAAAAACATTCAATCAGAGGAACAGTCTTCACCGGACATGATCTGTCTCTTTGGGCTCAGAAAAAATATTTATCGTCAACGCATGGTGAAAACCTTCCTTTTTCGCACGTTTACTATCCGGTTCCAACTATCAGGTTAATATCCGGTATGCGGCAGTTGGTGTTGCTGGATTTTCCGGTATCCGGCTATTTTCACTATCCGTGCATCACTAGTATCATAGTAGTAGATGTCCTTTAAAGAAAGGCCCCTAAACAGTCTTAAAAACTGCAAAAAAAGTCATAGGTCCTTGAATCCCAATTAAAAAGACCTTACAAATCCACTGTTGCACGGATGTTGATTGCATGGACACGGACTATGTTCTCTGTCTCAAAACAAACGTTGTTACATGTTTGTGAGAAAATTGGTTCAGAAATACCAATGAAATCTTTGAAATTGGATAATTCTCAGATGCGAAATACAGGATTGAATTGTTAATGACAAACAAGATGATCTCTATAGTATGTTCCGGTTTAAAAAAAGGGGTTAAAAAAAAGCTAAAAAAGGTGGTTAAACCCCCTCCCCCCGAGCTCCCAAATCATCAATTTAACATGGCTACTTTGTAACCATTGTTTGGGAATCAACCTTGAACAGTAGGCAGTCCCTTGTATGTACCATGCACATGTAATCTGATCAGCTGATAGAACATTGTTCATAGAACTTCATTATAAATGCACTCTGATATATATATATATACTGAAGTCTGAAGACCGAAAAAAAGGTGTCAAATGCCCATTGGACTTTTGCTGTTCAATGGATGCTTTATTGACAGTAATAGACTTACAGTGAGTAATGATTAATTTTAGACCCAAGCCATTATGAACTACTAGATTTATTTTTAACCATGACATTCCGTCACTTGAACTGATTTATCTGAAGTTGATGTCTGCCCTTTTGGAATGATGATAAACAATTGATTAAAAGTTAGCAGCTGGCCGATTGTGTTATGAATATTTGATCCTTTGAAATGAAACATTTTTTGTTAATACTTTATGCAAACATATTCCGTTATCAATTGACCTCTGCTGTACCGTGTGTGTTGAACTTTGTTTAGCTTAAACAGAACTTAGTTTAGTTTAAACATTAGTCTTCTAATAAATAGACTGCAGCTGGCATAAGCAAACTGGTCTGTGGGGATGAATTGCTCTTTGATTAGCATATATTTGATCCCCACTGATTCATTTGGCACAACAATGTACAAGGTCAACAGTAAAGCCAAAGATAACATGAACAGTCAAAAGGTAGCGTCACTAGCCTGAGTCATGATGGGAGAGCTCGGCCTATTATTAAGTACAGTCAGTCCTGTCATTAAACTATGATCTTGTCTTTGATATTTAAATTTCCATGCTGTTAATTATTCGATGGTCTCCATTGTGTGTCGAAAGCAAACAATGGTTGAACTAGTATGTCAAATTTGAATAAGTAAACTTCGGAATTTTAATCACTAATCAGCTATCCTCAATTATGTCCATTAATTAGCTGATAAGATTAACTGTCAACAATAAAATAAATATTTGTGGAAAATTTGGTCCATGCTTGTTTGCAGAATTTAAAACGAGAATATAATTATATCAAAAGTTTGAGATGAGTAAAGTCACAAAGTTCTGTTATGCTTTAATACGAGCAGTGTCCACTCTGAGAAAAGCAAGCTCTGAAACATCTGTGGGAATGAGCCTGATTCTAAACCAATCAGCTCCAGAGGCCCTGAAATTTGCATATTCACTTTAGCCATCATGGAAATGAGAAGGCTTGACTTTTAACTGAGCAATCTACCCTGATTGGTGCCACATTCAAACTTACTGGCCATACATGACCATATATAGGATGAGGAGGGAGAGGGGGTGGGGGGGGGGGGGTTAATACCAGAGATGCTCACCAGAGTGTACTCCAAGGAGTTGTTGTGCATGCATGCCTGCCTGTGACCCACTGTCTGTGACCCACTTAGTCCACTTGACAGTTGCTTGAATTGTGTTTAAATTTATCCAACTTCTGATGTCTTACATGTGGATTGTGCTTATTTTCATGGAAATACTAAATAAGATATGAATAAAGGTATGTTTTACAATTTACTCATGACATGTTTGAGCCTAAAGAAGATCCAGCAGCCTCTAGATATTCTTACTTTGTGCTGCTCAGATGAATGAACTCTTGACCATGCCATCATGGGGTCAGTCTTTTCAGGTCATGACACAATTTATTTGAAATTGGCAACAACAAAATATCCTCTTGCACTAAGTAAGTCTAAGTTATATAAATGAGAGATACTTGAACCTCACTCAGGCAGGAAAATAAATATTCTCAAAGTATTGGACAGCATTAATTCACTCAGGAAAGTAGGTAAATTACAAACTTTTAAAATTCATGTGCAGCAGTTCTGCTACCTTGGGAGTGGGGGAGTGGAAGGAAAGTGGTCTGGGGGGGGGGGCAGGGAAGGAGGAGGGGGCCAGGCAGGGGGGAGACCAAGATTCTGTGGCAACCAATCACTGAAGCTGGCCTCTTTGAAAAATTATATATTCAACTGACTTTACTTCATTATGATAATGTTGCTGCTTCTACAGATGTGCCTGAGGTTACTTTCCCTGAGTGGCAGTGTCCTGATCACAAGAACTTTTTCGGTTGCTATAAGACTATGATAGGAGTGTTTTAGTATGTCACAAACTCACTATGCAAGGCAAGCGCCGGTCTATTTACTTAAAAGTGCTAATCATTGGTCTGCCTTTTGAATCTGCTATTACTAAACATGTCTGGTATTAAATAAATATTGTATTTATTAGAATTCTTCCTAATTTTGCGATATTTCTTTTTCAGCTCGTAGCGTTCATCCTCATAGGAGTAGCGACCTATGGCAAGGCCGTGGCCATCATCACCTCAATCGCCATCATGGGTGGCATCATTGCCTGTGGGGTGTTTCTCCTTATCATCAGTATGGTGGGGCTGGTTGGAGCAGTCAAGCACCACCAAGTTATGCTGTTCTTCGTATCCTTTAAAAATTGTGTGTTATGTTTCTTATTGTTTGTCAAATGAGGTTATCCCAAGTCTTTGCGAAGATCCAACATCCTCTGCCGGACCGAAATGGAAATCTTGGCTATTTCAAGAAATTTAACTTGTTTAAACCTTTATCCAATTACAATTTTTTGGCCTGAACTTCTGGACCGGTTGAAAATCTGCCTGACCGGTCGGCATTCTTTGCAAAGACTGGTTGTCCCACATTTTGTGCTTATAGAGAAAAAGCTGCAGTTGAAATGCTCTATTTAAACTTTAAATGAAGTCTTTGCTCAGATAAGGGGAGCAGAGGGGAGTAGAGGGGTCTCCTGAGTTCTTAGTTCCAAGTTCAATTCACGCTCTTGACTGGTCACTAGGATTTATGTTGGATAGTAAATTCAATCAGCCTTCGCCTCAATGCTGTATTCTCCTCCTGTCCTAATTCGCCTAACAATGCATCAATACAGGACATGAAGCTCCAATCTTCCATCCTTTCTCAGTCATGCCTCTAAGCAAATCTGGAGCAGTTCTTTGGAGGGCAAACCAATTGGATCTTAATTTAATTGATTGCCAATTACCAATCTGTACCAGTGAATGACACTGAATATAACTGTTTATAAAAGGTATAATTTTAAAAAGGAAGCGTTGTCACTTTAGCAATGAGGATGTTGATTTAAATTGCTCGTTTCCTTATTTCCTCATTGTTCTCAATTTGTAGAGCTCTAATTAAATGTAAAAAAATTAATAAGTGCGTGTGATATCTATTTGCGGAATGTGTGTGCAAACATGTTGTGGTTTATTTCATAATTTAATAAATTTAATGGCACTCATATCTGCTATCCGATTTGAACAATATATATTAATTTGTGACTTTTTGACAGCTTTTGTTGAACTGAAGTGTTACAATTTGTCATCATCTGATCATGGCATTGTCACATGATCATGCATAGTTGTTATTATTGGTATATGCACTGTACATGATATATGTATTGTGAATTGTTTCTTCGGTGCTTTCGTCGTGAATACTAATTAGGAGGAGGTTTGGCTCAGTGGTTGCGTGATGGGCTGCCGATCGCGCGGTCCAGGGTTCGAATCAAGCTCTGGCCCTTACACCTGGACTTATCAACTTGTCATGCTTATGTTGGACTGTAGTTTTATAATTCTTTGCCTCATTGCTATGATCTCTCCTGTCCTAATTAGCCTATCAAGAGCCTAAAAAGCGCATAAATTCAGGACGTAAAGCCCTGGTCATCCATCCATCCATAACAATAATACATTTTATCTTGTTAATTGATGTCCTTAACATTGCACAGTACATGATAATTCTTTTCCTTCTCTTCTTGATTCAATTTGCGATTGCCTGCGCATGTCTAGCTGTGAACAAAGACCAACAGCAGCAACTCGCGAAGACGGGTTGGGACAACGCTCGCCCTAATACACAGGAACAGGTATGTATATTTCATAACTGATAATGCTGTAGCCTATAAATATTCTCTTTGCCGCAGATAAATGATCTTTGAATATATGGATCCTAATAGTTCGATGGAGTGAGCTGAGGCAATTAAAAAGAGAAATAATGATATTAAATGTGTACAATAACTAACAATCATTCTTTGCCCCATTTCTATTTCCTCCTTCCGTCCTCCTGGCTGAATTTGCCTGCAGGAGTGCATAAATGTGGGACATAAACCCCAGGGTTCGAATCCAGCTCTTGCCGCATCACCATGGCCTATGTTGGATGGCTGCTTCAATCATTGTTTGCCTCATTGATATGTCCTCCTCCTGTCCTAATTAGCCTACAAAGGCATAAATACAGGACGTAAAGCCCTAATCATCCATCCATCCTTCCTGCCTAACTTCATACTAGCATAGTGTCCTTTTAAAAGTAAAAGCGGGTCAGCAGTTCTGTATTGGTAAGCAATTTGAAGACAAAGGCCCCCTCTGCTCTGCCTGCACTACCCATGAACTATTTGAACTTTGCTTGATCATGTTAATTGCCATATAATTGGCATTGTGCTAAAAATTGTCACTTATATCACGTCTATTGATTGATCTATAGGTGTAATCCAATGCTACTCCCAAATCTGGCATCATGTCATATCATCAGATCAGATCCATGGCTGATCAGTGTCATATCACTGATCAAAAAGCAAAGATCAAAGGTCGCAAGATGTTGACATTGCTCATGACATTTGTGAGGATCACTGAAGATCATTCATAGATTAGATCATGTAAATCTGTAGATTGGCATTGTTATCAAACATGTCTGATGGAACTTCTGTACAGGTGTTAGAGCTACTGAAGGCAGTTCAACTTCAGAATCTGATCTATAGACATTTTAACTCCCTTATTATTTGCCTTAGCATTAAGGGGAGTCTGGGTGGGCTCATTTGGTAGCGAACTGTGCTGCTAACCATGAGGTCCCGGGTTCAATTTCCGTTCTGGCCGAGTCACCTGAACTTATATTCGATAGCAGCGTCAAAACTTTCGATCGTCCTTCAACTCTTTGCTCTGTCCTCCTGTCCTAATTACCAGTCTACTAAGTGAATAAATGCTGGACATAAAGCCCCAATCATCCATCCTTACTAAGCCCCCTTCCTGTCTGATTACCGAAGGACTGAACAAATACAGGATGTAAAACTCCCTGACTCCTTTCTCAGATTTGAAAGGGGGGGGGGTTGGTCTAGTGGTGACTGATTGTTGGGTCCCGGGTTTGAATCCAGCTCTTGCTGGGTCTCCGATGTTGAATGGTTGTTTCAGTCATCCTTCGCCTCATCGCTGTGTCCTCTTTCTGTCCTAATTAGCCTACCGACTCGTAGTACCGAGTGCATAAATACAGGACGTAAAGCCCTAATCATCCATCCATCCTTTTTCAGATTTTTAAATCATCACTTACCCCTTATGTAACTTTAATTCTCTGTCAATGACAAAGTTGTGTTATATAACTTTCCTGGTATAACTTGATGTTTTGTTTTTCACTTTAACAAAAAAGTCATGTTTCTTCTGTAAATCTATCAATAAATTTTCCCTGACCAAGAATCAAAAATCCGACCTTCATCGGAGTAGGCTCAATCACCTTTGCGCCCCTTGTCTTAACCATCTAACCAACTTTGCCGACCAGCCACCTGCAGGAAGTATTAGGACCTATAATGCTGTTTTCACAGTATGATTACAGTGATATTATTTCATTCTTTGATCTTGGCTATAAATCAACTTCATTCAACATATGACATCTGTTTTCAACTCTGAATGATCTAACAGTGTAAAAAAAGCATAAAAAACTACTTTGCTTTATATTTACAATGCAAAATTTGCTCTAAACACGCTAAACAAACACTTGAATGTAGGGCAATGATATATTGCCACTCACGTGAGGCTGACTTGATTTGACTTGATTTTGTTATTACTATTGACAGGGCATGGTTAAATTAGATGAATTGCTGCTTAATGATATCATATGTTACGCTGGAGGAAATACAGAGGATTTCTTGAATGCATTGATAAATCCTTGATGTCTTCGCTCAGAGTCTTTTCCTCTCTTCTCAGAGTCTCCTCTCTGAGTCTCCTTTCCTGTCAGACTCCTTGCTGGGTCACTGGACCTATGTTGGACGGCAGTTTCAATCATTATTTGGTGTGCCTCCTCCTGTCCTGATTAGCCTCGCCAGTGCATAAATGCAGGACGTAAAGCCCCAATCATCTCTTTGTCCTGTCTGTCTCTCGGAGTCTCCTTTCCCCTCTTCTCGTTCTTCTCCCCCTTCCCCACCTAGTCTCCTCTCCTCTCGTCCTCTCCTATTTGAATCTCCCATCAGAGTGGCCTCGCCTGTCAGTCCTCTTTCTTTTTAGGGAGTTTTCTCTCCTATTGAAGTCTCTTCTCTTCTTTTCTCAAGAGTCTCCTCTCTGAGTTTCCTATCCCCTGCTCTCAGAGCCGGTTCCTCTCAGAGTCCCCTCAGAGTCTCCTGTCTGAGTCTCCACACAGGTCTGTCAGTCCCCTCTCCTCTCAGAGTTTCCTTTCTCCTCCTCTCAGAGTCCCCTCCTCTCAATGTCCCCTCTGAGTCTCCTGTCAGAGTCTCCTTTCCTCTCCGGGTCTTCTCTCCTCTCTCAGAGTTTTGTCTCAGAATCTCGCCTTTCGTCTCCTGTCGGGGTCTCCTCTCGAGAGTCTCCTTTTCTTGTTTGAGTAATGTTACCTCAAATGGTCGTCCTCTGAATGCCAAAGACTGGGTGCTGAGTTTGATTCCAACTCTGGGCGAGTGACCCGGACCAGCGGACCTACGTTGTATAATCATGATAATTGGAAGGAGTTTCAATCCTTTGCTTCATTTCGGTGTCCTCCACTACTCCTACTGCCGTAATTAGCTTACTAAATGAATGATATAGAACCCCAATCACCCCTCCATCCTTTCTGAAGAGACCTAAACAGTAGGCTAAACTTCTACTTCTAGAGATAATAGATCTGTGATTTGTAGACACCTGTATTATATACTTGCCTTATGAGTAATGTACTGAATAGCATGGCAGATGGCTTATTGATTTGAAGTTAGAGCTTTAGCAGTGTTCAGCACTGATGTTTAGCTTGTGTGTATACATAGTATATTTTGTGTACAATAAACATTATAGGATAGACAGGAAAAAATTGGGACACCGCACTGATTGTGGTATTGGGAGTTAGAGATGTTGCAGTGTATAGGTAGAAAGATCATACACAAATGGATATAGAAAAGGTAGATAGGCCCTAGTTAGAAAAATATATCTGTACAGCATGTCTAGGACTCTCTCGTCCCCTCTAAACTCATCAGTCATACCCTGTGAATGGTCAAAACTAGTCTTTGAAGAGAGCACAACACTTTCCTAAATCAGTCACTCAATCGGTCAGATAGTTAATCAATCAATCGATGGGCCTGTCTGTCTGACTGTCTGTGAAAATGTGTCTGGATATCTATCTGTCTATTTTGTTTGTCACCATCTAATCTATGTGTCTATCACCTAAAATATATAATACAGCCATTGAGTCATGTCATTACCATGTAGCACCGCTTGCTGGATCACCTGGGCCTTTGTTGGACCTCTGTTTCAATCATCCTTGACCTCATTGTCATGTCCTCCTCCTGTTCTAATTAGCCTACCAAGTGCATGAATACAGGACGTAAACCCCAATCATCCATCCAAGTATTTGTCATTACCAAGTGGACGATAGAATATATATCTTAATCATTTGATGTTTGTGTTTTGCAGGTCCAGAAGCTTTTCAAATGTTGTGGATTTACCGATCAAAGTCCCGGCGGAAATCATCCGTCATGTCACAAAGTGAGTAGCTATATTGAAAGGAATTCTAAGAGAATATCATTCTTTCTGAATTCTGCAATGTTCAGAGGTTACTGTATGATTGCATTGATTGTTTGGAAGCTGTTCAGTACTATGAGCTTGCCAGTGAGCAGATTTATCTGGCTTTATATAAAATTATGTATGATAATCATAGAGTACCTACTACAGCGTCGAGATGACTATATAATATTAGGCTTAATTCTTTCTACGAAAAGGGTTGGCCTAGTGGTAGTGTATAAGTCTGCCAAAGCTGCCAATCGCTGGGTCCAGGGTTCGAATCTAGCTCTTGCCAGGTGACCAGGTCACCTGGGCCTATGTCGGACGACTGTTTCATTCGCCTCATTGCTGTGTCCTTCGGTCGTAATTAGCCTACGAAATGCATAAATACAGGACGTAAAGCCCCAATCACCCATCCATCAATATTTGGCTTTATATTAAAAATATATATATGTTAATCATAGATTACGTACTGTACCGTCTAGACAACAATCATGTTACTTCTTTCTACCAAGAGGGTAATCAATCAATTAATTCTCGTACCTTTCAGCTCGAGTGTTGCACTTCGTCACAATCAACAGCGTCGTGTTGTTCGGAAACACCCACGTTGTCCGCTAACTCCACCACGACGACGACCACCCCAAGTACGGACTCGTGTCCGTGCGGCACCTGTGAGGAGCAAATTGCCAAGCACATGGACAGTGCCCTTAAAGTGGCAGGGGGGATAGGCCTATTCTTCAGCTTCACAGAGGTGAGTGGGCTGTCACAGGGTTTAATCGATTAAAATGGCGATAAATTGTGAAGTTCTTGAGGGCTACTCCATTTAAAATTATGGGGGGGGGGGGGGTATTGTGACCAGCTGTACCGTTCTGTTTACCTGTATCAAGTTCATGTTGTTATGGTCGGGTTATTTTTTTTACCCCCTACACGCTTCTAAAATTAATTTTTTCTGACCCTCCGATACATCAACATTGATTTTTTTCAAGACCCTACATGCATTAAATACAAATTTTTGACCCAACCTAAATGCATCAATAAAAAATTTCATTATTGCAATGCGCAGCTTAATACACTTTTTCCACCTCCTTAAACAGCTGAAAGATATGTTAATGGTTACTAAAAAAATTGCATGCTGTCACATTTAACATTAAAAAGTTTCTAATAATAACTCAGTTAATGTATGCATGTATCATTTTGTAGTAGACCTATACTAGTTAGTAGTTGCGTATCATGCATGTTCAGTTTAGCAGCTGTTTAGTGAAATACGATAGGTGTAATAATGTAGTAAAAAGTTGGTATTTCCACACATGTTATTACCTGTGCAACGATGTATCTTTGTTTTGATGGAAATTTTGTTTATTCAGAAACATTGTATTCCGAGCTGAAAATTATTTCTATGAACAATTGTTTGTTTGACCTTGGGTTGTACCTCATGAGCTATAAGATTAGTTTGGAGAAAAAATGTGTTGCCCCTGTCAAATTATATTATTTGAATGCTCTCCTTGGGTAGAGCAGGGTATAAAATAAGCGTGCAACGATCCCAAAATGTGCAGTGATCAATCTGAAATGTGCAGTGATCAATCTGAATTTGTGCAGTGATCAAATTCACCCTTTTTGTGCTAAATCATGGTGAACTGTAAAATCCCCACAATATACTTTGTATTTCAACCAATTTGATATTTTTGTCTGCCTGATGATGGCCGATTGGTCATCTTTTGGAAATTTGTAATGCTTGATGTCGCAATGCCAGCCCTTAAGAACAGTGATCGGTTATCCATGTTAATGGCGATAGTTCGCGCAAGACAATACGCACAGTAATCAAATTTTTTTTTTATACCCTGGGGTAGAGAATACTAGGGATAGAAAAAAAATTCAATTTTCAAAAAATAGTAAAAAAAAAAAATTCCCGTTCTGATTTTAATATACTCATTTAGGCCACACATAATTGATTCTTAGCTTCGCGGACCCGCCGACACAATAGATTTCCAGTCGATGGAAAAAAAAATTGAAAACAAAAAAAAAATTTTTTTTGACATTATAAAAAAAATCGTTTCCCTTTTATTTTTTGTCCTGCCGACCGACCCTAGAAAAAGTGCCTTGAGAGGATCCGAGAAGCTAAAGATCAATTATGTGTGGCCTTAGTTTCAACCCTTGGTTTTACCCCAGTCTATGGTTTTTACGAACAACTTACTCACAGTATGCTCGTATAAAAATGTCTTCTTTATGTTTTCATGTTCTGTTTTAATGTTCTGTTTTAATGTTCTGTTTTGCAATTTGGTGTCGTTGCTACGTTGGTTGCCATGGTTACTGTTGTTAAGTTCTTTTTGTGTTATTTTCTTTGCATGGTGGTTGTTTCAGATCATGGGGGTCTGGCTCACGCTCCGATTCAGGAACATGAAAGATCCCAGAGCGAATCCTAGCCAGTTTTTGTAGTGCCATAGGTAGGCTGTTGTGTGATTATATACATGTAGAACTATGCATTAATTAGCTAACGTTATAGTTGTATCTCTAGCGTCCAAAGACAAAACCTAGTAAGGCACATTAAGGAGTTTCTGAGAAAATTGAAAACCTAGTAAGGCACATTAAGGAGTTTCTGAGAAAATTGACTTTTAAATTTCAGTCCTTGCTTTAAGAATTAAGAAGAAATGCTGGGATTAGGATTTGCTGGTGGTCATTCTGGGGTAACGTGCCACTTTGTGAAATTCAAAACTTTATAAATATATAGAAACAGGTCTCAGAAGTCCTATTTCGACCTTAACTCAATTTTGCCTGAAGTGTGACTGACTAGGTTTTGCCGTTGGACACTAGATCTGTGTTGCTGCACTGTTGCACTGCTGTTGTGTGGTTTTGCTGCAATGTTAATTTATAGCCTGCTGCACTTAACTGATTCTTTTGCTTTCTCCTGCTTCGCTGCATTACCATGATTATATTAAGTGCTTTTCCTACCAGAGTGCCATTAGCAACAGTGGCAAGTTTTGAATGAAAAGCATACCTGTGTGGCTAATTTGCAGCCAATATTATGCAATTTTCATAGGCCACATGGAGCCATAATGGAGGATGCATAAGCAAATGTGAATGTGGCTCATGGCCAGGAAAAGCACTAATTGAACATTGTCTAAGACTGGTCTCGCACTATTGCTCTGCTGTCCTGCTACACTGCATGTCATACCTACCAGACGTCTTGTCTCAAATAAAATAGTTAAACTAATTTACAAATGAAACAACAATTTTCAAAAAAAAAAAAAAAAATTATAAACAAACTTCTATACGAGCACTCATGTTTCATCAAAAACACTAAAATTGTGAAACGTTTCATGGTGTTTCGTATACGATGTAGGCCTACACCTAGAATAATATGTAGAAATTAATTTGGTCTTGGTACACTCTGTCACACGATTCATAAGCGACCACTGAATCTGTGTTTATTTCTAAAACTTTATTCCTTTCAAATTCCTTTGCTTTAGTATCTACTCCCACTCTGTTTCTTTTCTTTGCGCAGCCTTCAGTTTGGTCACTTAATTTTGATCATTGGAAATATGGGTGAACATCTTAAACATGCAAAATATTGGCTAGATATGATGCGTTGCTTGGTTTCTGCATCTGTATAATAAGACATGAAGCTTGTTAAGAAGTAAGGTGGAGCTTTAGTACTGCATGTTAGTTTGTGCCAATTGGCATGGTCCCCAGTCTAGCTCAATGGTTGCATGCTAAATCTTTGCTGATCCCCTAACCTCTGGGATTTGAGTTTGATTCCAGGCCTAGGAGTGGAAAAAAAGTTAAATGGTCTTTTCATCTTGTGCCACAAGGGTGCATTATAGCCTCATTACAATGATCCTTACTGGAGCCTCATGAGTAGGGAATCATATACCAATCAGATACCATGTGTCAGTGATTCGGTATCGGTATCAATCCAGCACCAAATATCAGTATCGGTATCGGATTGGCGGCACTGCTACATATGGTATTGGTATCAGAATGATATCGGTATTGGTATGACTGGTATCGCCAACGAAATACTAGCATCGGTAACGGATCGGAAGTGATAAAGTAGTATCGGACCATCCCTTCCCATGAGTGCAAAAATGCATGATGTGTAACCTCATGTGCTATTCAGCTGCTATCGGCAACGCATTATGATCAGCTTTGTACAATGGGCATGAGTGGCTGGGAAAGATAAATGGGAACCTCCTATTTATATATGCAACCCTAACCCCCCCCCCCCAACAACCCTAAAAATTTCACCTGTTTTGGTTGCACTACTCACTGATAATATTATATTTGCACTCTGCTGTCCCTCTATATTTTAGAACACACTGCTATTGGACACATAAATATAGTGGTGCACATTTCACACCTACTCCTATGATCTGATTATCAATCCATGTAATACACATTGCTTGATACACTTAAGACAGAATTGAATTACACAAAGACATATTAAATGCAGTGAGACTTCTGAAGAAATATATATTTAAAAAAAGAAAAGTATTTTATTTCTGAAAAGAGAGGAGAGTTCGGCATAAAAAGATGCGTTTGTGAAAGAGATGTTGATAGTTGATGGGAGATGTCAGATAGGCATTCTCACATGTAACTTTTGTTTTCATTATGACATATCTTAAAGATGTACCTCTTATTTTCAGATTATCGGCGTATGGTTGGCAGTAAGATATCGTAATCAAAAAGACCCCAGGGCGAACCCCAGTGCTTTTCTTTGAAGTCTTGAATGAACTATGAACAAAAATATGACATAAAAGGAAGATTCCTTGAATACAAGATCACTACAAGATGACTGCAACAGTGTGCGAACTGCGAAGATGTCAAAAGTGTAACGATAAAATGTATAAAAGTTTAAATATCTTGAATGTTCACTGTTCAGTGCATCTTGTATCTTATGAGTGTGTTGTTTGGCTTGAATGGTTGATGGAAACTCGATGCTACACGAATCTGTAATCTGCATTGGTCATCATTATTTATATAGCTATGTGTGTGAAAGCGTCGATGAAAAAATGTTGAAGTCGGGAACAAGTTGCTGAGAAGTTGTTTAGAACTTTGTAGGAGTTAACAGCTATTCTTAGCTGTTTATTGAGTGAATGGTCTTAAATGGTGTGAAAAAATAACAAAATGCCTGAGAAATGGATAAATGAATTGTGTGAAAAGTCCTGAATACCTTCAGAAAAATTTGCATTTTGAGTCATTTAACTGATAGATTCGTATGTATCTGAAGTCAATTTTGTTGGAGGATCGTGAAAGAATGTACGAATAGCTGGTATAATTCCTGTGCATGTGAAAATGAATGATAATTGTTATTAAGATTTTTTGTATGACTGTATTGTGCTTCTTCGGATATCTAGTTTATCTAGATATGTACTTTTGTGATTGCTACTTTAAAATGCCTGTTGCGTAATGAATGAATTGTGTGATAGATACACATGGTACGTAAGTGACAAGAGCCCTGGAATGAGTCAGATGAATTTTTCGAATGAATGTGATTGAATGTGTGAATGAGACATGATTAAATTGTATGAATGACTTTTGTCAGAAACACAACTTGTATTTAAAGCTTTTCATTGTATAAAGCTCCATAAAATGTGGGTTAAATTCTGCGACTGTTTTGCGATGGTTACATGAAAAGTATTTGAACTTATTTCATTTTCGAGTTCTGAAGTTGACACATTTATACGAGTTATAACTTATATGATAACTACACTGAAAGTTTCTGTGCGCAATAATAAGTTTTATTCCACTTCTCGCGAAAATGCTACGCTCTCATTGGCTGAAACTGCCACATGGCATGGCTTAGAAAGTTATATTGCCCTCTTTGGGAGCTGTATGAAATTCAGAAGTGATAGTGCCCTGCTCGGTGGTGCTATCAATTTGTATTGCGTGTTTAGAGCTTATTGAACAGCAAAAAGTATTTCGAAAGTTTAAGAACACAAAGTCGATGCAGATAGTCACAGCAAACTAGTTTGGCATGGATGAGAAGTGTGAATTTGGGCATCTGTTTGAATATGATTTACAACAGTGTAAATGTAACATGTATGCTGGTGTGAGAAAGTGGCAAACTTGCGAATAAAATGCTGAAGTAGTGACCAACTGGGCCTACTTGGCCAATAATCTGTACATTTACTGTAACGACTTGATGTATATTTATCAGGTTAAATGTTTTGTGTTTATGTTTAACTCTGCTCAGTAGCAATTGTCAGTACTGTAAAATGTCATTTAGTATTGACCTATATCAAGTTATGAGGTATATAATGAATTTTTGCGAGCGAAGTTTGGAGTTACATTCCGATCTTGACTGTTTATTTATCATTCCGTTGTCAGTTCTTATGTTAGTGAAAATGGGATAATTGTAAAACTACATTCACCCTATTCATGTCATATAACTCATGTTGCGTTACATTCGCAGAAATCTGTTGATGTAACATTGAATTATGCTAACTTATAGTCCCATATTTTAGCGCGTTAGTACTCCAGTGCTATAATCAGGTGCTCCGTAAGTAGTGAATTAGTTAATGTGTTGTTCTTTAGTTTTATTAGTTTGATATGTAATTGTTCTTGAAATTATGACAGGGGAAGGATTTAAAAGTTTCAGTGTGGTCATGATACAACGGTCAACTCTACTAATAGTCGAATCAATTAAAACAGAATCTAATACAGGCTATCCAGATACTACCACTATAAAAAATGTACCAATGTTCAACATTGTGTGAAATGAAGATATTAAAAGATAATCTGGCAGTGAAGCTGCAGACTGTCAAAATTTATAGAATTTTGCTTTCAAGTACTGACAATCCTGGTCATCACATATTAAAGCTTAACTGTCAAAGATATATCTGGAATTCTATTCAGTCAAAATTTACTGAAGGTCATGAGTCGTGCAAACACCAGCTTTGAGAAGCAAATCTAGTTGCTATGGTGACCAGCTTAGCAACTGCTCATTTCCATAGCAACAATCTATTAATAGTCCTGTTACTCTGGTTCCTAGTCTAAAATCTTAACTTACTTCATACTTGAACTGTGTCATCTTCTTCTCAGCCTAGATTGTCAATCAAATATTCTTTGAAACTGAATTAAGTTATTTAATTGATGTGTAATATATTTTCCATTATTTGCAGCGTAGAATATCAGCCTTTATATCTAAAAAATGTCATTAAAGTAGGAACTTTGCAGCAGCTTCAAGTCCTTGAAAGCTATTATAGCATAATACCACTTTAAAATTTTATTAAATATTTGAATTATAAGTGATAGTGAAACTATTTGCGCAATGATTAGTGATTTAAGTCAAGGCAGGTTGTATATCCATAAACTTGACATTCCTAGTTTGAATCCACTGATTCTTTGTTTATTCTTCTGTAGAATGGCTTAGCTTTATTAAATCCAGTAGTTTGGATAATTAGGCCTGTGCAGTAAATATATGCGACTGTATGTGACTTGTGTTTGGCCCCTAAATGTGTCGATGAACTGCTATGGATAATGAGTTGTCAGTTGTAACACATATCAGTTTTAAACAAAAGTAACAAGTTTGAATGCATACTAAAAGAGCAGCACTCAAATAAAATAAAATATAATCGATTTTCAGAAAATTTTGGTTAGGCCTTTAGTTCTATGAAAAAGATATGAAATCCTAATTGGGACACCTTAATGTCAATTCATAGGCCTATATATTTTCTTGTTGACAATTCTGAAATTTATATTCAAATTTTTGATCCAAAGTTGCTTTGAATATTATTAAACTATATTCTTTTTATTTAGCATATTGCTCAAATGTATCTTTCTGTAATGTAATTTAATACTGCTGATAATTTCAATCCTTCGTGACAAAAAGATATATACTTAAATTTATCTTGCTTCATATTCCTATTCATTACACAACCAAATTGCTCAAGAAAGATTAAAACGTGTGTCTGTCTCTTAAAATGATCAACAATTAGGCCTATTGTGTATGCTATTCACATAATGAGCTAAGGCCGCACATAATTGATCTTTAGCTTCTCGGATCCTCTCAAGGCACTTTTTCCAGGGTCGACGGTAGGACCAAAAAAAAAGGTGAAAAAGATTTTTTCCATAATGTCAAAAAAAAAAAATTTTTTTTTTCAATTTGTTTTTCTTTCGGAAGAAAATCTATTGTGTCGGCGGGTCTGCGAAGCTAAGAATCAATTATGTGTGGCCTAACTTAAAGTTCAATATATCTAGAAGATGAATTACAACTAATGGAAAGATGTTGATCAGATACTGGGTAGCAAATTACTAGCATTAACACAATTAATAGAAATTAATTTTCCATGATCTTTGTGTCACATGATCTATATGCTAATTATTCTATGGTCACATGATCTCTAGAGGATGAGGCGTACTCCTTTCTCCTGTTTATGATAAGTTAATGAAACATGCTTGATAATTAAAGTAACAAATTTTTGAATGAATGATTAATTTAAATGTCAAGAACTGTGTGAATAACTCGTACTGTGAAAGACTCTCAGGTCACAGGTTAATTTGTCAACTCATTGAAAAATAAGTTACTCTAGTCATGCTTTAAGTTCATTTTTCAATTTGAAGCATTTTATGGATAGGAAATTAGTGCTAGTGATACATCGTCAGTGTTAACTTTGAGTAATATTTCTTCCAATTTCTCTTAATGGTTGCCATATTTTAAGAAATTGACATATAACTTCAGCAATACTGCTTAAAAATTTTATGTCATAACTTTTGGATAGGTAATTGCATTTGAAGTGAGTATCAATATTATTAGTTTTTGACATTTTTAGGTCTATCATTCTTTTGTTGTGTGTCTGAATGGAATCTTCCTGATTCCGCCATTATAGATGTAATATGCCGAGGGTATGCTGCCGCGCAGTAAATGTTTTGTGTGAATTAACACTTTAAACAAAAGACTCAACTGTAATGAATAGTCATTGAATACATATATCTCTAAATATAAAACCATTGCATGAATATTCTTACGTATAGTGCGTACTACTACTACGTAGGAATGACGAAGTATTATGTATTTAAGCACATAATTCATAACATGGTGATATGTACTATACTGATGTGTAATATTGATATGTTACCAGGTTCAATGAGATGTTGTATTAATATGTAAACATTGATATGTAAACTTTCGTAGTAAAAGTAGAATATATCATCACAATTCTGCTGTGTATAGCATGTCACACATTCTTGTAAATGCACACATATATTCATTGAATGCACATTGGCTGATACGTATGCAAGCTAATAACGCTAAATTTAATGATACTAAAATCTACAATGTACTCAAAATCTGCAATTAATAGAAAAAATGTAATGAAAAAGATTAGTTAATTTAATTCTTTTGCATTGTGATGGTTCGTATCCAATTGATATTTGCATCAAAATTGATATTTATAACTTTATTTTCATATATGTATTGTACTACATTGTTATTCATTTGTTCATTATTGTGACTTAACCGATTTAATATAGGTGTTTAATTTTGTGACAGCCCCTTTTGTTGACATGATTTTAGCCAAAAATATATGACCGATATACATGACCATCCTTATCAATTCATAGTGTTGATTTGCTTAAATGATCACTTAAATGTCTGTAAGAATAATTTAGAATGTCATATTTAGTTTCTGTGAAATACTAATTGATCTGAAAGTATCAAATGCCTGTATAGCTTAATTAAGACTTATTATATGATGATATAACCCAATTAGTGACTTTCTTAATTTGACCTTTTGGGATTATTAACTGCTATTTGTCATCCCTCATTCAATCTAATGATATTAGAATGTCTCTGTAATTAGTATTATTTGATTTTCACTGTGTGATGTCGGAAGTCTTCAAAATGATTTCATGACTTATTTAAACTAGTTTGTCATGATTATTGTGTGTTAGTTACGGATTTTTAAAAATTTCATGTAGGTAATTCCATTTATCATAAAAATGTTGTTATATTGATTATATTACATATTATTTAATTGTGAAAAGGTCAATCATATGTATATATTATGACATGTGCACTTGTATAAATATCAAATAAGGAATAGTGTGTCAATTAATTTGATGGCGCCATTGAGGTATTATGAACGTAATTGTTTAAACGTGGTGTACGTTTGTGGCGTGCTGTTACGTGCCCCTTTTGACAAAACTGGTGGATTACTGTGGGAAATAAAAAATTTAATTTAAAGATGAAATTAATAAATCCAGCTACAGGAAAATACATTTCTATTAAAACGTGCTGAAGATGATATAGTACTACTACCATTAAATCACTGTATAAACATTTAAAAGAAAAGAAGAACATACTGATTTCTGTCATTCTGTGAAACTGAACAAGGAAATAGACCAAAAGATTATTTTTATTTATTTTTATTAAATTTAGGGGGAAAAAACAACTTTGACAATGAGTAGTACGAAAGAAAGTGAGCTAACTTGAAGTGTAAAGAAATGCTTTTGCTGGTCCTCTAGACTATTGGCTGTAGTAGAAGTAAACACCCAAAAACTTCGAAAGTTTTGCAACACATGGGGCCTACTTGTAGATCTATCTGTAGTTAAGTGATATTCTCTGTGATTAAATCCATCAGTTTTGTCGAATTATTTGTCACACCTTAGGTTGTATAATACTTGTATTGGGAGGGGGGAGAATTACTTTGTCTGGGAAATTTTCTATTGGAGGTTTGCGCAAGTGTGAAGGGGTGAGCCATGTATAAGAAGCTGGTGATAGTTCTTTTCATTTTTGCTAATGACTTCTTTATTATAGCGTTCGTTGTTTAAACTTGTTTACGTGAAGATATTGTTTACAGTACAAAAATAAAATGAAGTATGACATGAAGATTTTGTGTTGAATTTTTTAAGCAGAGCGAGTAATCGCTCTGCTTTTTACAGTTGGTCAGGACAAAAGGGAACTGGACAAGATTTTCATGAATGGCCAACTCTCCTTTTTCTCAAATTCATGCAATTCCTGGTGTGTAGCATCTCCAAATTCAAGATCCCTAATAAGCAAGTAATTTCTAGTTCTCTAGCTTCAAAAAACTCTCTTGATGCAGTATTGTGTGGTTACTGAATCATTTTTTTACAATCACTGCTATTCTTATGAATGGGCCATATATGGGCAATAACAATTGGTGGGACAATTCTAGACCAATCAGAAAGTTGGAAATTACTAGGTTGTAATATGCTGTGTGCTGATTGGTCAATTCAGGATCACCAGCTTCCTCACCAGGTTCAGTCATGTGACTTGATCATGTCATTTGTAACTGGTAGAGTGCTTGCAGGTGCTGCCCTCTTGTGTATTGTATATGGATCAGGTCCAAACTGGTCATAATTGATTAGGACATTCAGAGGAGTGGTTTGGCCTTGAAAATTGGAGAGTTCTGCCTTGAAGGCCACAAAAAAGGCACAGAAAAACTTATGAGGCCAGACATTGAATAGAAATTGACATAAACTCTGGATGTATTAAGATAAACTCTGGATGCCATCATTTTAATAGTATAGAAGATATTTGATTCACCAGACTCAATGTGACAATTAAATTTCACTGTTGCAGTAGCTTGTTGCATGTTGACCTGTCAGATTTTGCTGCCATGCGATTTAAGCAACACCAAATAATAAATCGCAACCCAAAGTCTTCAACCCTGCTGAGTCTGGAGAAAATTGTTTGATGTCTGTAGTGACCGTAGTATATGTCTTTGGACTTAAATGACTTGTGATAGGGCTATACTATACAACAAGAATCCATGGATTCAAAGCCAGGGCTAGTGTTTATTGCCGAGTGGTGGTATGCGACTGGCAAGTGATTATGCGAAAGGCCGAGGTGAAACACTCTACATATGATGTCATAGGTGATTTTAGTGATGTCACCGGTGACATCACACACCAAAGCCAAACTGATTGCTGTTTCTTAATTTTTTTTTGCATTTTTCTAATTTAAAAGTAATTTTTAATGTGCCGATCTTTGAAAGTTCTACCAAAACTATTGCCCTCAGTAGTAGAATATCTGGGCTGCTCAAATCCAAAATTTCATCAAATTTGCATAAAAATTGTCTTATTTAATTCCTCATGATTTCGTAAGGGTAGGGCCACCGGAGGGCGGGGGGGTACATATCCCCCCCCCATATTAGACATGTGCCCCCCCCCCCAGATGAACTTCTTGACTTTGGCTAAAATATTGTTAGTATGGAGGACGCCCCCAATCCGAGAATCGCGTGCGCCTCCGGGGCGGGCCCTGGCGAAAAGGGGTTTCTTTCCATTGCCAAAAATGTTGCCAAATTATGCAAAACTCATAAAATAAGATGGGCTGGTAAAAATTCTGGCGGTTCGGTAAACCTCAGTTTTCACCAGCCCTTCATACCCAATTAAAGGTCAGAGTGTGTTAAAAGGCTGCTCCTACAGAAATGCCAAGCTCTGCTTTTGAATCCGCGGATTCTTGTCTTTATAGCTAATACAGTGTGTCTGACGAAATTATGCAAGTTACGTATTTCACACTAGTATGAAAACTATTGGACTCACCATTGTATTCTTTTCGCAAAATCATTGGATTTGTCTAAGAAATCTTCTATGTAACTTTCATTAAGTTTCATCTAAGCAAAATTGAGTCATGTCATATTTTCAAATATTTCGGTGTCTGACGAAATTACGCAAAATCCGCGTGGGCCTTGGAAACGTTAAAGTTTCAGATGATTTTGCCTCAATCATAAGCATTCTGTCATTTGTCAGCCATTATGTCAAAACATTTCACTTATATTCTGCCTATGTCATGCAATATGAATTAATTGTCTCCATTGGAATAACATTGATTTTGCATAATTTCTTCAAATTTATGCTCTCAAAAATCTCAAAACAGACTGATCATTTTGAAAATGTCTATAAAAGTTGTCTTTTTCCATCTATTTGGTGTGGTGAAACTGACCAATAAGTTGTGTGTTGGAAATTGACAGAGTATTGAATAAGGAATTGCACATCCTGATCACAATGCTATTCCAATGGGAAGTCCTGGAAAAGAACTTTTGATTGCTAATTATTTTAAAGTAAGGCATGTGATTTCAGTTTCCTTTGCAAAGAGCTAAGTAGACAGTATAAGGTTAGTGCTAGAAGCAGTTTTTAAATGATCGGAACTATTTTGAAGTTTTGGGAAGCAAAAATTTGAAAAAATTTGCAAAATCAATGTTATTCCAATAGAGAAAATTAATACATGTTGTATGACATAAGCAGCATGTAAGTGAAATGTTTTGACATGAATGGTTGACAAATGATAGAATGCTAATGATTGAAGCAAAATCATTTGAAACTTTAACGTTTTTTAGGACATGTGTGGATTTTGCGTAATTTCATCAGACACCCAAATATTTGAAAATGGGGCATAACTCAATTTTGCCACAATGAAATTTAATGAAAGTTGCATTGAAGATTTCCAAGCCCAATCCAATGATTATGTGTGAAATATACAATGCTGGGTCCAATAGTTTTCATACAGGTCTGTGTGAAATACGTAACTTGCATAATTTCATCAGACACACTGTATAAAGTATATGAAAGATGACAACTTATAGACAAGTGCCATTCTTGAAATTTATTCTTTAAACATATCTACTAGCTTCTACTAGAGGAAACTAGTCCATGTAGAAGTAGCAACGTTATGGATTACAAGAACAGCTAGAGACTTTGCATGGTCTGCAAAGTTGTGTGGCTCTATTTTAAGAATCAGAGGGGGGCTAGCTGGGGGATACTTTCAAATTACTCCTTTAAATCAAGCCACATCTTGTTAAGATATATCCCTCTCTGAAATTTAATTTCAAGACTGCAAAAAATTAATTTCGCCATGACTCATGGCATGAGTGAGCAAGAGTGCCAAGACATTATTTATTAAAAAAAGAACTCCAAGCCTAAATAATTATTCCCTTGGGAATGAATTGTGGCTTCCTAAACTGAGAAAAATTCTATAAGAATAACTAATGAATTGTAGCAGAAAAGCACTGCAGTCATTTAGGCGTTATATAATTCTTAATGAAAAAAAAAAGTCAATTCTGTGGTGGCAGCACTGTCTAGAGAGACCTCTGCGCCACCTGCCAGCACTTACGCCGTGTACGTCATCATCACGTGACCCAAAATTATGATCATGTGAGAAGAAAATCATTCAGGAACATTTCACTGGAAGAAAAATAGCATTTTTGTAAGAGAAAGAAATAGAAATTTGATACATTCCCATTGCAGGTAAGTAGTTTAGGTCCTTAAGAACATTTCTGGTCTAAAATAGTTGCCGATTTTGACGTAATTGGCCTTTAAATTGCACATTGAAAATTGACCATTTTTGGGTGCTGCTGCTCTCACTGACTGTGTCAGATGACATTGACTGTGCAGACTGTCAATTTGTGTATTCAGAATTTCACTTTTACTGTAGTGTTGATGTAATCATTGTAATGTAACTAATTTAATCCTTTTACAAGCTTTTAATAAACGAACTTGCCATAGGGTAGCCTGATTGGCAAAAGGAAATAATACATTTTGTGTGGATATAAATGCCAGGGGCAGGGCCCAAACTGCAGCATTAACCAAAATTAGTAATAATATACTTATTTAGCTGCATTCAGATCAATATTGATTTATATATATATTTAAAAATATGGAATCTCTATTTTACTGTTAGTAGTATACAAGAACATTTAGGCCCAAGGCATTGCGACCCCTGGTAATGCGGTATCACTGAATGTCTGTCAATAAGAGCTAATGATTAAGACTGAAAATTATGTTATTGTTTGGCATCAGCAATGGCTGCTCTGGTTTGCTGTATGTAACAGATGGCTTGTCCAGGCCAGGGCCCCTCCAACTTTTCCATCGATAGCAATTGAATTGCAGCCGGTCTTTACAAGTATTTGTAGTCAGATTCCAAACTTGGCTGATTAGAATGCTTTAATTT
The DNA here is from genome assembly GCA_026936325.1 of Platynereis dumerilii. NCBI lineage: Eukaryota > Metazoa > Annelida > Polychaeta > Phyllodocida > Nereididae > Platynereis > Platynereis dumerilii. Next base: position 474,909 of record JAPTHN010000090.1, on the reverse strand, counting down.
AAAGACCTATAAGGCTGTATGCTTGTAATATTGCATTAAATTTTTGCCAACTTTGGAAGTCCACAGCTTTTATTTTTTGTTTATTTAGTACTTAGTAGTATTTACTTTTAAAGTACTAAATTAGTACTTGCTTGATAATGAACAATACTTGAAAATAATTATGGGCCACTGAGTTAATAAGCCAATTCAACTATTTTGAAGCGGTATATCATTAATTTCCCTCTAATTTTTTGTAATTTTCTGCATTTCAGAAACTTGAGTCAAAATGGGTTCGTTGTACCGCAGCGAAGAGATGGCTCTGTGCCAGCTCTTCCTGCAGTCTGAAGCGGCATATGCTTGCGTCTCCGAACTGGGAGAACTCGGATTGGTGCAGTTCAGAGATGTGAGTATTGGTTAAAAATATATTCAGTAGGCTTACTTTATAACTTTCAAAATGAAAGTGAAATTGTTGAAAATATTTATTTTTTTACTTGCTTACGTAAAATTCTTTTGCTGATTAGGTGAAATTTTTCTTCTTAGCTCAACCCTGATGTGAACGCCTTCCAGAGGAAGTTTGTAAACGAAGTACGTCGTTGTGATGAGATGGAAAGAAAATTGCGTAAGTGGTACACTTATAGAATCAGTTTTTAAATCATGAGTGATACTGACTTTTCTTAAAGTAAGTTGCCTTTTACAGTCGTGTAACATTGTTTTAAGAGCAAGTTTAGATGATTTCTATCCAGAAAAGATAATGGAAATAAAAATTTCTGAATCCTATTATTCCAGGATTTCTGGAGAAGGAGATCCGCAAAGATGGCATTCCAACCCTGGACACGGGAGACAATCCGGAAGCACCTGCTCCGAGAGAAATGATCGATCTGGAGGTAAATTGAGTCTTGATTGATTGAATGAGTCATTATTATTAGCTTTGATTGTAGATACATGTCACTTTACTCACTTTGCTTGTGGTATGTTATGCCGAGCTCAAATACAAGACTTTTTAAAAGCCCCATTCATCCATCCTGGACCATACGTCCTCATTGAGCACTGTGTCTTCTTGTCTTTTAATATTAGCCTATTGAGTGCATAAATGCAGCAGGTAAAGTCCCAATGATCATCCATACATCCCCGTGGTGTGTCCTGCTCTTATCCTAATGAGCCTATTGAGTGCATAAATACACTGAATACAGGACATAAAGCCCCAATCATCAATCCATCCTTACTGCTGTGCCTTCCTCTTGTACTAATTAGCATTGTCCCAGATTCCCGGTCATCCTATCGCCCAAGACGCCCAGATTTTGGGAAGGACGCCCAGGTTTTGAGAAGAACGACCAGATTTTGTACTATGAAACAATAAGCTGGGCTTCCACAATGTGGGGAAGGACGCCCAAGACCTGACAACGAATCTGCGACCTTGCTAATTAGCCTAAATGCAGGCGGTGAAGTCCCAATCGTCCATCCTCATTGCTACGTTCTCCAGTCCAAATTATCCCACTGATTGCATAAATAAAGGACACATATCCCTATCACCTACCCTCCCCTCATGAATTAATATTTTCCTCCAGGCGACATTTGAGAAGTTGGAGAATGAAATGAAGGAGGTGAATGCCAACGCCGAGGCCCTCAAGAGGAACTATCTGGAACTAACAGAGTTGAAACACATCCTGAGAAAAACCCAAGGATTCTTCGAGGAGGTAAAAGAATTGAATTAAAATACTGTTGCCATGGTAACAATTCTTTTTGGAATATTTTGATTTACGAAGACTTGTTGAACATAGAGGTTTTTACTGGCAGCCAGTATGCGAAATATGGCAATATGATTATTTTTTTATTTCGGATTTAATAATCCTTTAGTTTCGGCAAATGATATCCCTTTAAAATATTTTTATCAGTTTTAAGTTGATTCCTTCTTATGACATAGAAGTGTATTCAGAAATTAGAAAAGAAATTCTGACTGTCCTCATATTAGCCCTAAGAAAGAAAAACACTTAGAGAAGACTACAGATCTATTTAAATTATTCAGAGATAAATCAAAATTTCTGAATTCATATTGTGAAGACCGTGCATAGATACAGGAAATGAAACCCCTGTCATCCAATCATCTCAAAATACTATTTCGCATACTGGCTTTGAATAAAAAATTTTCCAGCATATGTGACCAATTTCTGAATAGACAAAAGCGCTTTTAAATAACCAGATGTGTGCTTTAAGGGGAACATTTATATAATAAAGTTAGAATTATTTTATGAAGAATTTAAGTGAAATATGTAAGAATATTTTTGGGGAAGGGAAGTCCCGCATGGATCTGATTCCCTAGTGTGATTTCTACTAACTTTATATTTAAGAATTTCTATATTTGGTCATCTAATTTGAATAATATATTCATCTTGTATCTTATTTGACAAGGACGAGGTGAAGGAATGATTCTTGTTTGAATTAAGTCCTAATTTACATATCAGTGTTACTTTTAAGTTGCGGTATAAAATATTCTGAATAATTGCAGATTACTATTTGTTTGGAATTTCAATATTAATTCGGCACTGGCTTAATAATTATTTCAAATTTGGATTTGATGTTTCAACACTTTGAAAACTATCTCTTAATGATGTTTTTAGCTAATCGGAAACGCACCGTTCTAATTTGATTGAGCCTGTTCTGAATTGTTATGTCTTATTTACAAGATCCAAAGTTATTTCCGTATCTTATTCAGATGAAAAGATGTATGAAATATATTCTAGCAAAAAGAAATTCTAGAGCTATTTCGTTTTTAGCCGAATTGGCTAAGTTTATTTCATAACTTTAGCCGATGTGGCTGAAGCACCAAGTTAGCTTATTTAAGTGTAGCAAGACTTAAGATTATAGAAAAAAAATAGTACATAGTGTGTATTTATTGATGATGTATGGTATCTGATTTTAGGCACAAAATGAAAAAGTCAAGAAATATTTCTTTACAAGAACAGTTTATAGACTATCTGAATTTTGTAAAATTTTTCAAAATTATCCTCTACCCTCTCTTCAAAGATAGTTACATTAAAATGACTAAATTGTCATTTCTTCGTACCATTTTGTGCCTAAAGAACTAAAAATATTGTTGGAAGATATTATGGATTAATGTGTCACCATTGCCACTGCCTGGTGACAATGTATTGACACATCTATAAGCATTTAAGATTGTTGTGTTATTAATTCCAATATTTATCTACAATAATGACCCTTCTGTTTTTGACCCATTGTCCAATATAATGACTGGTCATGGCTTCTAACATCACATAGTCATAGTTTAGAACGTTTAGAAAGTGTTTCACTTAGTCGTGTGCTTTTCTCTTCCATATTTGGTGATTGGGGTCGTTGTTTGCATGTTGCTATGGTTACATAATCTTGCTGTGGTGATACGTGTAAGTTACGTGTTTTACATTTGTATATAACATACGGTTTTGGTTTTGTTGACTTGTTGCGAATGCGGTTTGAATTGAGAGGATGTTGGTTTTGTGCGTTTTGTGAATTCACTTAGTAGAGAAGTGTCCGTAGCTAGCTTTGAGGCTTTTTGTAACAAAAATACCAAGAGCTATGCTATGGTCCAACTATTTCAGAAAAAGACAAAAATATACTGATTGACGTACTTTTGCTAAGCAGGTTTCGAATTGTAATAAATATTTTTTGGCACAGTTCAACGTAATAAGTTTGAGCAATAAAGTTACATTTGTTAAAGAATTCGGTCACAATTTTAGATTGATGCCATGATGGCAGCTTTTGTCTGCTCCTTCAAAATTCTTGTGCGAAGTTACTTTAGGCTCAAGAAGATTCTGTCTCATTTTACGCTTATATTTATTCCAAAATTACGAACTAATTTTAAATTGTTTATTGTTTGTTTGATGTATTATTTCCCTTGCATAGCAAAAGTTTGTCTTGATTTCTCATGCTTCTTACAGCATCCTTTCACACCAGTTACACTCATACATCATTATGACACCTTTCTAATATCTTTTTATTAACTGATAGTCTTGAAACGTTGTCTTCCAACCTTGTCTTGCAACGTTGTCGTTTCGTTGATGGAATGTTTGTCGTGTTTTACCCTATGGGGTGGGGATGATGTAATGTCTTGTGCGCAACTTTTTAACCAGGCGGAACTTCAATTTGACCACCAGGCGGCGACACATTCAACTGATGACACTGCTGCCCTCTTGGGGGATGAACCAGGCCACGTTGGGGCCGCCTCTTTAAAATTAGGGTGAGGAAAACTCCCTGAAGTACAGTTTTCATGATTTAGTGAAGTGCCGTTTAAGTAAGCGCGTCCCTTTTGGGCGTTTCCTCCCTTTTGTACATCTAATCCTGCTACTCCTAACTCATATCTTGCATTACCTGCTTCTTTAACCAATATATTTAGAAATATAGGCGTGTGCTGGCCTGAACCATGTTAACCATGTTAACCAAATAAGTTCTGCTATTAATATAGTTTAGTATTTGGCTAATTAATCCGTGCCTATGGCTTATTGCATCGGCAAATAACTTATCCGCAGCCTGGCAGATTATAGATTTACAAATTAACAAAATACCCACAAGATTTTAAACTTGCAAAGTTACTAATACCCCAAAGTAATCCAGCGCACGTCTAGTTAAGTTATGCAACATCTTGTAAAATTACGCAAGTTAGCTTTATGTGGATTGGGTGTTTCACTCAAAGAAATAATAGCCGTGGCTCCTTCTAAGGTGATGGAATGTGTCAGTTACTCAATAGAAGTGGGGTTTTGGGAGGCGTTCTCTTCACATTCTAGTCTTTATTCAGGGCTCAAAACTGGATGACTCCTACTTAATCAGTTGCTCATTTTGAAAAAAGTCCAAAAACTTGGAGCACAGAAGTTTTGAAGTTTGAAGTTTTTTATACTGTTATGTAGCATTAAGTGAGCTAAAAATTCTGTTAGTTCTTTATTTTTGGTCCCTCTATTGGCCTAAAAATATTTCTAACCAAATCTTGTGCATCTTCTTCTCTCAGAAAATTAATAGTACCAATTTTGACCCCTGAAATTTGGACTTGAAATTTTTCCACTCTAACCTTCGCTTTGAAGTTCTACCTCTGCTTTTGATATGAGTCACTAGAACCAGGGGCAAAGTAATTTCACCCAAGGTAAGTTTAAAAGATCAATCCCTCCAAAAAAGAAGATGATATCCTAATGAGGATTCCGAGTCCTGAGTTCCAAAGGTAGGCATATTGCCCAAAAATTCCCCCAATTTGTCCCATATTATGTCCGACATTTCCCTAATCCCATTCTTTGCTTGCTGTAAATTTATTGTATGTCAAACCTGGGTCAGTGGTCAAGCAGATATGGTATCGCCCTTGAAATGATAGGTCACAAAGAAAGTTAAGAAACATAAATGCTCCTTGCCTAATAGATTAAAGAAATATAAATGTTCCTTGTCTGACTCTTGTTTAGATAGTTTGTTATTTGGGCATAGATAGATGTGAGAAGTGCGATATCTTGGATATTTGGTGATAACAATGATATGTAGCCTATCCAGAAAATTGTAGTAATATAATAACATAGAAATACATTATTGAGCGAACTACTTGTTCTGATAATGCTGAACAATTTTTGAAACATGCCAAGATCAGCATAACACCTCGTAGATGCTGCTCCTTAGGCCACGCATAATTCATCTTTAGCTTCTCGGATCCTATCAAGGCACTTTTTCTAGGGTCGGTCGGTAGGACAACAAAAAAAAACGGTGAAAAAAAAAATTTTTTTATAATGTAAAAAAAGTTTTTTTCCATCGGCAGGAAATCTATTGTGTTGGCGTGTCCGCGAAGCTAAGAATCAATTATGTGTGGCCTTAGGGAGCAAACCACTTGTTCTGATAATGCTGAAAAACTTTTGAAACATGCCAAGATCAGCATAACACCTCGTAGATGCTGCTCCTTAGTATTTTAAAACTAGAGAACTAGCAGCTACAACTAACCCCAATACATCAGAAGAGAACATTGCAGTTTTATCATGCAAAAGAAAAAGTTATCTGCTAAGGCCACACATAATTGATCTTTAGCTTCTCGGATCCTCTCAAGGCACTTTTTCTAGGGGCGGTCGGTAGGACAAAAAAAAAGTGAAAACATTTTTTTTTTAATGTCAAAAAAAGAAGTTGTTTTTTTTTCCATTGGCAGGAAATCTATTGTGTTGTCGGGTCCGCGAAGCTAAGAATCAATTATGTGTGGCCTTAGTATTTTAAAACTAGAGAACTAGCAGCTGCAACTAACCCCCGTAGGCCCATAGTACATCAGAAGAGAAAATTGCAGTTTTGTCATGCAAACGAAAAAATTATCTCCAAATTACTTCCATGATTCAATTGTAAAATGGAAGAGTTCATCGAGATAATGGAAATTTGGAAATTAGAAAAGTAGAGATGCTTTTTAAAGCCGCAAAGTGTACAGGGTTTCCTGAAGTTGCTTCTTGAAATTGGGTACAATGTATGTATAATCATATAATAATGTCATGGGGATTGCATGATTGGTTGGCTGTTGTAAAACCATTATATCTGTACATCAAATCATATACGGCAGCTCTACTGCTATACTGCATATCCTATTCTATATCACACAATATATATTGTATTTATATCTATGCATGCTTGGATGACTGTGAAAATGAACTCACTTAGTCCGTAGTATTTTAGTTTCTTTTATTTTGTACACAAAAACATGTAGAAATTATATGGTGTATACTCGAATGTTAACTTCCAGATTCTACTAACACCTCTCTATGCATGCTAATTGTCAGTGACAATTTAAAGTGTTGTATTTAGATCTAAGATTACACTTGGTCTTCTTATCCCGATTCTTTTATTTTCATTCTCTTAACACAACAATGGAAAACCATCAGAGTGCTTTCAAAGTCAGGGGTACAGATTTCTTGTCTCTGTTTCTGGCACTGAAACTGTTCAGCTTGTATGAGAGCTGCCAGTTGCAGGCTTAATGATGAGATGATAAATAAATGCTGTGATTTTGCACCAAAGTTATCCTTGTTGCTAAAGATTTTTTTTCAACTGTGTAGCCTGTAGCGCAAAGTACATACTGCCTTCGAACTTCATTTCGCGTTCTCATGTTGGAGGGAATGGTAACTTTAAATCATCCATTGACTCATTACTGTGTCTCCTGTCTTAATTAGCCAACCAACTGGTGCATGTTAACAGGACGTATAGCCCCTATCATCCAGCCATCGCGTCACATGCAATTTCCCGAAATTTTGGGTAGGCATTACATATACCAATGATGTAAGTTTTCAGTGAGTGAGCAAAAAATGTCTTTGTACTACTCATGAGAAAAAAAAAAGAAGCTTTTTGAGTGAACTGTTCAATAAGTAGAATTCCAACCTGATGGTTTTCCTGACTTTTTCATATCTCTTTCATTTCTTTTCAATAACAAACACTCTTTCTCACATGACCAGTCATGTGACCTCCAAGAATAAAATTTGAAAAAGAATCCTTATCCTAATTGGTGCGTTTCTGTCAGACTTTTGACAGAGCCATCTAGTGTTAGAACGTAGAAAGGGTAGGATAGGTGAATGCTAATCTATTGATTTCCAGGCTTGTTGTATGGAATGTTTGAAGCAAAATCGATATTACGTTGTTGCCTTTCACAATATTTGATTTAGAAGTCTTAAGATAATTTAATGAAAAGTTTTATTTCCAAAATAACTTTGTCTTTCCAACATTCCATAAGAACCCGGGAGGTTAATCCAATTATAATGACATGTAAGTAGGTGACCCAGTGTGTAACCCAATTTAGTGCTTGACCTAATTGCATTTGACCCTTGACCTAATTCCGTTTGACCTTTGACCCGGTTCAGAGCGACCACTCCATCTTGGATGACGCCCAGCAAGCTTTGGCTGATGACGACAATTTGCTGGGGGATAGAATGCCTGCTATGCAGTTGGGGTATGCTTAAATGTCGTAGTAAAATTATTTTGATAATAATTTCTTTATATTTTGTAGTTATAGTGACTTCTTTCATTCTGTAGATCTTTGTAGTACTCTGTATTATCCCAGTGTGGTTAAAGTTACTGAGACAGATTCAGAACACCGATTTGTGTATGCTTGCCTTTTTGAAATGTTTACTTACACTTTTCACAAATTGATTTTGTTCCTGAATATAAAGTGTTTGTGGCAAAGAAAATTAGTGGAAATTCAATTATTTGCATGGTTCAGTCTTATAAGAGGTTAAATTGTTCACCCTGAAGGATGAGATATTTCATTTCAGTGGCAAATTCTTTCAAATCTATTTATTAGAAGTTTACTGCTTATGAAGACATGAATTTCCTTCAGTGTTTTAAATGGTAACCAAAATATATGTACTTGCTGAACTGTCTGATTAACCTTAGCCTAATTGTGTAGTTCTTTCAAACAAGACTTCATCAACCCATAATTGCAATAGCCAATTGACATGGAAATATATTCCTTGAAGGCTTAACCTGCTTTGTGTGCATTTCTGATGAAGTTTGGCTATATCATTGCTCAAACGGTATATATGTTATAAATTATTTGAGCAAAAAGGAAATAATATTAAGGCCATATAACTCTATAATTGCAATGACGCCTCCACTTTTGGAGTTTTTGGAGAGATTAGCAGTGCGAGATACTGTACCTTTAGAGCTTATGTCTGTCCCAAAATCTGATGTAAAATGGAACTTTTAGAAGTGTAATGTAGCAAAAAAATGATTTGGAAATAATCTTTTTCAACAAATTCCATCACTAATGAGCAATGCATATGATTACAAGAACATCACTGCTTTTTTGTATGCATGTTATTATTTTAAACACATTTAATCAGTCATAGACCATAGAGGCTACAATGTAGATGCACTGCAGAAAATACAGGTTTGATTTCCATTTGCATGTTATTTTAATTTGGCACTGACGGTATTATGAAATTTTGTTTTTGATTACTGCGCATTTAAATACATTGTATTTATGAAATCACTGCTGCTTCATTAATAGATTGACAAATAGAAAATTGATTGATAATGTTGATTGATTTAAAGATGTATTTTTCTCCTCATGGATCTTTCATTAGATTTTAGAGATAATCAAAAAGGGTGATTGATTAAATATGGATTGATGAATTGTTTGATAGTCGTTAAAAAGCTTATTTTTTCAAACATGATATATATATATACTGCACATATTGGAAGTTTTCTATTGAAAATATCGTAACCGTCTCTCAAAGCAATTTAGTGACGTCATATTTAGGTGAATTTTCCTGGGTTACAGATTTGTAGCAGGAGTAATCTTGAGAGAAAGGATCCCTGCCTTCGAGCGTATGCTGTGGAGAGCTTGCCGAGGAAACGTTTTCCTGAAACAAGCGGAAATTGATGCCCCCTTGGAGGACCCTGTTACTGTAAGTTCATCCTGACTCAAAATATCCTTCCAAATATTGAAATATTGCAAGAAACGGATACTAAGACTTTGAATCCTCAGATTCTTGTTTTTAATGTCAGAGTTTCCATCTTTACCGTACATGAGGGTTGGCAGATTTAAATACCTGCCAACAATTATTGAAACTTTGCAAGAAACAAAAACTAAGGCGTTGAATGCTCAGATTCTTGTTTTTAATTTTAGAATTTTTGGCCTTAGCCCTTAGGCCTACACTATATGAGTGGTGGAAGATTTAAGTCACGATGTAAATCATAATTTAAGTGTATATTAAAAACATAATTTGATTGTTATTGATTTATTTAATTTGAATATTTATAAAATCATGATGATGTAGGTCACTAGCTTTGGAAAATATCAGATGTATAATTGCCAACCCTGATCTAATGCTCTATACATCCATTTGTATGAGACATGTTATCAAGCCAACTTTTAAGATCATTCTTGTAATTGAGAGTGTACCAGTTCTCCTTTTTGCATCTGACTTATTTGATTTGATATAAATTATTTCAGGGCGACCAAGTGTACAAGACAGTCTTCATCATCTTCTTCCAAGGAGAACAACTGAAATCTCGCGTCAAGAAAATCTGCGAAGGGTAAGAATGATTTTCAAGCTAATACTACGCAGGCAACAGCCTCTCTGCATATTTAATATGCTTCATCGCAATGATATACACTGAACGAGTAGATGATTTGAAAATTGTTGTAAACTTTCAGATTCCGTGCTACTCTGTACCCCTGTCCAGAGACTCCTGCTGAACGTAGAGAAATGGCCATCGGAGTGATGACACGAATTGAAGATCTTAATACGGTATGAGGCGATGATTTTTAGCCTGGCTCACCAGGCTAATTCAGGAGTAATGGTCTGAAAATATTGTCTGTCAACTCTACTGTTCAATAACTACAGGTTCAATATGGGTGAAGTCATTTTAAACGAGGCCAGCCTGGATTTTGACCTTTAACAGGACATAAAATATTTTTGGCTGGTAATAAGTTCTTTAAAATTCCCTGAGATGTAGAATACAATTTTGCCTTCATAATAAATCCACTTTTCCGTGAAATTATGGCTTCATCATTGAGACCAGGGACCGCAAACTGTAAAAATGGTCCATTTTTGGGGGTGTCAAACGTCACATTTTCAAACAGTGTTACTTTGATAGCTGATGGGTTGCAACTGAAGTAAGTTATGCTCAGTTTTTTTAATTTTAAAGACTACCTAAATACCTGAACTTAAGTTTTTTAATTCCATTCGGTATGTGAGATGTTCTGGGAATATTTCTCGGGCCACCGAAACCTCCCGTCACGTACATCATAAATGTCAAACATGGTCAATCCAGAAAAAACGTTTTCTAAAAATGGGTTTTTTTCCTATTTAAGTAGCGTTTGGTTGATTTATTTTCCACTGAATCAAGAAGGTCTGTGATAAATAATCACATACCAGTCAGCTTTAAAAGGAATATCCAGTTATAGTCAAATGGTTGCAGTCCAAACATGACACCTGCAGTCACTGAAAAAATTCTCACCTACAGGACGGCAAAATTTCAAACCAAAATTTTTGACACACCCAGTAATATTTTTATGGGTTTGTATGCTGCCAAAATAAGTATTCCACAAGATTTATCTTAAATGTTTAAACAGATATCCTACAGAGCAGCAAAGGCTGTGATATGGAGGATGCAAATTTTGAATGTCAATAATTCTGGGATTCTCACCTACAGGACAGATATGATGTAACGTCACTGATAGAGGTGTTCTCATGTGTAGAGAAGCATCACATCAAACAAAATGTTTCATTTTGCTGTGAATGATAAGTTTTGTTTCTGAAATTGGCCTTGCATGAAGATACAGGACTGTCACACAACAAAATGTGTCATATGTCAAAAAGTATCAAACTGGTACATCATAATGGACAGTACATCAGTATTGACCAAGAAGTAATTATCGGTCAATTATGATGTACAGATTAATTTTCATGCTTTTTGATATGAAAACATTACCAAAGTAGAGAAAAGTTGTGTTAATTAAATTCCCAGACTTTTGTTGCCCTTGTCATGAGATTTCGCACATGCATGTCATTCATATCTGACAATAACATAGATTCTTTGATGTACATCACATTTGACACTTATAATGTCAAATATGATGTACAGCATAAATCTTAGTTATATGACAGTAATCTCAACATTAAATTAAGAATTATCATGTATTTTGGCTAGCTTCCTTTACTAACGCAGTTTATCTCAACAATACATTGTGTTTGATTTCGTTCATCCAAGATTAATAGGCGTACATCATAATTGACACTTCATGTAAAATTCTTCTGATTATTTGAATTTTTACTGTTGTTATGAATGAGGATTTTAACAAATCTAATTTACCTTACTTATTCTTTTATATATTTTATTGAATTTCAGAGAATTTAAGTTCTAGCTTGAGTCGGTTATTCATATTGAGTGTTTGGTGCATGTGTGTAGCTTCTGGCAACTTATTTTCCGGCTTCTTGGTGAAATTTCTCTCTTGTGTTGTATTAGGGGGAATTAAAATTTGACACTTGTTTGTTTTTATTGAATTGTTTATAATTGCATTTACTGGTAAAGTTTATTAATACACTATTTGACATAATTTTTGAAACTTGGTCAATTATGATGTACGTGTGACAGAATTCTCACCTACAGGACTGTGTCAAATATGATGTAACGCTAAAGATATCCCTATATCTTTTACACAACAGGTTAGATGGCTTGGATTTTACCATTCTCTAATACATTCTGTGTGTTTTTACATTTTAATCCAAAAATTGACTGAGTATACCTATGTGCTTTATTTTGACAGAACATCGAAGAAGCATAATTGACGAACATATATTTTTATTCCGTCAATGTGTGTATTTCAAAGCAAAATGATAATTTGTCAGCTAAAATTGTTTTAAATGATCATCTATACCTGGAACAATGATTATATGATCAATGTTTGCTATTATCAACAATAGGGATTAAATAAAGTGGAGTCAACCAAAATTTCTCACCTACGTGACGACATAGACTCTCCCCAGCAAAATTCTATGTGGGGCAGTGTCAGTGTAACTTAAGGACATACAAAGTATATTTCATAAAAATTAAGACTATGGAGCACAGGCTGGATGAGCAATACATTCTAAAACATGCATTTAAAAATTTACCCTTATGTAACACTTTTGGCCTTATTTAAAATGACTTCACCCATATATCTGTTTTTGTGTTTTATTGGTTTGTTAGGGCAGCTAGATGTATGGAAATTACTTTTTTTTTTTTCAATTTCAAAAATTTTTTTTTCCCAAATTTTTTTTTTCCAAGATTATTATTATTATTATTTTTTGCTCCAAGATTTAAATTTTTTTTTTCCTGAATTAAAAAAAAGAAAAAAATTGTTTCCCTAGATTAAAAAAAAAAACAATTTTTTTGTTCCAAATTTTTTTCAATTTCGCCAATATTTTCAAAGGAGGAAATTGGGCGACTTCAAGATTTAAAAAAATCGTGGACATTCTTTTCGTGGCTATTTGGATATTATTTTGTTCATGGAACAACCACAATAACAGCACTTCACTTGCCACAATTCAGAACCACCTTTCTGTGCCATTTCCAAAAAAGTAGACTTAACTATTTCACCAGCATTGCTACATATTTCGCCATCATCACTGTCACTTGAGCCAGGCTTTGAATCCGCGGATTCTTGTGTGATAGTATTGCTCAATTTTAGCTGGGTGCAAGAATTGGCTGATGTGATAAATGAAACCTTAATTCATGAAGAAAATATTTTCACTTGGTAACAATAAAAATGATTTCTTCAGAAGTTGGCATCAAGAATAAAAAATGTTTGATTGATTTTGTCTTACCTGAAATATATAGAAATAGCTTTCACAAGAGTCATTCAGTATTTTTTTTTTAATGAAAGATTGTGTTAGATAAAATAGAATTTATATAAAATCCTATAAATTATTATTATGATGATTTTTAAGCATTGAATCACTATTTAAATCATGATTTAATTTGCCTCGATTTGTATCAAAGCACCTGTACTGCAACTCATTCTTTTTGCTCCAGGTCCTGTCTCAAACCCAAGACCATCGTCACCGTGTCTTGGTCGCTGCTGCGAAAAACATCAAAGTGTGGTTTATAAAAGTTCGGAAGATCAAAGCAATCTATCACACCCTGAATATGTTCAATTTGGACGTCACTCAGAAGTGTCTGATCGCAGAATGCTGGTGCCCCGTCAATAATCTGCCGCAGATCCAACAAGCTCTGAAAGCTGGCACTGTAAGTACTGAGTAGATTGTTATAATATATTTGATGTACGGGGTTCCTAAGGATTCAAATAAATCTTGGAAACCTGTCAAAATGTTATTAGGCCATCTATGTGATTACCGCTGGTCATTAATTATCTGGACGGAGTCCAGATACTGCTTGGCTACACTACTACTTCTGTCAGCCTTGACTTCCTGTCAACTATGCCAGCATTAAACATGACATATAGTGGTTTACTCCACTCCGCTCCTATTTCACCCTCCACCTCTGCACACATGCCATCCTAATGCGTCAGAGTGATACAGCAGATAGATTAGGGCTAGATCTATCTGTACAATTGTAGATAGATGTATACAGTGCCGAGAATAGGCAGAAATCACTAAATTGATGCATTTGACTGCTATCTTGCCCGCCTGTCTGTAGCTTAGGGGGGACCAGTCCATCAATACATTGTCAGAGCCTATACATTAGCTCTGATAGAGTCATTGGTTGCCATTGGAATGAAGCGATGTGATTGGTTGATGTCATCTGGCTGGTTCCCGCCGTGTTTGCTGCTGTGAAAAAGTAGTTCTTGGGTTTCCTGCTAGGGGGACACTCTCCGTAGCCATTTAACGTGCAAAATGCGTACCAGCGCCAGTGAATTTGTATTCTGTGCTAGGATGGCGCATGGAATAGTGTTTGCCATGGTTGTCCTGAGTTGTATATCATATAAATGATATTTGTGTGTAACCAAATGCAGTTTTGAATTATGATTATCTCATTATTGTCATAAATGTATCTTTATTGAGATTGATAGAAACCGGGGGTTGCCAATCTGGGCCGCACCTCGGGGGCCGCAACTCGGGGGCCGCTCCTTGGGGGCCGCACCTCGGGGGCCGCACCTCGGGGGCCGCAACTCGGGGGCCGCACCTCGGGGCCGCAACTCGGGGGCCGCAACTCGGGGGCCGCAACTCGGGGGCCGCACCTCGGGGGCCGCACCTCGGGGGTGTGTGCTGAATGCTTGGCCTACATCTGCTGCCAAATCTAAATGTCATCAATGGCACTTCCAAGAAAGTGCCTGATGAGTGCAATATATCTGTTTGCTTAGAGATTTGACTTGTTTTGTCAATAATATACACCCATATGCCATTGCAAAAAATGCATCATGATATTACTCTACATAAGTCAAGCCCTACAAACTTTCATCTCTCCCAATTCAACATTAGTATCAATCAAAACACTTTTGTGCATTGCCGCATGTCTAGCAAAATATGCTTTTCTCTTTCTCAAGGCCACTTAGGGCTAACGTCCTCATAAAATGGGACCCCCGCTAATACAATTCAGCATACCAAATGACTAGCCCTTGCTTGTTTTACAATGGTCAGGTCGATTATCACCGTCCAGATATGCAAATTCCAATTTGCCTTCTAGTTAAAACCAGGGAAAGTCTAGATTGACAAAAAAAAATTGATGAATGTTGATGGTTCTAATATGGAGGAGATCTTTAGTTGTATTTTGTGTCTGGACCTGTGTATTGAGCCTATTCTGAAGATAAAGCCTTCAGATCCTACATCTCTTTGTAACACTGTTTTGTATATTGCTCATCTACCTGTCTTAATTGGCCCAACATCACATATTTGTCATCTATGTATCGATCTCTTCCACATTCATTGAAAGTTTCTTGAATTTGTCAGCCATCACCCTGTAAGTTTTCAGTGAGAAAAAACCAATAACTGAGACGAAACTTCGCCTAATTTACCAAATCAACATTAAATAGTGTTAAATGATGTCTTTTATGTTTCCAGGAGCGCAGTGGCAGCAGCGTTCCATCCATCCTAAACAGGATGATCACCAAGGAACAACCTCCGACCTACTTCAGGACCAACAGGTTCACGTCTGTGTTCCAGGCCATCATAGATGCTTATGGAGTGGCCTCTTACAGGGAGGTCAATCCAGGTAAGTTGTCTATGGTTTTCATATGGATGAAAAATGTTTCTAAGAGAAATTTTGTACTTAGTCATGAGGGAGGGTAGCTCAGTTGGTAAAGCACTACGCTGCCAATTCGCTGGAACCCGGGTTTGATTCCCTCTCTGGTCGAGGAACCTGGACTTGTGTTGGACAGCTTTTCCAGTTGTCCTTTGCCTCATTGCCATGTACTCTTCCTGTATTAATTATTGGGGAGGGTTTGCTCAGTGGTAGCTTGCTGGGCTTCCAATTGCTGGGTCCAGGGTTCGGATCCAGCTCTTGCCGGGTACTTGGGCTTATGTTTGACGGTAGTTTCAATCATCCTCCGGCCCATTTCTGTGTCCTCCTCTCCTGTATAATTGGCTCAGCAAGTGCATAAATGCAGGACGTAAAGCCCGATCATCCATTCATCATCCTGTCGTAATTAACCAGCCAAGTGCGTAAATACATAAAATAATGCCTTAAGGCCACTCACTGCTTGAAATGGGTCCATCCTATACCTAGACATGAGTCAAATGCGAACACTCGTTCATGTTGATATTTCACCGACTGTTGTGACAAAAAATAAATCGACAACAAATTAATAATTTCATTATAATTCAGCGCCGTTTGCCATCATCACCTTCCCCTTCCTGTTCTCCGTGATGTTCGGAGATTTGGGCCACGGCTTCATCATGTTCCTGTTCGCCCTCTGGATGGTCGTCAAGCAGAAGGACCTGGAGGGACAGAAGAGCGATAATGAGGTGAGAAACTGGGTCAATTAGAATGTGACTGGGTCAATTAGCATGCAACTGGGTCGATTAATAAGCAGAATGATCTGGAGGGACAGAAGAGTGACAATGAGGTGAGAAACTGGGTCATTTAGGATGCAGCTGGGTCAATTAGTATGTAACTGGGCCAATTAATAAGCAGAAGGACCTGGAGGGACAGAAGAGTGACAATGAGGTGAGAAACTGGGTCAATTAGTATGTAACTGGACCGATTAATAAGCAGAAGGACCTGGAGGGACAGAAGAGCGATAATGAGGTTAGAAACTGGGTCATTTAGTATGCAACTGGGTCAAATCAGAATGTGTCATTATGTAACTGGACCAATTTAGTATGAGTCTGTCAGTTGGTTTAATGGGTATGAATAAGTATGTTGCTGCGTAGAAAAGCCGTAGATAGTCAATTTTCCTTGTACTGTGACCTTGTAAGTTGGTATTTGAGACAAGCTTCTTGTTCTGTTATGTCCTTTCAATTGACGGTTTGAGGTCAAATTCTCGTTTCTGGTTACTGTAATATCTATTTTCTGCAAAGTTTGTACTTAGCAAATCGTGTAAGACTGCATATCTTTCTGGTTTTTTTTGCTAAATTTTCACTTAAAATATATATAATATTTTTCTCATTCAGATCTGGCGAATGTTCTTTGGCGGCCGTTACATCATCCTCCTCATGGGCATCTTCTCCTGTTATTCTGGATACTTGTACAATGACATCTTTTCCAAATCCATGAACGTCTTCGGAACTTCTTGGTCCATGAATCGGACATTCGAACAGTGAGTTTTGAAGATTGTGATAAAAAAGATTGTGGTCTTCAATCACTGGGTAATGGGTTCTGGCGCACTTTAACTTATCTTAGATTGCAGTTTCAATGGTTGCATAAATACAAGACGTGAAACCCCAATAATCCATCCATTTCTCCAAGGGAGCTGTGAAATTCACTGTGGTAACATCTGGGCTGCTAATCGGTGGGTCCAGGGTTCGAATCCAGTTTTTCCGGCTGTTTTAATCATACTTCACCTCATTGCCATATCCTCCTCCTGTCTTAAGTAGCCTACCAAGTGCATAAATACATGACTTAAGCCCCAATCATCCATCCATTCATCCCTTGATTCCAGAATAATGGAGTTGAAAATATATCAAATCATATCATCATATTAAATCTCTTTTATCCCTTCACTTGTTTTACAGATTGGCCAAATCGAAAGAAGTCACCCTGGCACCAGATACCACCAGCCAAGTTCCGTATCCATTTGGCATCGATCCCATTTGGCAATTAGCCACAAACAAGATCACCTTCCTAAACTCCTTCAAGATGAAGTTGTCCGTCATCCTCGGCATCATGCAGATGGTCTTCGGGGTTTTTCTGTCTCTCTCCAACCACAGGTAACATTTGGTATTTAATGTTTGATAGATTCACTTAATTCAGCAAGCAATTTGTTAAGTGGACTTATGAAAGAAGAGTGCCGTTCCTTCGAGCAAACTGGCTGTAATTATACATACCTTTTGTTTGTAACTATATAGATAGATAGATGGATAGATATTTTATTTCGTCAAACACATAGTACATACATACATAAACAGTAAATTAGGCTGTAGCGCAGTAGTGTGTTGGAGTGAGTGCCTTTTAGTTATAAAACTGTAACAGGTATTGCCTGGCATGCACACACATTTATACAAAATGGAAATTTGAAACCTAACTTAGCCCTTTCCCCTGTGTATTTTCAGATACTTCCGGCGACCCTTGGACATCATTTGCCAGTTTATTCCGGAGATAATCTTCATGTCGTCAATCTTCGTCTATTTGGCTATCCTCATCTTCTACAAATGGGTCAATTTCAATTATGATAACAACGGAATTGCCCCCAGTCTCTTAATCCAGTTCATTAACATGTTCCTCAATAAGTACGTTACGACGCCTCCAAGTTCAGACGTCTTCTATACGGGACAGGTACGCTATATGATTAAATTTATGATGTAGTGGGTACGTGCGTAAAACATAGAGCTGTAAAATGTAAAATCATTACTTGGTTTGCCAACATGAAGATTGATGTATAGGGCTACCAATCGCTGGGTCCAGGGTTCGAATCCAGCTCTTGCTGGGTCACGTGGGCCTATGTTGGACGGCTTTTTCAGTCAATCATCGTTCGCCTTATTGCCATGTCCTCCTCCTGTCCAAATTAGCCTAGCAAGTGCATAAATACACCACGTAAAGCCCCAATCATCCATCTATCCTTACCAAAAATGTTTTCCTTTCGCTTTCAGAAACAACTGCAACAATTCTTGTTGGTGCTAGCTGCGTTATCTGCGATCGTCATGCTGTTTGTGAAACCATTCTTACTAAAGAAACAGCACGAGGGAAAACTAAGAGTAAGTACTTCATTATTGATTGATTATTTGCATTATTGATGGCAGCACGCTCTTGAGGGTCGTGTGATTTAAAAAGTGAAAACTGGAAATTTTACTGATGTGCAATAGATTAACCTTGCTTTATTTTTACTATTGGCTTTGGATAAGAAAATTATGATTTGAAATTAACTAATGACCTCTATGCTATATTGTGAATATTTATTTTGCACCAAATTAAAGCTCTCACCATGTAGTGTGGAATGAAGAGATGTAATTTCATGAATTTTGCTTACCCAAACAATATTTGATTATTTCTTTTAACTGTTTGAAAATACTTTTTTACAAATATATATATCCCATTTCTTAGATCATGATAATATTAATCCAAAATTTCAAAACTCTTGCCAAAAATATCATGTTAAAAATATTTGTGTCGTTGCAAAATTGAATGGAAAACTATTTTAATATTGCTTTTCCAATAACTTCACATAAAGTGACGTAATATCACATTAATTATTATGGTCATGCCTCTCACGATTACTGATTTATGTGTCAAAAATTGATTATTGTGTATGTTTTGTCTGCTGTTTGTTTGTGATTTGTTTCGTTTGAAATGTTTGTGTTGATGTCATGATTTATTCTGTATCAATAACAGAAAGAAAGAAGCGAAGCTGTAAGTTTTTTATAAGCTGTAAAAATAGATAAGGTTGAGGTTTTTTAACTTTTTAAATTTAAATTTAAGCTTTATTAGACATTTTGGAGTAAGGGTTTGCTTGGTAACTTTGTAATTTATTGAATTAAGATTTGAGCAATAGTAGGGTGAGTTGATGGGTTCCGAGGCTAGTGATATTTATGCTGTCGGAAATTTGAGTTGGTGTTTAGTGCAGCACATTCGCGGGACAGGGAAACAACAAAAATGGGGGAAAGAAGGAAATTGGTTAACGAAAAGTCAATGTAAGGAGAAGTCGGGGAATTTGAAATTTGGTGTTTGAAGTGCAGGGAGATTTCGGAATGACAGAGGACGAAGTGTCAGTTGAGTCCAGGCCCATGTAAGTTACTTCCACCTCCACCTACCCTCAGTCTTTCCTTTCCAAAATTTCTTATTCGGGCCCTGTTATGCCATAAATGTTACCACACAAAAAAGACGTAATTCAGACGCTGTTCTTTGATTGGGGATAGAAGTTATGGAGAGTTATTACGAAAGTGATAAGAATTTTCTGACTTGGTGTATAATATTTACTGTAAAAAAGTGACCTTTATAGGCCTTTTACTTAGGCTAAGAGCTTTGGTTGTGGGTTTGCAAGTTAGGTTTAAAACTTAAGCGTCTGGGATTTTAACATTATTTCTGCTGCTCTAGAATCTCTTAATATAAGAAAATGCACATTTACAACAAGATAGCTTGACTTTCTATTGTAATGGTAAATATACATGGTGCTTCAGATGCACATAACATTAAGCTTATGAGATAGGCCTGGTGATAGAATACTGACATTTCAATAGATGGTAAGAATTTCAACTAGATTTATCAATTTTGCATATGAAATTGATGATTGAACTTAAGGGACACGAGCTTGATATACTTTCTGTGTTTTAATATTTTTTTACCTTTTTATAAAAATCATTTCATCATTGTTTGCCCAAAATGTGTACTGGCTGCGAAAAGCTAAAAAAATTCGGTGAAATGCTTTGAAATTATTGCTGAAAAGAGAACATTTCTTCTTGTTGTTTTCTTATTTGATATATTTATATTTTTTGAATTTTTATAAATTGTATAGATCTGTCAATTTTGAGAAGTTTCACTAAAAACCTTTGGTCCTCCGCCATTAGAAGTTTTATGACGCTTTCAAACGCTCTTTGTGTCTGAATCTTTTGCAATTTCTAATTGAAGAATGTTATGAATTTTATTGTAGGAAGTTTTTAAAATCTGTTATCCTATGATATTTTTCTTATATTGTGATTCTGTTTAAAATGTTAAATATACTTTTATTGAAAAAGTTTTCAAAAATATTGAAATGATGGAAACTCGTGAAATGATTGATCCAACTCTTAGACATCGAATGTAAACGTACATAAAATATGATGATTATTAGAATTAGCGCCATTTTGAGTGTAGCGCCCATTTTAATCTCTTTTACTTGCAGATTCCGGGGGTTATAGACACAACGCAACAGAACGGGGGCGGAGCCGGTACCCCTTATATGGAAGAGAACGAAGACGACGAAGTGACGCACCACGACGCCGCCAATTCTGTCGTGCCCGCAGCTAAGCCACAAGGGGGCCATGAAGAAGAGGAGGTACTGATGGGTAGCAGAATCTGGGAAAGGGGCCCTGATGGGGTTTACATGCCCACCACCAAAAAGAGGCTGGGTTCATTTGTTGTCATGGTAACACGAGGCATTATCTGCATCCTAAAGTAAATCTAAATATGCTGAAAAGTTGTCTATTCATCGTAACAATCATTTACCCTTTTGGAAAGTGTTTTGCTGTAAAATGCGACTTTATTTGATTGAAAGCCATCAAAACGGTCTATTGAAATTTGGGATTCTGTTTCAATGAAGCTATGTTCAAGCAGCGGTGCAAGTTTTGAACGAAGTCGAGAAATATTTAACTATATGATTAAGTTTCAAAGAGACAATGCCTCTTGAGCCTTGATAAACAAAGTGCATGGGTATAGCATGTGATTGTGGTAGTGTCGTGAATGTATTTTTTAGTTGGCACATGCTTCGTTTTTGGAGACCGGAATCTTATGCGAAATGAGATGGTCAGGAAATTCAAATAAGTGATTTAAATCATGAAATGTTTTGTCAATCCTCTCTGAAGGAAGTTTTTTACTTTGAAAACTTGGGAATAAAAAAAAAGGAGAATAATGAAATAATTATGCATTCTCTCCAAGTTGAGGCTTTACCATAGTATGGAAAGTTTTAGTTTAAATTCTTCATTTTGCAATGATATCCATCTCCTGTCCATGCACTGTAACCCAGTTCTCTTTGTGCTACTAATCTAATTTTCTCTGTAGCAGGTCCGGTCTAGAGTTCAAAATCTGCAATCAACCAAATCAGCATTCAACTACCATCCTCCATTATCAAGTACTCCCTCCTTCCACTTTCCTTGCCTTGCCAGCAATGCAACAGTTGTTGCTAAGCGCACAGGCTTTCTCTCTGCTACAAAATGACCAATCACCATGGTAACGCCATTTATTTATTCAATATTGACAGTTGCCAGGTGTAGTCAAGAGCCCGCCCCCTCCACCAACCCAAGGGGTGCAGAATCTGTCTATAAATAGTGGAGATATACGCCGACCAAATGGAGACAGTATTTGCGAAGATGAAGACGAAGAGGCACCTCTTCAGTTGTCTTCCCATGGCGATGCTGCTGATGGTCTCCATGGTGACGATGGTAGTCTCCATGGCAACGGTGGCCATGGCGAAGAGGAGGTGATCTGTGGCTCCCTCTTTCCATTATTATCATAATCATGCTTTTGTCATAT
Source organism: Platynereis dumerilii (assembly GCA_026936325.1). NCBI lineage: Eukaryota > Metazoa > Annelida > Polychaeta > Phyllodocida > Nereididae > Platynereis > Platynereis dumerilii. Next base: position 452,694 of record JAPTHN010000090.1, on the reverse strand, counting down.
ATTCATAATTCATACGGCTGAAGAAAAGACGCTTCTATTTCCAGTAAAGTTTTTAGAGAAAGCTGATTATCTGATGTATGCGATTGAAATTAATTTGCCTTTTCGTATGACCTAGATTCTGAAGGATTTTTTTCCAAATTTTCACAAAATAATGCTTTGTGGTTTCTGTCCTCAAATTTCTGTCCAAAGTCCTCAACTCAAGATTAATTTTATAGATAGTTAAATGACAGCTGGAACACTGAAGGGAGCAAAACAAAATGTATATTATTGAATAGTTGATAAAAGATAATGTAGGCTATTACACTGGAAATATAAGTTTCCTTTCTTCAGCCATTCTCATTCATCTGTTTCCCCTTATTCTTTGTCTTGACCTGTTTGGATTCACTTCTGTTTAATTGTTTAGATGTTAGAATTTCCTTCAGGTTTGTTGTTTGTTGTGCTTAAGAAGACACACTGAGTTCAGTTTCAGGTGAATGGCCTTAGCTTGTGCAACTCTGAAAATTAGAAAATGTGTTTTATGAAAAGCAGGACAGAGTCTCAATGTGTATTTTTGGCCTGTCAGGGGAGTCCGGAGTCGCTCATGAAGTAACGAACCTGACTCCAATGAATATATCATTCTTACTGTTACTAATACGAAAAAGGTTGCAATGAAATAACTGCTGATGAAGTGTCGGATTGTCTATCAAAAATATATAAGCCTGCCAGTAGAAGTTTCGGCAGGCTTCTTTTCTCAGAAGTGTTCAGAAAAATCGTAATTCATTGCACAAGTTAAGGGTGCTCACCCTAGTTAACTATTAATGATAATGCACCATTAAATTTCAAAAGTGTTCACACAGGTTTTCTGTTTCATAATACACAAAAATACAATTGCAATTTCAACTTTGACAATTTATGATGCTTCTAATATCTTCGTGACTTTGCCTAATATTTCTATTAGTTATTTCTCTGTATGTCTTCTTATGCAAGTTTTCCAGTTAATATTTTGCTATGTAACACTTGTGTTAAAAAGTTTTATGTTTGTATTAATTTTAATTTATGCTTTAATTTTCTTTCATATTTTGAAGCCAATATTAGCCACATCACCATTATTTTGGAAGACTTGTTTACGTTAATGTTTTATTTTGCTAATGTATTGTTTATTGACTTCATTTCCTAATTTTCATTGCCAGATGTTTTTTTTTAATGCAATTTTTATATCCGAGTCAAATTTCCAATTTTATGAATATCGTTACTATGCCTATTCTGTGCATGTTTACTGGAAGTTTATTTTTCAAATTTTATTAGTTATATTAGTACTATCCTAGTAACCTATGTACTGTAAAACTATTTTGTCTTATTTTCATTACCAATACTAATGGCAGAGCATTGGTGCCAGTGTTATTTTCTCAAAGAAGTATTTGTAATTATACTTTAAAGAGCATGTAAAAAAAGATTAATCAACCTTGTCAAGTATAAAAATAACTGGTGACTCCACCTAGGAGTAAACTGCAGAATTAGTAGTAAAATTATTACATCAATACAACTGAAACATATATGTTTTGGATAATATTAAATGGAATACGTTGTAAATGATGTTTCTGTCTATCTTTTACAGTTTAGTCTTGGTGATGCATTCGTCCATCAGTCTATCCACACCATTGAATATTGCCTCGGCTGCGTGTCGCACACGGCTTCTTATCTTCGGTTGTGGGCTCTCAGTTTGGCTCATGCTGGTAAGGGAGACATACTTAGATTCTAGAAAATTCTTATATGTTCTGTTTTATAATGTATATGGCTGTATGCTCCATTGTTCCTTTGCTGTATCAGAATATTGTTTTTGCTAAAAGTGATTTCTCTGTGTAAGAGTAAAACAAACTTTGTCTTCCCAAAATAATGAGCTTTGCAGAAATTGTTATTAGAAGCGTCATTAAATTTGCAGAAATTGTTATTAGAAGCATCATTAAATTTGCAAATTTTAACCCAGGATGCCCACTCCTCCTATATTTCCTATAATTCCTATATTTTTTAAGACCTCCTATAATTTCCTATATTTTTGGAAAAATTCCTATAAATTCCTATATTTTTCAAGTTTTCAAGATATTTCGCGCGTATATGCACGTTTTTGTCCGCGGTAAAAAGCTTAAGAGTCTTTTCCCCACAGATATATGAATTTTTAGATGCGTTTTTGTCCGCGACATGAAGTTTGCGGCTTATGATGGAAGCAATCCTGTGATTTGCCGATGGTTTCGCTGTCAAATATTTCCTAAATTGTCTCATTATAATAGGCGAAAACCTCCTGTATATTCCTATATTTTACGGTGAAAAATTCCTATATTCCTATAATATTTTGTGCGATGTTCGGTGGGCACCCTGTTAACCATATTTTTGGAAATTTTTTAAAATTGATGTTTCATTTATAAAAAGCCCTAATTGACATTTTTCATTCCAAAAAAATAAGTTCCAAATTTATTTTTCTTTACTTCAATGACAAGTGCTTGCATCTCAGCTTTGTCGTGCTACTATTGTATCAAAAACTTCATGAATTACTAATTTTCTAAAAAAATTAATTTACAGAACTCTCAGAGGTGTTGTGGTCCATGGTGTTCCGCATCGGTCTCAACTCAAGCAGTTACGTTGGCAGTGTAGTCATCTTCGCTGTCTTTACCCCCTGGGCTTTCTTGACCGTGTTCGTCTTGCTGCTCATGGAAGGGTTGAGTGCTTTCCTCCACACGCTCCGTCTTCATTGGTGAGTTTGGAATTGATGATAGATGATATACGTGTCATAACTGACCAGTAGTGTGAGAAAAGAACCCTATAGAGTTCTATTACACCTTTAGGGAAGAACCCTGATGAGTTATAAAAACATCTAAAGAAAAGAGGTCTTTTGAATTCTAAATTCACCTTCTTTACCTGCTAAATATCTGTAAATGATATTTTTAGAAAAACTTCTCAGTATATATGAAACCATGGCTAGAAATTAAGGAGAAGCTTCGAGTTCTCAGATGCAGGTTATTTTAAAAATCTTAAAGTTGCCTTCTCTCGAAATATTATTCTCGTCTTTTTCTTATTCAAGGGTGGAGTTCCAGAGCAAATTCTACAAAGGAGAGGGCTACAAGTTCCTGCCGTTTTCATTTGACCACCTGATCGAACATGCGGAAGAAACTCCCGCTCAATAAATCACTCAACTAGCAACTATATTGACTATACACAGCTGAAAATGTACTTTTATTGAAAAATTAAATATTCTATGTTATATGACGCTGTGAACTGAATTAACTCAACGCTAATGTGTGAAGTTTAGGAACAAATTTATTGTGAAACTGTTATGACTGTGAAGTGAGAAGCAAAGGAACTTGGAGATAGATTAACAAATTGTAAGGCCTAAAGGAAAATGTGATGATTAGTATGAAGCTGCTCTGAGGTACAATGAACCAAATAACCCACTATAGTTGGAAAGTTATAAATATAAAATAGAATTGGGAAAAAACTTTACAATGTCCATCATGATCTACTAACAGTCAGAAAAGCAAGAAGTATGAACTAAAATTAGAAAAAAAAACAAGGCTTGAAGTATGCAGTTGGAAGTGGAGAAATTATTCCACCCTAAAAAAGTACTGAAAATTTACACAGAAAAATTGGAAAAATACAATGTCAGTATAAAGAATTATATAGAAATTCTTTCGAAATTGCCAAAACCAAGAAACACTGTAACTGAAATAATTATTTCTTTCGATTATTAGAATATGATAAATAGATTCTAATTTGATTATTTCGGCCGAAAGATCCATTTCATTAGGGTAGAATTATTTTCCTCTCTCAACTGCACCTGAATATTTATTACATTTTTAAACTTTTGATAATACTACAAGTTACTCAAAGAAATATCTGAAATCATGTATATGACAAATTGCAAAATATGTAAAAGAGCTGTATGAACTGTTTAACTTTATTGAAGAAAGACTGTGCTATTTAAAGAGAAACGAAAAACATTTATTAACCTTTATAAATGAAGAAAAGATGCATTAAGTAATTATGGTTTATAAATGGCACAAATAATTAGCAAATATTTTATGATAATTGAAAATGATCAACTATCAGCTCATATGAAGCGGGAACTATTTATTGAGATATTAAGAAATACTTTTAAAGGAACAAATATGTTATGAAGAAGAAACTATGTTTATGGTTGAATAGGCATTCAAAAAGATAATGGAACAACTGAAGAATTGCTTTCTACCATGTAATTATTGAGAAATGACATTGAGAAAAAAATTGTCTACCTGAAGGTCATTCGATTCATTGTGATAAGATTAAGAATACCATGTTGAATCAATTTATCGACATATGAATGTACATCATAGCTATTTCCAGGTATATTTCATTAGTGTTTAGGAACGATTTATCTTATAGAAACTGTGTTTGTGAAACTTGGAATTAAATCACCATAGATAGTTAATGGATTATAGTCACAATAGTATACTATAGAAGAAAAGATTGTTCTATTATCAGGTAGGCTATTTCATAGAATATTGTGGAATGTAGTTTTCATTGTCAATTACAGATAAACTATGGAGTAGGCCTAATTGTTTTACTGAATTATTGTTAATTTTCAAATTAAGAGGTTGAATTTTGGAAACTAAATGTGAATTTGCTTTAGAATTAACAACTGTACTTTTTTTTCCATTAAAAATACATCTGCAACTTTGAAATTCATTAATATTCTGGAAAGTATTTGTATTATAGTTTAAACAATTTTCGATCATGTAAAATTTAGTGTGATGAATTTACCTTCTGACAGGAGTTTTGACTGAAGTTTTCAAATAATATTTCGACGACACTTAAAAACTTGTTATAGATAATATTCTATGTTGTTATGCAAAAGTTGTATGGTCATGAAATACAGTTGCCTCGTATTGTGAACTCGATGTTACAATAATATTGAAACAGTATGATTATTAATTGATATAGGAACATTATATTGCGATTATATTTGTGTCTAAATATTTATGGAAGTTAGGTCATTGTGAAACTGAATATTTTGAATTTTATGATTGATTATTGCAAATTTATTGGAGGCATTATTGACTATATTATAGGTTATTAAAAGGTTAAATTATGGAAAAGATAAGATATATAAGTATGAAGAAATAAACAAAGGAATTAGACCTAAGGCAACAATAAAATGCCTGTCATGACTGGAGTGCACTACACCAGTATGTGTTAGTTTAAAAAGACGAAAGTTCGGGACTTTTGGCGTTTGGAAACGGTATTGAAAAGGAGAAATGTAAGGAGAGTTTTTGGCCTTTGGGAGAATGTTGTTCGGCTGTTAATAAATTTGTCAAATTTGAAACAGTTCTTTGTTGTGTCTTGCTCAAGTCAGCAGATAGTCTCTCTCTCTATAGATCTTTATATATCTTCTTAATTTCGTGGTAACTACTTTAACAGTGTGAATTGTTGCAAATAGCCTGAGGCACAAATGGTTAGTGCATCTGCATTGTCTTCTTGGAATACAGTACTGCTCTGCAGATTGAAGTCTGTTACTTGTGTGCGATGCAGATCATGCAGTGTTCTTAATGCGACATGCACTACAGCATGCAGTGTATGTACATGACAACTTCTGCATACATGTGTGAAAGAGAAAAAAAAAAGATGCTAAAGGGGCTACGCCACTGCAGCCACAAAAATGTGCTGTTGAGTGAAAAAACCATCCGGGGGCCATCATTTCATGTTTTCCGGAGTTTTCCGGGGTGCGGATGCCTACGGACAAGTCTCTGCGCCCCCCCCCCCCCCTGTCTAGGAGCTTCTAGGATTCAGCCCAGCCTACGCCCTGCCATCTCATGAATCTCCTCCAATCAGTGCTATAGGTCAGTTTGTAATTTTTTTCAAATATTGCACTAGCTACCTGGGCAGTAACCTGGTACTGGTTGTCAAGTTCATTCATTTAGTGGCTGAAAAGTGTATGCCGAGGGTTTGCCGCCGCGCATTGCAGTCTCCCTGCCAGGGGGCGTGGCACTGTGGGTGCCTCTTGGGTCAAGACTCCAAAATGAATGGTTCAGCTGCTGCAGAGTTGGGTAAGAGTTTCTTTGAAGTTTGCAAAAATGCAGTGACAAATACTTTCAGGTTGAGTGTTGTTGTGTGTATGAATGTTTTGAGCAAAGGGAAAATGTGCTTTGAAGGGCTGACATGCCTTATTTGCACGGTTATTTGGCGTTACATTTTGGTACAGGTTTGTCACGTGCTTTTGAAGTTTTGTGGAATGGATGAAGTCATTGAAGATCCAGCCCAGCCTTGGATCCAGGGATTTTAACAGAAATGAATAATTTATTTATTTGTAAATTACAGACATGATGTTGAAATTGTAGATCATGCTGATCAAGCTCTTGTGTCTGAAAGCTGATGCAGATCGATAGTGAAATTTGGATTTAATTTACCGGGGTAATTATTAATTGGAAGTAATGAACAAGACATGGAAGATGAAAGATGAGAAAGCTCACAATCTCCCTGCCCTGGACTTTAAATTTTCTAATGGGAGGTTTCCTGATCCCTGGATCTCTCGCGGCATTCTCGCCCATCATCTTGGCCTGGGCCATGATAAAGATTCTGGTTTCAGTGTCAAGTGGGAAACAAACTCTTTTTTTTTCACCAAAGATCCATTCTTCCCCCCCCCCCCAAAGTCAAAGAGGAATTCCAGTCATTCCTGTGAGTGTGACTGTTTCAAAAGTTGAATTTTTGACTTGCAAGATCTGTTCTCTTTGATATTGTAGCCTACCCCATTTCCCCAGCTGATACATTGACATTTTAAAGGTAAATGATCTGAATCTCTCCAAGGTCCCTAGATTTTCTTTATTTCTCTACGAGGTCAAAGAAAGGCCATTATTGGGGTTGGTCATGCTTCAGTGAATATTCAGCGGTCAAGACTCAACACTCGAGTGACTCTGTTTAAGTCTGTCATAGACATAGACAGTATTTCAATTCATGGTCATAGGCATGAAAATTCAGTCATGGGAAATTTGGGCATGAAATATTTTCCTCTCCTTGCTATATATATCTGTACCTTGTGACACCCTATTCATGAAAATGAGACCATATTTTATGGGAGAAAAAAGTCACAAAAATTGCACTGAAACAGACTCAAGTTCAACTGCTCTAGGTCATGAGTGAACCTCCAGTGTCAGCCAGTGCATTGTCCTACATAAAAGCTATTTGCATCAGCTGAGTTGTACAGGGCCAGTCCTCCATGATTTCATAGTCATTGCAATGTGCTATATGAAATAGAATTTAACTTAAAATGATGCTACAATATGTCTATGTATCTATGTATTTAATTGAGATTTGTGTGAATATTAAGCATGTATATTATTTGTCAATGAGTTTCTACATGGCAGGTAGAAGGGACCCTTGTAGGCCTACCTGCCATGGTTTCTATGGCATACAGGTGCTCAAATCAAATCAAATCAAATAAATTTTATTTATAGTCGGCACATACAGGGACAAAGACAAAAACACAAGCCACAGGCTTTTACATCCGACATTGTGTTAACAGGAATAACGTAAGTAGAAGTAAATAAAAACGTAACTAAGAAACATGACTGGAGACTAAAAACTGACACATATCACAGAAAATTAACAAATTAAAACCTATCGGCACATAGCACACTTGCAGTCGTCGCCATCCCATTGGTTTATTAGACCACGGAAAAGCGGGTAAGAGTTTTCGTTCCGAATGTGTTTTGGCAAATTGTTCCAAATTTTTGGGGCAAGTGCCCTGAAACTGTTCGTGCCATATTTAACAGTCTTTGTCCTCGGGACGTTCAATCCATTTTGCCGTCGTTGGGAGTAGCCCGAGTCCACCTTACTAATCAAATCGTGGAGATATTTTGGAGAAATGTCATTCAAAATCTTAAAAGTTTCTAAGGCAATTAATCTTAATCTTTGTAAATTTAAAGTACAGTGTTTGCCTTTTCCAAGCAGTTGTTCGTATGAACTCTTAAGGTCTTTATATACAAATTTCAAGCCTTGGAAATGCAATTTTTCTAATTTTGTTGAATTTGACTTTGAGCAGAAGTGCCACACTATTGGGCAAAAACTAAAATTTGCCATGATGAAAGAGAAGTAGATTGACTTTCTACCCTCGAGAGTTAAGTACTTAGCTAATCTTGACAAAACATTTATCTGTCGCGAAACCTTAATACAAAGCTTGCTAACATGTTCATCAAAGCTTAAGCTAGAATCTATGGTAACTCCCAGTAGCCTAACCGATTTTTCACTTGCAATATCAGCACCATCAATATGAAAAACAACACTTTCAGGATTTTTACATTTGTCAATCAATATCGCCTGAAATTTCTGGGGGTTGGCCTGCATCTTGTTGCATCCAAACCACTCAATCATATTTTGAGACTCACATTCCAGAGTCTGTTTGATAATACTTAGGTCGCTGTGACAGAAACTCAGCATATTGTCATCAGCATAATTTATGAGAGATGCCCTGTCAGTGAAATATAAGATGTCATTAATGTAGATGTTAAAGATTACAGGCCCTAAAATGGAGGTATTATCTGTGTTGATCATCCGAAATAAACGAGACATTAAAAAGTAAAAAAATCCATGTAGTCAAATATTTGAAATGAAACTTATTTAAGTAAAAATGTTTTTCTCTGAATATTATTTCACAATTTTTAAAACTCTTTGGATACCAGAATGCTATAACTTAAACTAAAAGGCCACTTGTAATTAATCACATTGCTCTGTAGAGTGTAGCTTGTCAGTCTGATGCTTAACATCTGAAATGGTATATTTTAAATCACAAGCAAAGTAGATCTATCTGAAGTACTGAAGTTTACATCTTGCTGGGAACTGCACAGTTTTGTAGTTTCTATAATTTTTCCTCTTCAGCTCTTCTGAGTGTGTCCAACAAAGAGGGCCTTGTTGCCTTCGCTAAACGCCTCCATGGACTTGGCCTTAAGCTGATCGCTTCGGGAGGAACAGCTAAAGCCATCAGAGATGCCAGTATCCCTGTCAGGTATGAACTTTTTTAAAATATCTGAATATAATTTTTCAGTAAAATTTGGTTTACTTCTGTGACGACTCGAGACTTATTTTTAGCCTGGCTCGCCAGGCTAATTCAGGAGTACCGTAAACCGGGGCTACTTTGAACGCTGGGGTAACTTTGAACACCCCAAACATGACCTCTTATTTTCCTTAATTGTGTCAATCAGGCACCAGAATATGGTGATATGAATTTCAATAATTTTTCTACGCTATTTTAGCTTTCAAATGATGCAGTAGTGCTGTTTTGAAAATATGTGAGTCTGGCAGTAGAACACGTCAAAATGGCCACCACGGAATTTCAATAATTCGATTGTCTGCAGACTTTTATGTGGATGCCTGATAAGGGGTTAATGAATACTCTCAAAAGTTGCAACCAAAATAGAGCAAGTGACAGTGAATTTTGTAAGAGAAAAATTTTCGCTTCAGTATCCCATAAGAAAATGGTGACGCTCATTGAGACATGAAAAAGTTGGGGCTACTTTGAACATGTTTAAATATTCACATCTATTTTGGAGGTACCTCGGCAGCAATTCAACAATTGCATGGGTGTTGGAACTTGCCCTTGCACACCTGGAAAAATGGTGAACTCCATTTTAAGGTCAATCGGATAAAGATAAATGCATTATTATGGTGTATTTTTGGTGGTATTGATAATGATGGTGCAAAAATATGAGAAAAAACTAGATTTTGACCCTCCAAAGACTACAATGTTGCCCTTTCTTTTGTTAATGAAGTAGTTATTGCAAATGAAATAAATTCCTGCATAATTTTATCAAAGGTACCCCAGAGTGAGCGAGGATTTGAAATATTGCAAGGGGAAATGGGTTGTTCAAAGTAGCCCCATCCCCGGGGCTACTTTGAAAACACCACATTTCGCCCTATATGTATGAAATTATTGGTGGACGCAAAAATTTAGGTATCCGATTTTGAAGGGGTAATAAAGCCACAAATTTCAAAATAATCATACCCAATCTGCTGCTCATGACTAAGCTTGGGCATGCTGTTAAAGTTCAAAAGTGTTCAAAGTAGCCCCGGTTTACGGTAATGGTCTGAAAATATTGTCTGTCAACTCTACTGTTCAAACACTGTAGGTTCAATACATCTGTTTTTGTGTTTTATTGGTTTGTTAGGGTAGCTAGATGTATGGAAATTACATTTTTTTTTCAATTTCAAAAATTTTTTTTTTCCCAAATTTTTTTTTTCCAAGATTTGAAAAAAAAAAAAAAAATTTCATTTTTTTTTTCAAAAAGAGGAAATCGGGCAACTTCGGTTTTTCAAATTTAAACATTTTTTGTTCCAAGATTTAAAATTTTTTTTCCTAAATTAAAAAAAAAGAAAAAAATTGTTTTCCTCAATTAAAAAAAACAATTTTTTTTGTTCCAACTTTTTTCAATTTTTTCAAAGGAGGAAATTAGGCGACTTCAAGATTTGAAAAAATTGTACACATTCTTTTCGCAGTTATTTGGATATTATTTTGTACATGGAACAACTACAATAACAACACTTCACTTGCCGCAATTCAGAACCACCTTTCTCTGCCATTTCCAAACCATAAAGTAGACTTAACTATTTCCCGCACATTGCTACTTATTTTGCCGTCATCACTGCCACTTGAGCCAGGCTTTGAATCCGCGGATTCTTGTTAATTTACTCATTCAGAAAGTACATTCTAAAGTAATATCAATCAAACCATGGAAGCTAATAAGCAAACAATAAGTAGCTAGGAACAAAGGGACTCTTTGATGGCAATGCTGATTAGGAGCCCCAACTCTGTGATCTCTTTCAGACATCACTGGGCTCTGGTTGATCACGAGTAATCTCTTCAGAAGGCAATAGTAATTCCAGACTTTTTCAGTCACTGGGCTGAGTGGCAATTTAAAAAAAAAAAACTTGTGAAGATCAAATAAAAGATTTTTTTTTTCTCCAGTTTTGGTGACATTAATTAGTACTGTTCAGCTTTTATGTAAGTAAATTGTAATCTGACAGATTGATTACAAATTTTGTATTTCCAGTGATGTATCGGAGGTCACTGGCGCCCCCGAGATGCTGGGAGGACGAGTCAAGACCCTCCATCCGGCCGTCCATGGCGGTATCCTCGCAAGGACCACGGAGTCAGATGCTGCCGATATGAGCAAGCTTAACTTCAGCTATATCAGGTATGGAAACTTTTGAAAAATTTGGAATTGGTAATCGAATTAAAATTGATATTTCCTTTGCTAACCACATGAAACTTGTGGGCAAAAGATGCCGAAAAGAGTAGTCAGGACTCAGGAGTCGGGAGTCGTAGTCGGTTCACTTGTTACCTGACCACTAAGCAAATCCACACAGTGCAATAAAATGGAAAACATCAGCTCCCCCTGTTGAAAAATCATGTCATATAGTCATTGACTTAAGCCTTGAGATTTTTAAAAGGCTTGTATCTTCTAAGGCAGGAACTGGACCCCCATAAGCATAATACCATTGAATTCTGCTGACTTTCAATGTACTAAAACAAGTCTTGCCTAATAGGTCCGTTTCCTGCTCTGTTCGTAAATCTCAAATGAAGATTCCATAGTTGTTGTGATGTACATTTGGTCTCATGATTTTTTTCCCATTGCACAGACAGGAAGTCTCAGTGGCAGAGTGGATAGCCCACCAGCTTTTTAATACTGAGTTCCCGGGTTCGACTCCAACACATGGCGATATTTTTCCCCAACTAATTTGAAAACAAATGAGAATTTGAGTAGCACTTGACAGTACACTGTTCTTTGGGATTTTATGCTGGTCTGCAACAGGAAAACTAAATTTTACTTGTCATGATGTAAGTCTCTGATTGGTCTCTCTATTAATAGACTGATATCAGGCAATACATGAAATTGGGGCCTCAATAGAATATTTGACCTTCTTCTGCTGTTCTTAAATGTGCATAATCAAGTTACTTCATATCCCCCAAATTCCTGCCTTGCTCTTAAACCTCAATGAAAGATTCCACAATGTTATGATGCTTATTGGTGTCATGATTTTTTTCTCACTTCAATGTTGTATGTCTCAGTGGCTGAGTGGTTAGCATGCTGGCCTTGTAATTTTGAGGTCCACGGTTCGATTCTGCTGCATGCCAAATGCTTTACTACTAAATTTAGATATAGATAGGGAGTAGGGTGCATCGTCTGCCCCTATATCTTCAAAACATCATGCACTTTTGCATGATTGTTCCCTTGTATCATAGAAGAAGCCCTGCAAAATTTTAGGAAAAAATTCTAATGCCAAAGGGTGGCACAACAGCCTTGAAATTTCAGTATTAGGTCATATTTTAGCGATTCGCGGTTATAAATAATATTGTCAATTTTAAATAAAATGATTTTTGAATGGCACAGTTGGATTCCTTAGAAAGAGAGCTTTAATTTGAATACCAACATCAATGGTTTCCATTCAGTAGAAGTCAAAATTGAGTGGAGATATTTTCTTTTTTATTTGGTAAAATGTGATAAATCAAAAGAAGGATGTTATTATGACTTTGGGAAGTCAAAGAAGTCTGCAAAGTGAAAATATGGTCTACTATATCATTTAATAAAACCTTGGTTGCATTATGATGTAGTCAGAAGAAAAAGAGAGGCAGAAGGGTGTCTCAACGAACTGTTGTTTTTCACATATTTACATGTAATTTGCACTTTTGAATTTTGATGAATAACTATCTAGAGAAAAATTTCAATTTCCTACTTTCTTCAGCAAAGTTTTCCTTATGTTTTATTCTAATGATTACGTCAAGGTTAGGCAGAAGTTGAGCTTTTAAGTTGATTTTTCCAAACATTTTGTCATAATAGTCAGAAACTTTCGGCTTTTCAAAAAACTTAAGCATGATAAATTTTCAGAAATATAGTTTTCTACCATTCAAATTAAAGACAATTTTCTTCTGAGAATAATGGTACATGAATTGAAATCATAAAGCCAACCATAAGCTAGATATTTCTAACCGCAACTTTTCAAAGCATAATTTTTTGACAATTTTGGACTCAACTTTGACACAAAAGTGTCACCCAAAAGCCAAATCTGATCTTATTGAAATTTTGCAGAATGTGTTTCTATGGGCAAAGGTACAATATGGCAAAGGTGCAAATGAATATTTCAATTTTTAAACGACCTATCGGCGTTTATTAGAGGAGGGCAAAGGCGGTCGGGAAGTGATAAGGGAAAAGGGGATTGAAAGTGGGTTGTCTGCTTTTGACTAATTATGAGATTGGCCTGAAACTTGGCAAATGACCAACAAACTGTGTAAATTTTTCATTTGACCATTTATATGTGATACAAATGAAGTTCTGGCATAGCAATGACATCTGTGTATGTTGTTATTTCATTAGTTTCATAGTTATTTCTGTGGAACTTCTAAATGTTTGCCTCTTCAAATGTTTGCCATGTTTGCTGTTTACCTAGTAGTAGTAGCAGGCTGACCAATGAGGGAACTGGGTGTAGGTCATGTGACACCAACTTGTAACCACATGGACTCTACCATTTTGGGTGGGGGGGGGGGGAGGGTAGGATTCCACAATCTTGTGAGTGGAGGCAACTTACCTAAAAACATACAAATTTCATGAGGTCTGCTTTGTGTTGAGAGGTTATTAGGGAACATTAAGCCACACTAGTTTTGGGAAGCTGGTATTGATAGCATGAAATGAAAGAACTCTCCCAAGTTAATGTAAATGTTGCCCTGCCCTTCCCAAAACACTGGATGTTGACTTTTGGAACCACTGGAGTGGAACCATTTTCCCAGAATCATGTGCAGGACAACAAGAGTTATAGTGAGAGCCAATGGTGGGCTCAGGCCTCAGTACTAATTAATGAAGTCCAGCATTACAGCTAGTGGAGCATCTGCCACCTCGTGGATGTTGTGGATTTCTTTGGATGTTGATCAAATTATTCTTTATTCAATTGGAACATGTTTATTGCACATTGTTTGAAATCAAATAATAGATAAATTTATAAATGGTTGTTCAAATAAATTGAAATGGATAGTTTTTCAGCTCAGCCTATATACATGAGGTCTGAAAATACAGCTCAGGCTGTTCAGCCTCAGCACTTCATTGAGTAGCATGGATGCTGCTCAGGACAGCTCAACTGAGTTTAAACCTTTTGAAATAGCTGACAAGCATTGGAAATTTCATTATCTAGTAATAAAAACAAAGAATCCTCTAGATTGTTTTCAAATTACCAGAATCTTCTTTTCAATTTCAATGTGACAATCAGGTGATTTTTTGTTGCTAATGTACTGGAAACAAAATGTGAATAATAGTTTGCGTTCTGCGGGCCAGGAGATTTGCTGAAGGACTAGTAAATTTTTAACCATACTACTGTAGGACTTGTCAATTTTTAATTTTTATGCAAATTTAAAAAGCACTAGTGCCTAAAAGGCGCGTTTTGGGCTGGGGAACCCAAATCTGTTATCAAAATTGTGATAGGACAATTCTTACCTACGTCAATTTTGGTTGAAAGTTTCAATGTCTTTTTTGTTTTCGACCATTTTCGCCAATTCGCGGTTCATACAACATTTTACCTGCCATGGTTGGAAAGCTCTAAAAAATACCTACAATTTGCATACCAACATCAATGGTCTAGGACGATATCTTGACTCCCATTGGCTCTTTAGTCTGTACTTTTTAGAAATTAAAGTGTTGCAGACAGCCTAATCCTGTTAAAAAAAGGCTTTTAGGGGGGTGGGTAGTGAAAGGGGACTCATGTAAACCATGTCCATCACAGTCCATGTGTCCATGTCAACATTTCTTGTCAACATGTGTGTAAAAATCCATTTGTGACGTTAGTTTTCAACTTAGAGTAATGAAATTTGGTACAGGTATGGTACTATGGGCATGGATCGGGGACATGTCGAGAAATCCACGATGGCGGCCATTTTGGCAGCCATCTTTCCTTTTTTTAGAAATCTGTTCAAACTGCATTGATTCTGTACTAATAGTCTAGCATCTTCCAATCAACTATTTCTCCTTTCTTCCAATATCAGTTGCTCAGTGGTTTAAGCAATGGCACCTTCAATTTCATTGCGCTAGGTCGTTTTTGAATCCGCGGATTCTTGTTTCATTTTTAGGGGGCAGACGATGCACCCTAATAGGGAGCCATCTGGTGATAGTCATGCTGCAAAGTGGCCAAGCAAATGGAACTCAGTTAGCATTGAAACTCCTACAGCATCTTTCTATGTGCTGACGCTGAAGCCATGTATAGGGACTTCTTCGTTTACCTCATTACTGTATCCCGCAGCTGTTCAAAATTAGCCTACCTAAGTGAATAAATACAGGATGTAAAGCCCCCTCAATCTATCCTTCCATCTTTTGCAGAGTCGTAGTGTGCAACCTCTACCCCTTCGTGAAGACTATTTCCGCCCCTGGAGTAAAAGTGGAGGACGCTGTGGAACAGATAGACATCGGCGGAGTTACTCTGTTGAGAGCTGCTGCGAAGAATCATGCTCGTGTGACCGTCGTATGTGACCCAGCTGACTATGACAAGTGAGTGTTTCCTAGTTAAATTCCTTCTTCGTTTCTCTCTAGTATTTGCTTTGAGGTGATGTAATAATATTTGTTCATATTTCTTTCAGAGTTGGCAAGGAAATGGAGACTGGTGATGGTCAGAACACTTCTCTTGAGACCAGGAAAACATTGGCACTGAAGGTAATGAAAGAAAACATATGTTGAACAGCAAAAGAAAGCTATAAATAAAATCCCCCTATATTTTACCATAAAAAATTACTACATTCATGTAATATTTTATGTGATATTGGGTGGGCACCCTGGATATGTTTTCTTCTCATCAGATGAGAATCCATGCTTCCACATAAAAAGTAGTGTTGGGTGGTTCTGATATATTTGGTTCGGTTTTCGATTATTTCCGTCCCTATAACCGCTCTTTTGGTCCTGATTTCGGTTCTTGGCGAATCGGCAAAAAAAACCTGTGATGCGTAATGTAATGTAAACGACACAATTTTGCAGTCTGCGGTTCAGTACCTTATCTGCAACTTGTTTTTCAGCCCATAATTTCAAAGGAAAATAACATGTCGCGTGTTCAATTTGGGTTGCAGTGTTACAACCTCGGTTTCGGGAACCGGCACAACACTAATTAAAAGAAGTTCAGTTGAGGATGTAAATGAATGTTCCGTATTGACTCAATGGCAGAACATCACCTGTTGCACTAACTTATAAGCAGCACTGCACAGATGTATAGCCCTAATGGGCCGACCAGACGATAGTGGGGGGGCTATGGGTTTACCCCCTGGACATCCTTTTTCTTTTGGTCCATGAAGTGACAACAAACTATTTTTTTGCCAAGCCACACTTTTTATCGCTATTTTAAAATTACAGTACTCTAGCTACAAGTTCGAAAAAACTTTTTTTCCATCAAAAATCCACAGCCCTGCCCCTCCCCCCAAAGATCATCTGTTTGGCCCCTAATCGTCATCCATTTATTATGACGTTTCAACGTCCCCACCACCATTAGAAATAACCCAATCATTTTGATGGTTGAATAACTTATCATTGTAAAATTTAGTGTGATATTATTGCAGGCTTTTAACCACACTGCTGAGTATGACGAGGCCATATCGGACTACTTCAGAAGGGAATATTCCCAAGGGGTCAGCCAATTGCCCTTGAGATACGGAATGAACCCTCACCAGAAACCTGCTCAGATATTCACCAACTCTCCTCAACTGCCTATGAAAGGTCTGCGTAAACTTTGTTGTATTGTGACAATTTGTGGCTAATACTGGGCAAGTAAACTAAAAGATCCCGCCCATTTTGTAGATCTGTGTACCATGATAACTACTGCAGCATGGAGATGGCATGTAATGTGCTTGATTATATTTTGTAGCAATGCACTGATATGTGTACTAAAAATAATATGTTTACTAAAAATATGGTTGTTTGTGATGTAAAAATAATTTCATTGCACTTTGAAACTGTGTTGGATATAAAGTATGGCTTAAAATATCTAGCTAGAGTTTTGGGGTCCATTTTGAATTCTGTATGTGACCATGAAACTAAAGAATCATAAAAAAAGGAAAGATCATTTGATATGACCCATAAAATGATAGTGGACTTGCTGTGAAACAACTTGTATAAATGCATATAATGTGCACTGTGCAGTGATGTTCAGTACTTAAGAAATTAAATAATTTTTCCCTGTGTCTTGGCATTTGTTTAATTTGACCTGTCTGATTATTCTTTCCAGTTGTGAATGGCTCCCCTGGGTTCATCAACCTATGTGATGCTCTGAACGCTTGGCAACTCGTCCGAGAATTGAAGAAAAGCACTGGACTCCCAGCTGCTACCTCTTTCAAGCATGTTTCCCCTGCTGGTAAAGTTTTAAGATATCTTGAAGTGAAACATAGTATACATCAACAAATTGGAGTTCAATGTACTGCGAACCTCTGTGATCCTGTTCAATTCCTGACATAATGCACTATTTGTGATCCTTTGCCTCCTACGCCAGAGATGGACATTGGTTCATGGTATATCGGCCATACCGGTTCTTTGCATCTGTTTGTTAACCGAAATTGATGAAATGCACTCTTTGTTCGATCCAATTCTACCCTCCACATGCTTAATTTCCATGTAAAAGAGTTAAAAAAGTCTTTGTTTTGCCGAGAAATATGAATGTCGCCAAAAAATCATTAACAGACCTTCACCCAGGTTGCAACCCATTGAATTCTGGACCAAAATATGGTTTTCGCCTTGCCGATTTTTGCCGAACCGAAAACCGAAAAAAAATGTATCGACGGCACGTTTCGTATCGAACTAAGCAAACGGTGTCCATCGGATTCCGTCTCTATCCTACACTCTGCTTGTGATTTGGTCCATGTCTCTTATTTGCTGTGTGCTGTCCCAATCACTGGCCGAGCCGCCTACTGTTTATTTGCACTTTCAACTTCATATTGAATGAGGGTGCCGAGTGTATAAATACAGGACCTAAAGCCTCAGCCATCCCCCATAATGACTAAATGTATTCTTAAAAGCTTTTTTGAAAATAGGTGTATTTGTTGTGTATTTGTTGTGTATTTGTTGTGTATTCGTTGTGTATTCGTTGTGTAAATAAACTTTTAAAATTGTCTGTCTGTCTATTTATGCCTCCTTATAAAGCATCTCAGTGCAAAACCCCAGGAGGTAGAAACAACTTGTCATCCAACTTATTGTTAATATTGCTGAATATGTTATTGTTCTGCTTTGTAGGAGCTGCTGTAGGAGTACCCCTATCTGACGACCAAGCCAAACTTTGTATGGTGGATGATATGAAGGATTCCTTGACCCCCTTGGCTATTGCTTATGCAAGAGCTAGAGGTATTGACATGTTTCCTATTTTATTATCCATTTTGGCAATTTATCTTAGAGAGTGAGAGTTACAGTATTTCACTTCACAATTCTATGGAATTTATGAACTTTTTTTAAAGATTCCCAGGCTATTTTCCAATGCTGTGGTATCAACAGTCACTAAGTGAAAGACAAAAATTAGTAAATATTTGATGCTTTGCAACTTTGTTTGAATGCTTTGCAGGTGCGGATAGGATGTCGTCTTTTGGAGATTTCATCGCTATTTCTGACATTTGTGATGTTCCTACTGCAAAGATTATTTCTCGTGAAGTAAGTGTTACATATTTCCTCTTCGCAAAAAGTTTGGGGTTCTTTACTTTGCTTCTGGTGGTGTAATGGAGTCCATTCTAAATTGATTTAGAATTTTTATTCAATTTAGGTTTCTGATGGTATAATTGCACCTGGTTATGACAACGAAGCTCTTGAGATTTTGAAGAAGAAGAAAGGAGGAAATTACTGCGTCTTAGAGGTTGGTTATACACATTTTTAATTGGTGGATAAACGGGAACCACTCATAGTTCATGAATATCTATTCCTGTTTGGTAAAATCTTAATAAATCGTATACAATTTTCAATTTGTAATTTGGCAAGAAAAAGCTTTTTGAATGATCAACTTATCATGGAAACGCTGGCTTCATTTAATTAATATCTTTTATTTTCATCACAATGCTCAGATGGACCCCAATTTTGAACCGCCCGAGGTTGAGTCGAGAACGATATTCGGTTTGCAACTGCAGCAGAAGAGAAACGACGCTGTCATCGACCAAAGTGTGTTCGCCAATGTCGTAACTGCTCAAAAAGAGGTGCCTGAAGGACCGTTGAGGGACATGATCGTGGCTACGATTGCTCTGAAGTATACCCAGTCTAACTCTGTTTGTTATGCTCGTGATGGTCAGGTGTGTTGTTAGCAAAACTTTAAATTGTTTATGCTCCATTTGTTGTCTTTCCATTTCCAGGCTCTTAATAATTACTTGCAAGTTGTTGCGCAATCTAATGCCTGTGTTTTCCGACTGTCAGTTTTGTTTGTTGTATTTTCTTAACAGTGTGGTGTGAATGTTAATAATAGCATGTTGTGTTGCCCCCCTTTAACCTCTAGGTTGTCGGAATTGGAGCCGGACAACAATCCCGTATTCACTGCACTCGATTGGCTGGGGACAAGGCTAACCATTGGTAAATTTAACCTGGTTCCATATTACAGAAATTCTGTCAATTTCGACCATTCTTCTATTGTCATCATAACTCTGTGTGAAGTTTGTCAGCAGCTAACACAGTTTGGAGATAATAATTATTCAAAATTGAGTGAGATTGCTTAAATACTTTGGAATGTGAACTTGCTTTTGATGCTGCTGACATGCTTTGAACTGTTAAGTTGTGTCTTCCATACTAAAATGTTCAACGTTTGTCAAGTCGCCAACTATAATGTTTTGAAATCAAGAGCATGTGGTCCAAAACTCAGCTGGGCACTGTACCAGCAGCAGTAGGCTGAATTGAAAACAGTCTTTGGAGTGTCTTTAACTTATATATATAATATAACAGTCCTCCCAGTTAATTATTGGCAAACATTTAAAACCCTATCATATTTTCATAAGAAAGTCGTCTGTCTTTCTGACAAATTCTTTTCTATTTTGCCAATTTTCTTCACTAGGTGGCTTCGCCAGCACCCAAAAGTCCTTGCAATGACGTTCAAGAAGGGAGTGAAACGGGCTGAGATGTCCAACGTGATTGACGTCTATGTCAACGGAACTGTCGGTTTGGATATGGATGCCGCCACGTGGGCTGGAATGCTCGAGGATCCCCCTGCTCAACTTACTCAGGTTTGTATGAAAAGGGGAAAATATTTTGTGCTTCAACATAGAATGTTTCCTGTAAAAACTGAATGTACCGGTATGTCTTTAAGTTAGCAATGATGACAAGGAAATTTTCTCCCTTGTGTCAGTGTCTATGTTGAGTAAAGTTGTAAAAGATAAGTCACATGTAGGTATGGTCTGCTGTCTATATCAGTTATCAGTATTGGGCATATTGGCACCAAAAAAGAATCATCTATATCAGATCGGAGCCAATATTCCGTCTAGTGGTAGCATGCTAAGCTGCCAATCGCTGGGTCCAGGGTTCGAATCCAGCTCTTGCCAGATCACCTGGGCCTATGTTGGACGGCTGTTTCAATCATCCTCCGCCTCATTGCAGCGTCCTCCTCTTGTCCTAATTAGCCTACCATGTGCATAAATACAGGATATAAAGCCCCAATCGTCCATCCAGCCATTGTTAGTGGTCAGCTAAGTATGATTTGTTCATAAATGATTGATTTTGATTTTCTTGTTGCCTCTTTCAGGAAGAGAGGAAAGAATGGCTGAGCAAATTAAATGGAGTGGCCCTCAGCTCTGACGCTTTCTTTCCATTCAGGGACAACATTGATCGGGCAAGGCAGGTGAGTGATCAAGTAGTTTTGACTTTAGTACGAGAATGATACTGATAATTTTTGTAAATCATAGGTGTCAACATTAATGAACATAAACATTGAATGTATTGGGTCTATCATATAAGATGTAATATTCATGGTGAATAGTATGTGTTACCTTAGTTTGAATATTTTCACATAAAAACTTTCCAGTTTAGGATGAAGGAATTGTTAGTCCTTACCTGTTAAGTCAGCTTTGTCCCCCTCCCCGTTTTCCTGACATGACTAATTGACTATGCACTCTATAGAGTCCTACCTTGTTACAAATTTGGCAATACCAGTCCATTATTTTGTCAAAAGTAATTTATTAAGTTAATGTTACTTTACCAATGGACTAATAAGTCTCTTTTTATGGTCAGTTTTCATGGAAAGTGTACTTGAATCGCATTGACCATCACTGACATTATTTGGTATTCCCTGTTACTTTCAGAGTGGCGTGCAGTACATAGCCTCTCCTGCTGGTTCGACGAATGACAAGGCGATTATTGACGCATGTGACGAGCATAAAATAACCCTGTGCCACACAAGTCTGCGTTTGTTTCACCATTGAGTAAACTGAGGTCTGAAGAAAAGTCTGAAATGGTATTAATATTGCAACAGGAATATTTTACACAGTGGTACTGTCTGATATTAGGAAAATTAGGAAATGAGTTCAGAAAATTGGCTCCTCAAAAGATGTATTCAGAATTGTGTAGGCTTCTCATAACTGTTGTCTAGAAATGTAAAAATATGTTGGATTTCTAATTCTGTGTGCATCCATCTAAATTGTTAGAGTAGTTACAATTTAACTATTTTAAGAACATACTCAACTGCCAGAATTGTTACAATACTCAAAACTTCAACAAGTTTATGCGTTCAAATATAGTGTTGTTTATCAAGCGTTCAAAATATCTTTTATAAATTGATGTGGTGCTGTACAAGAACTGTGGTTCATGCACTTAGCACAGACTGCATATGCCCAAGCTCTTTGACTAGCAGGGGTCAGGTATATCCAATCTAGTTCTGGTCTGTATATCAACAGACAAGCAGGGAGTACTGCTTTCTGGACGCTGATTGGTCGAGAAAACTATCAAAGTGACGTCACCTATTCAGAAAAGTTTTGTGACGTACATCAGTAGGTGCCTAAGGTCATAAATGACCGTGGAACCCAGATTGGGTATATCTGGGCCGCAGCAATCAAAATCTAGCGTGTTGCAAGAACAATCATTTCTTAAAATTAATTTTATGACGATATCCGAAACGTTATTTTTGTCATTACATGTTGTATTGTTGTTGGTGCTTGAATTGCGGAGTTATTTTAATAACATTTACGGTTCATTATATCGATATTTTTGATAATGTTTGAAAATTCTGTTGCATGCTATACTTGAACATTCAAAGTTATACATTCTATTCAATAAACTGGATCACTTGAAGGAATATCAAAGAAAAATACATGTTTTGACCTTTTATTATAACCATATTTATTATGTACATACTACATAGTTGTGGGGATGACATTCTATACATTATGTGAAATCAATAGATTTTTTTTGCGTTAAATTGTCAGTTGCACTTATAATCTTTAGTAGCCTTCTTTACTGTCTTGTGTTTATCATACAGTGCACTTCAAATGCTAAATACATGAAAGTGTCCCTGTTTTAAATCTCCTCGTTATATGACAAAGTTTCACCCGGAGAAGAGACCACACCCTCATGAGAGACCACTTCAAAGCAGAAGGGGTGGTCTTATAACGCAGGGACTACTGTATGATTATATACACAGCTTGTCATTGTGAACCACAAACAAAAATGCCATGAAATTGTCCGACAGCTTATGAGGTTGCTTTCTGAAATCTTGTATTCAGAACTCAGTAAGGACTTGTAGCGGCGCCTTCCAAAAAATAGGCCTACTATAATGTTGAGCCACATACATTTTCCGTTCACCCACAGATGTCTTTTTCAGTAACAAATCTATCTCTATAATGATTAATAATTCTTGAGGTGTTTTTTTCCCTTTATTCATGTTCATTTAGTCAGACTTGCCAAACTTTGTCGTCTTTAGGTTTTTTTTTGGTTGTCCGAGATTCTGTCCACTCTTTTTCTGAAAAGTCCTGGTGTCCGACAACCAGCTCACTGAAAAACAAAAATGTAATTATCGTATATTTGAGTGCGTATGCGCCATATGGTTAAAAATAGTGGGATAACAATGAAAAATTGTCTCCTCGCGTTTGAGTCAAGTTTGTATGAAATATGAATTTATGGTTGAGTATACTCAGGACGTTTTCATTGATGTAGGCCTGAAATGTTTAAAATATGTACTTTTCTAAAGTTTTTTCTATGCCAGTACTGTGCACATTACTTATTTATGTATATTTACGTATAAAAAAGGTGTAAATACATTGTTAGTTATGGAAGAGCAAATATTATTCTGGCAATCGAAAATGAAAGGCATAAATTATTTGTTTGCATTTTACTTTTATACTTAATCAATATATGCAGTCATTTCAGTGTCATGCAGTGCTAAATTGGTGGGACAGACACTATTAATGGGGTAGTTGAGGTATTTAAGGTGTAATTTGGGAGAAAGTAACTCTAAATGGGTAAAAACTTTGGTGTATCTCTTGGGTGATATTGCCCCAGTAAACTGGTCAACATGTCCCCACAGTCTGTAATTTTGAGAAATTGACTTATTCCGTGAAGGCGAAGTACATTCAACTTTGGAGAAAGTGACTTATTTGGAAACTGGCCTTTGTATCTGGGGAAAATGGAATTTATAACTGAGGGGAAAAAGTAACTCCGCGAAATGAGATTATTGACTCTGACTGGGATTGAAATTACCCTATGACAGGGGAGAAATAAATGCTTATTTGTGAAAATTTGACTAATTGGGGTGGAATGGACTCCATAACTATTAATACAATGTCTAGGAAACAAGTTAAAATCTGGAAGCAAGGACAAATATTTGGTCTTAAATGTTGTTTGATGAAATTGTAATATATGACAGTGGATTGCTTTTGATCCCTTGTATTTAAATAGTCACATTCCAGACTTCATGTGGCTTGTGATTCTCATCAAAAGGTTGGTATAAAAAAGAACAATTTAATGTTTTTTATCAGATCTTCTATTAAAAAGTTGAAATCCTTCAGCTTGTGAATCTCATTAAAGTGTTTGGCAAAAATGGAAATATATTCTGGTAACAATTTGTCAATTCTTCTGAATGAAATTTGATATTCAGGTTGTGATTTTGTCTACTGGTCAGAATGTTTGGAGGAAACTCAAGCATGTGATTTGTGAAGTTTTTTTGCATGGAAAATAAAATTCCTTAATTCATATTTTTAGTTGGTTTCTAGTGCTTGTAAATATTGTTGAAACCTGTTAAAATGGAAATGGCCTGGCAACAACTTTGTCGAGGTTTGTGAGGGAACTTTGATAGTGGAGTTTCTATGTGATTTTCTATGGAATCTTTGAACAAAGTAGCATTAACTTGATGGTTTGGATTTGTATTATTGATGCTCTTTGGTGGATTGGAGGGAAACTGGTGTCAGTTCATACGTTGGATTTCAATTTGGCCATTTCTCTTGGATTTATTAGTGTGATGTCCAAGTCTATCATGTGTAAATTTTCCAAGTGAAATCTAGGAAAGCCATTGTTTCAATTATTCAACAGGAAATTTCAACGTCTTATTGAAAGCTTCAGGTTGTTGTCTTGTATATTGGTCTTGGTGATTTCAGTCAGGCTAGTGTCTACGATAGTTCCCACTGTCGTGTGAAGGCTAGCAAAAAATTGATTTCAGTCTTTTGCAAAATTAAAATTTTTACGACTTTCTGGAACAAAAACATTTTGTAACTATGTAGGTTTAATCCTGACCTTTGGAAATTCATATATTCAATTGCTTGGAATTATTGAATATAAAAACATTTTGGTTTGTGGAACGGAGTGAGGAGATATTGCTTTGGATAGATCGGGTAGTTGGTTATGGGTGGGACAGGAATTTTTTGGAGCACTCCAGATACCTATTTTGTTGAGTAGTCTGTCAGTTGTGGTGCAAGGCACATTTCGCTGTTCAGAAGGAAGAATTAAGATTAATAACAATTGACACATTTTGACAGTTAAATTCAGAATCCTTAGAAAAGGCTATAACGACAATTGGTTAGGACTTGGATGTTCCATGACACATTGAAACTGGCTATCAGCCAGCCATTTGTAACAGAAGGAACCGGCTACCTCATTCACTAGAGGCACTCCATCCAAATTCCTTGTCTTGCACTGTAAAGTATTTTTCTAGTCCTTGCGGGTCTAATAAGCCTTCTCAGTGTTAAAGTACAGGAAATGAAGTCGTATTACACGTTTGGCAGAAGAAGATTTTGTGTTGGAGATTACAATTTTTAATTTACCTGTAATTTATTTCTCCATCCCCGTCCTTATCCAGATCTTCAATTAATTCAACAATTTCTTCCTCCGTTAAAGTGATGCCTGATTCCTGTTTGGAGACATTTTGCAAACAATATTAACTTTTATGGCAATATTACCTGTTAAGTCTTTTTGGAATGACACATGTATATTGCAATATGATTATATATATATACTCAGTTGTGTAAATGTGAATTTAATATAGTTATTCACAAATTGCGCATTACAGATTCATTTACGGCTTAAAAACTATTTACTTCCATGAAACAATTTAGCCTTTAGTATTGTAGAAAGTTGTTTGCCAAAACTCCTTTCTTTTACAAGTTGAAAAGCCAACACCAAATTAACATGATTAATGTTACTGTAGGTTTGTTACTAAAAGGATCAGTTGAAGTCAAAAGTAGACCTTTGTGCCATGATTGGCAACATAATTATGAACTTCCAAAGGTCAGGATTAAACTTACACAGTAAGATCAGTCAACCCAATAAAATTGTTAATTCCAAGAAATTAAAGGGATCAAAATTTAAATCATTAGCATGCACTTCATGCTACAACAAAATAGGAATAAAAATATTCCTCCACAAAGAAAATATACCTATACATAAAACAAGGTGTAAAACAAGGTATTAGGAAGGTTGTTTGGAAGGTTATTTTGGGATTTCTATCTTCTCATGACTTAAATTACAATTGAATTGCATTGAGAAATTGGCAGACTGTGCAATCTCTATGTAAACCTTTTAATTGCAATTAAAATCTTCCACCAAAAATGAAGTAATGTAAAAGAAAACATAAATGATTAGAACAACATCAACATCTGTACATTACCTGACAAAATATCTGAGTTGATTGAAAGGAAGGGAACATTGCATTAATTTTGAAAGGATTATATCTTCAAAAAGGATTACTCCAAGGAAGCTGTATTACATGTTGAATGAGTCAGACTTTTGAGCAAATAGATTTACCTCCTCTTTTTCTGAGTTTTAAATGGAGTTTCTTTGACCTGTCTCATGAACCAAACTATGACATTCATCAAGAGATATAATAATTTTAAACCATGAAATTCTTTGCGCTGTAACAAAAATTGAACTATCTCTTAAAAGATTAACTTTATATTCAAACTCGAGATAATTTGGGAGGATGCGAATTAGTAACATCACAAAGGTGATTTTTGAAATTGTCACAGCTAATATTAAAGCTCAAGTCTTTTCATTTATAATAATTAAGGAAAGCATTTGGTATGAATGCATGTAGTATCAAAATCAGATTGTGTCCTTCGAAGATCTGTACCTCGATTCCTCTTTGAAATTCCTCCCGCGTGACGCTCATGCTGCCATCTTTGTCAAAACGGTTAAAAAAGTCCACCAGGCGGAGTTTGTGTTTGTTGATGTAGTTCTGCAGTTTGACCATAGGGTGCACTCTCGCTTTTGGTTTCATTGGAACTCCGTCACATCCTGTTCGCAGTTTGAGTTCTGGTTTCGATTCTCGAACTTTGGTGAGGACATCTCCGAAGTCCGCATTAACCATTATGTCCTGAAATAAGTTATATACATTTTTAAATGATACTCAAGTTAAACGTATTTTTAATGCAAGAGCATGTTTGAAACCGTTCCTTGAAATCAATATTTATTGTATTGGCAGTCTGATATTCTGATTCTAGCTAAATTTGGCCTGTTTTGGGCCTACCCAGCGTTCATAAATAACTTTTAGGGTAAAAAAATTGACTGATACCATATACATGTAATATCGCGAAAAAGTTAATTTAAAGTTTGTTGAATGAGCCTAAAGAAAATAAAATAGCATTGTTGTTGCATTATAAACTGACAATCATATGCCAGGAGGACATTAAATGGTAGTATTTTTAATTATCAACTGTATCAACACTTACTTTGAAATCAAGAGATTGTATAAGGCTGTTGGGGTTTTTCTTGATGGCTGAGAGAATTGCTTGACATCCAGCACTTTGCATAGGATTCTGGCCAATCTGAGAAAGAAAGGATTTTAAGATAATTTTCCCAGTGTTCAATAACTAACCAGTGGGAAATTGTAATATGTGTGGGTCTCGTAGATGGTCCTTGCACTACGGATTTGATTTTGTACTTGTCTCAAAAATATGTGATTTCATAAACTGCATAGCAGTGCATACTTAACTATACAGCTGCTATATGAAACTTTATTTTCACAATACGCAGGACTGTTTTAGAACTGCCAAGGGGTTTTGATCTGAATCTCGTGGACTTCATCTGAAATTCTTAGTGATTCACGTATTGTTTCTCACACGACAACTGAAGAGAAGTCCATCAGAATAGGATGAAAGTGCCTGGGTGGGTCCAAAACTGACTTTAATGCGGTGAAAATGATCACTGATACATTACAAAAAATAAAGACGAGGCTCACATTGAAAAAAATTATATGAAACTTGTTTTGTGAATATGGTATTCTCACCTTTAGTGATTTTAGACCTTGGTTTTTTGCCAGCCCTTTGCTCAGCAACATTGCGGCTTCACTTGTGAATCGATTATTTCTGAATGGATACAAAATTATCTGTGTGAAAGATCAAAATCTACTTTCATTTGGATAGTTGGTCAGCAATCTGATATAACTTCAATGGTGACCTGGGAGTCTCAAATACTCGGTCTCAGGAGAAATATTAGAGAAAACCAGTCTCTGACATGAAATAGTAGCTTTTAATTATGTTGCCTCTGAGATACTCATAGAAGTGAAAAATGCACAAAATAATTCCTTAATATCTTGTTAAGATAAGACTGATAATCATTGACAATCAATATTTCTCCTTGAAAGTTGGTGCCAAATCATAAGAGCATATTGGAAAATTATGATTGGCTATGAGACAAAAATTAATGGACACATGCTGGATTGTCTCAACAAATTTGAAGTGGAAATTGTACTTACGATACGTCAAGTTCCTCCAAAGTTGAGTTTATTTTCAGGGCGTCCCCGATCGCTTTTGCTCCGTCTTTATGGAAGCCATTCCATGAAAGATTAATGACGAGGAGTCCAAAGTTATGCTGTCGAAGAAATTTCAGACAAAATTGGTTTTTTAGATTCAAAATTGTTTTTTGAAAAACCAAATTTCAATGCAAAAACATGGATTTTTTTTTAAAATCCATGTTGGTTTTGCATTGAAATTTGGATTTTCAAAAAACCATTTTGAATCTAAAAAACCAATTTTGTCCCCACATTTGTTAGAGTGTTGAATGTTATTTCATGACTTGTCTTCTCTCTTCTGTCGTTATTGATCTGTCGCTTAATTGGATTTGTTAACAATGGGACAAGATGCTGAACCAGTGATGCTGTCAAATTTTACATTTTGAACATTTGCCATTTCCAAAGTTGTGAAATGTCCTAGGTTGATCTGTTCTTAACACAAATGTCAAGGAATTTACCAAACGTGACTGAAACAGATTTACAGACTTCCTTTGATATTGCAGAATTGTGCGGTTCATGGGCAAAGTCTAGAAATGCAATATTTTACAGGGGGCCAAATACTTATTTTGTCCACTTTACTTCCCTTTATGGGCTGGCTAAATTGAATTCCATGCATGTGGGGAACCCAAAATATTTTCTGTGGACCTTCAAGAACAAAATCGCAGCTGGATGTCAGTCTCTGAATCATATTCTCTACTATTGTCAGACCGTCGCATCAGTGTAATGAGTCAATTTTTTTTTTTTATTCATCGTACTAGAGTACAAAATATTTTTTAAAAATCAATAAATAAGATAAAACAGTAATAAAAACAACATAAGATAAAATAAAACAAGTAGAAAAAAAAAAATAATAAAAAAAAAACAATTACAAAATGATTTATCTTGTACCAACCTTAATGCCATTTGCTATTGCGACCGCCCCTTTTCTCCGTAAAGCGTTCCAAGAGAGATCGAGGAGTTTTAGCGAAGTGTTTTCTGCTATTGACGGTCCTAGTATCACTCCAGATTTCTCGCTGAATTGATTGTGGCTGAGGTTGAGGACTTCTAATGTTGCAGCTTGCTGAAAGTATACCAGAAGATGAGTAATATATATTTGCCATTTCTTTTTAATTTGTAGGACTGATTATCTTGTCAATATATATTTATATGGGTCATTCTGTGTCAAGTCATCAGATATTCCAGAAATTTTCCACCACCCTTTCTTGTTCTGGGAATTGGCAGGAAAAAAATATTTGTATGTTGCAAAGGATGATCTTTCTGAAAATGTCGTCTCAATGTGCCTAGTTTCCAATTGCACTCCAAAAAAATTCAGACAAAATTGGTTTTTAGATTCAAAATGGTTTTTGAAAAACCAAATTTCAATGCAAAACCAACATGGATTTTTTAAAAATCCATGTTGGTTTTTTGCATTGAAATTTGGTTTTTCAAAAAACCATTTTGAATCTAAAAAACCAATTTTGTCCCAACATTTTTTAGAGTGTGGTACATGGGGTAATGGAGCCACTCATTGATGTGGCGTTGAATGACCCATATGAAAGTTGGTTCTTTTGGCCAAACAGACACTTGTGGTTGTAATCAAAGAAAATTTAGTCAATATCATTCCCTGAAGTGGCTTTTTGCAATCATGATATTGGAAGTATGCGCGTCACACAATCTTGTCTTCGGAATCCAATTCTTTGAAACTTTTACCTCCAAAAAATGTCGGGACAAATTGGTTTTTTAGATTCAAAATGGTTTTTTGAAAAACCAAATTTCAATGCAAAACCAACATGGATTTAAAAAAAAATCCATGTTGGTTTTTTGCATTGAAATTTGTTTTTTCAAAAAACCATTTTGAATCTAAAAAACCAATTTTGTCTGAAACCTGAACCACAGTGGGTTTTAACCACCTTTAAGTTAGAAAAAATTCTAATAGCATGATGTCTGCTGGATATGGTCTACAAAGACATGCAGATTACATAACTGAAAACGAGAAAAAAATCTGTTGGGAATTTTTTGAGAAAATCACATTTTTATGTGGCAGCCATTTTGCAATGTGATAAACTCCATAAAAGGGTTCTGGATATCGTCAAAAATTCTGTCAATTGCATGGGACCTGTCAAATATAATAAACAAGGACATACAAATTACATATCTATTAACAGGAAACATATTTCTAGTAATTTTTGAAGAAAAACACATCTTAATGTGTGAAAAACATTTTTCGATGTGATAAACTCCATGAAAAGATCAATCTGCAATTATGTTATTTGCATACAGTCAGAATCATAAGTACTGCATCTTAGTGTGCTATGATTGCACGTACACTAGCTCATCACAAACATGTAGTACCAGTAATTATAAGCACAAAGAAACATGTTTGTGATGGGCAAATTTCCAGTTATCAGCACTTGGATAGTGTCTACAATGATTATTATGTGGCCTGTCTAGAATTGTGTGGCCTCCTTCCTGAAAACAGAGGACACGCACACACCTTTGTGAAAGATGTATTATGTTCATTAACTGTGCATTTGATTTGATTATTTTTAAGTGAAATACAACTTTACTCACAATAACATCAAATAGGACCCAAACTATAATTTTTGATAAGTGAACCAATTTTCATTTATTAATGGGCTGGAAGGGCATACACATGGGCCAAGGCAATGCCAGGAAGGGTTTGGGAACCAGATTTGATCATTTCAGCATACTCTCCGCATCAGAGACAGGATTCAGGATTTTTTTCATAGCCAAGAACTTCGGCATCTTGTTTGAAATCAGACAGAGTGTTGGATACCCATGATCATGTTGGGTCAGTGCAAATACGTCTGGAAACGCTCTAGGAGGGATAAAAGAATAGTCTAAGACAATCAGGATTAGGCCCAGGCATTGTGCCGACAAAATGAGAAAATGTTACTTGTTGATAGACTGTGTGCAAAGACTAGATTTTTCTTGAGATATCTTGTACTTTAAGCTGTTTTACACACTTCGAAATATATTTTAGTTCTTTCTTAGAACCTTCTGCATGGTGTCTGTGCTTTCTGGAGAACATCTGCATGATGTTTGCTTGGATTCCCTTTGTTCCTCATCATTCCTGTAGCATCTTGGCCTTTCTGCATTGGTTTTCCAATGTTATGTCCTTAGTTTAGCATATTCTGGAAGATGTCTGCATAGTCGTACTTTCGAGATATCTTTTCGAAGATACTGAAACTGAGATGGCTCGAAGACGTCCTCAAGAAAATTTAGACACAAATTGCTGAAGGTACAATGAACTAATTTAATAAAGTTTATTACATGGCAAAATAGCTTCAACGTAAAAATATTTTTATGTTTTTTCTGAGAAAATTCCCCACAGATTTTCCCATATTCAGATATGTAATCTACATGTCCTTTCAGGCAATTTCCTGCAGAATTCGTGACATCTCTATTTTTTTAATGCGTTTCTGACCTTTTTATGGAGTTTATCACATCATAATATGTTTTTAACATAGAAATGTGTTTTTCTTCAAAAATTTCTTAACTTTTTTCATGTTAAAAGATTAGTAATCTGCACAACCTTATTGATTAAGCAGGTTTCATGCCATTAAAATGACTTTTGATGATCTCCAGAACCCTTTTACGGAGTTTATCACATTGAAAAATTGCTGCCACATAAAAATGTGATTTTCTCAAAAAATTCCCAATGGATTTTTTTCTCGTTTTAAGTTATGCAATCTCCATGTTCTTGTGGACTATATCCAACAGGCGTCATGCCAGTAGAATTTTTTCTAACTTAATGATGGTTAAAACCCACTGTGGAACACTTGTGGAAAGGCATTCCGTTGTATTTTTCGATCATGTCACATTGGTTTTACTTTTCTTTGAGATACTCCTGTTTTCCAAAGAATCAATTCTCAGTGTTCATTGATTGTGATATCAAAATCAGATATCTATCAATATTTGTTGTATTGATGACAATTCATTCAACTGCAAGCTACCAGATCTGACCATGTCTGGAATTTTTTGTATTGATTTGGTTTAAGAAAATGTGTCTGAATGGAAGGGAGTTTCATGCTTCAAATAACCAGACTGATTTGAAATCCATTTTAATCAGCTGAATGTTTTTGAGGTATGTTCTCTGTGTTTAGATATCATACAGTTCTGCCCATAAGCAAGTGAAACGGGTGATTTTTGCCATTGGGTCAATTCTAAATATCCTCAACTAAACTGTGGAAGCAATGATGTTCTCCAGATGAGAATAAAACATATTGGGTCATAAAGGGCAGCATTTGAGGCATGTGAGATGCAAATTGCTGCTGACAGTCAGATATGGTCAAAATCTTTGGAAGTCAACCCCCCCTCCCTTCTCATTCAAATAACATTGGCTCATTCACTTATTCACTTACTTATCGAAGAGTTTGACCCATACCTATCTCTATGGTACAGCAAGGAAAATTGGCAGCCATTGTGTATCCACATGCCTCAAATATCCTTTATGACCCCATGTATGTCTTCATCTCATTGGGTGAGAATTCATGCTTCCACAAGCAGTTTGGTTGAGGATGTTTAGCATTGACCCAATGGCAACGCATCGCCTGCTTCACTTACGTACAGGTGGTGCTGTACATGTTTTTAATAAAACTAACCTCTATTGCTTCTGCTATGTATCTTGCTGATAAGTCATCAAAGTCATTTCCTGGAAAGAAAACAGGGATATTACGTTTTTGAAAAAGACTCAAGCAAGATGACATAAATAAAATGAACCAAAATTTTCAGCACACTGTTCTAGTTACCCCGTAATGATAGATGTGTCAGCGTTGTGTTTTGTGAAAGCACCTGTGGTAATTTTGCTGCAAATTTCTTTCCCAATCGGTTCGATGAGAGGTCCTGCAAAATAAATTTGGATATCTATGCTGATTGGATAGTTAAGTTTCTCGTTTAGCAATTACTGCACTTGTGTGAAATTAGAAAAAAAGAGGTTACTTCAACTTACTTGCAGATTTTTACTTATCAGGGTTGATTTACAGTATATTATTATAAGGTGTTTTATAATTATTTCACTTTCCACCTATAATGCATGGTACAAATATCCTGAACAAATTGCAACTGTCCTAGATACATGAGTGATTTATCTTTACAAGTACAATAAAATAAGTGACACTTCTGGACCCAATTTGAACTTGGCATCAGGCTTTGGGCTTCGAGTCGGTGGGAGTTTCACAAAAAGTTCCATTATTTACCAAATGAGTTATGTAACAGTTCTCCAACATCATCTCCAATATTGTCAGTCCCCCTGAGCATCCTAACCAGTTGTCTTCCAGGTTCAGTCTGAGGACATGTGCATTGTTCTGCAACAATTAAGAATAAAGTTATTATGAGTTCACCACATGATCATGTATAGCTAATACAAAGCCATTTGGAACTATCTTGCTCAAGTTACCAACAACACCACAGATAAATTTATGCAATTCTCCTACAAATGTATGCAGTTCTCTTGCAAATTTATGCAATTCTACAAATTTATGCAATTCTCCTACAAATATATGCAATTCTCTAAAACCTTTCTGAGAGTGCAGTTCTACAATTTCGGCCTAAAGGAGCTTCATACTTACCACTAATGTAATAGCCAGTGGTTTAATCCCAGTGGCCCCTAACCCATGATGCTTCATCTCCAATGTTTCATTGAACATATTTCGAAGAAAATAAGACGCTGGAATGACTCGTAGTTTCTTGCAGGCTTCTTTGTATAAGGCTTTGCTCGTTCCATCATACTTTCTTTTGTCATCTGAAAGGACAGGTTTTTCACAGATAAAAGGTATGGCCTGCATGAAGTCACTAAATACTCTAATAGCAATGAGAATCACTTCGTATTTCGATGACTTTTACTGATGAGTATCTCATCACTATGTCCGATTTTCCCAGAGCACTACTCTATATTCGTATTTTTGTGAAATGGTGACGACAATGAATAAACGTAGTGTAATTCCTGTCCTATACAGTGCTGCCTGTAAGTAAGTGAAACACATGAAATGGTGCCATCGCATCAATGCTAAACATCCTCAGCAAAACATCTTGTGGAAGCATGAATTCTCTGATGAGAGGAAAACATATTGGGTCATAAAGGCTGATATGTGAGGCATGTGGGATAACAATGGCAGCAAATTTTCTTTGCTGTAGTTGGGAGTTAGGTATGGGTCAACATCTTTGATAAGTAAGTGAAACACAGGCTCGATGATATTTAATATGGAAGGGTGGTTCATTTACTGATCAAAGACTTTGACCCATACCTAACACCGACTACAGCAGAGGAAATTGGCTGCCATTGTTATCCCACATGCCTCACTTATCAGCCTTTATGACCCAGTATGTTTTCCTCTCATCGAATTAGAATTCATGCCTCCACAAGCAGTTGAGTATGTTTAGCATTGATGCAATGGCACCATTTCATGTGTTTCACTTACAGGCGGCACTGTATGTCCAGACATATTTGTTAGCTTCTTGGATCTTCTCGAGGCACTTTTTCTAGTCTTAGTCGGTAGGACAAAGAAATGGAAGAAACTATAATCTCCCATATTTATATTGTCAATTTTTATTAAATACAAATTGTCAGTAAGCTAAATTTTTTTCCAATAGGCTGGAAATCTTTTGGTTGGTTGGTCCGGGAAGCTGAAAATGAAGTATCTGGCCAAAGGAGAAGCAACTTTTGTCAACATTTGGCAAATTTTCCACCCGGCTACCTACCATCTGTCTCTAGATCTGTATCCCAACCATCGTCTTGAGTTATGTCGATGACATTATAGTCCAGATCCAAAGTCTTGGCCCTGGATATAGCTCTCTCATTTGTATTGTTATTCTCTTCTGTGTTGTTGGTGTCCTCTCTTGTGTAATGTTGGTCTTCTAATTGGTTTTGTCTGCTGAGAATCTGAATTATAAAGAAAAAATTGCAATGAATTCCAGTTTGGAAAAAGGGGTGTTAGACAAACCAATTTTGAAATATATATTGAATATCTTGTGATATTTTGGCTTGAGACTTTAGCATGTTGAGGTAGATGGTAGAATCATTGGTGGATTGATGAGAGTCCTCAGCATGCTACTCATTTACCCCATTTGAGGGATCTTTTACTTGCCCAGCACAGAAACTTTATGCAAGAGGTCAGTAATTTCATGTGTCATCTGCATGGACACTATCAAAATGGGATTTTGCTCATGAAGGTCCTCTGTAAATATTGGGTTCCCAATTCAGAGTTAGAACCCGCTGAGGCCATTATAGCAGAATGGATAGATGATTGTGACTTAATGTTTTGTATTTGTTCACTTTGCTGGGCTAAGCAGGACTGGAGGAGGATACAGCAATGATGCAAGGGATGATTGAAACTGGTGTTCAACATAGGCCCAGGTGACCCAGCCATAGCTGAAATGGAACCCACTACAGTAGTACAGGACCAATTGTCAGAAGCCAAGAGGTCAATTAAGCTAATTCCTCCCTCCTATATTGAAGAAAGGTTGGTTGTGTGAAGGTTTGCTTGTGACAAGGACTATACTGTTCTACCTATTAATAATGACACTTGAGACAATTATTGGCAGGCTCTGGCCTTGGATACTTTTGTGTAACATCATAAATTATTCATTATTTCTATACAACACTGCCTCGAATAAAACCTTCTGTTGTGTCTGTAATGGCTAATCAATATTTTAGTATTTGAGCAAATGTACAATGGTACAAAATATGGAGGATTTTATTGACCATTCACTTGTGATCTACTTGTTATCTGTGTTTGACAAGGTGGCGGAGTCGGAGACTAAACTCAGAGTCGGTGGTTTTTTTTTAGGTGGAATCGAAGTCAGATTATAAGGTGTAGTTTGAAAATAGTAATTAAGTTATTGATAAAAAAACATTGAACTGCATTTTAAGTATTGATAAGCAAACAAACAAAACATCCTGAAAAGGTATTCCCATGGAAAAATTCAGGAATTCATTTTTTCATAACTTCTGAACAGCTGTAATGACTTAGGATTCTGGGCAGGTATTTGTAGTGGTCTTGCTAGTAGGTTAATGTGTACTGTGTAATTGTACTGCATAATTGTTATTTCATGGGAATTTAGTTAGGAGTATGTCATTGTAAATGCACGTAGATATCAAATTGCCAATTATACCTGGGAGAGAGGGATACTCTTGGTATCAGATTTCAGTGTCCTGGTTTGTTTGGGTTTTGTGTACTGCTCTGTGCCTTTCCTTATATGAATTGTACTGTGCTGTGCTGATATAAAGTAAGTGCAACTGCTGATGGTTTTGCCATTGGCTTAACATCCTCAGCCAAACTGCTTGTGGGAGTATGGACTCTCATCTGAAGAGTTGAAACTGAACATAAATGGGAGGCATATGGGATACAGATGGCTGACAATTGTCTTTGCTCTACCAGCAGTACTATAAGATCCAAATTTTAATAATGGTCCCTTGGTGGGTGACCCTGGATTATATTTAGTAATTTAATAAAAATTAGCACGTATAAGTCGATGAGGAGGGAAGAAATTACTTTTCACAAAATGGTTGATAGTTGGAAGGATGCTCTGCTCATGGTAAGAGCATCTCTTTTCCTTTCGAAGCTCCTCTAGGGCCATGGTATTTTCTGAAATTTATGTGTGAATCTCAGAAATATTTGGGAGTTTCATGAAAATAGAATAAAAAAGCGATAGCCAGAGATTTAAAAAAATTTCGGTTCGAGATCACAGACATTTTTAAGAAAATATTGTTTTCTAAGATTGAAGTCATATAAATTTCTGTAATGTTCACAAACTATGCTGAGAGAATAAAAAATTTGTGATATTGTAATCTCAGAAGTTTGACAGAATTATGAATTATCGACAATTACTACTCCTTTTCTTAGATTCTGTCAAAAAAGTCTGCCATTATTCTCTTAGGAATTTCTGAGAGGACTATTTTACGATTTTGACCTTTCAGGGAGCTTCATATCTTCTGCTAATAACAACAATGAGATATGACATGAGCACTCTAAAAAATGTCGGGACAAAATTGGTTTTTTAGATTCAAAATGGTTTTTTGAAAAACCAAATTTCAATGCAAAACCAACATGGATTTTTAAAAATCCATGTAGGTTTTGCATTTTTTTTAAAATCCATGTTGGTTTTGCATTGAAATTTGGTTTTTCAAAAAACCATTTTGAATCTAAAAAACCAATTTTGTCTGAAATTTTTTAGAGTGAGGCTGTGATTGCTCATTGTGAAGCACTTATATGTATGCATTACTTATGGCAACTGTTACAGATGATTTCATAATGTAGACACAGAGACTGAATGTGAATTTATTTCCAGGACATGTATTCTATAGAGAAAAATTATGTCATTAATTTTTTTTGTCACTTTTTTATATAACATGTCCTAGAAAAAAAAAACATTCAGTCTGTCTCTACAACTATGAAATCATCTGTAAAAGTAGCATTCGGACAATTTGTTCCTTGATCAATTAATGGATTTTCAGCTTTGACGTTCAATACTATGGGTCCAGTGATAGGCCTGGTATATTTAGAAGTCAATGCTCGCTTAATCTTGTTCTGCCTGAAAGGTTGTAAAACTGTTGGAGCATTTTATTGTTCATACATTTTTTATTGTTGTCCATTAAAAATAACCTTACTCTGTGCTTATTTTTAGTAAGCCGATAATTGAAATTGTGTCTGACCTTGTCAGACTGATATCGCGTTAAATATTCATATTGCTTACACGTGGATTAATTGAAAACCTTTACAGCTCATCTGAGCGGTTTGGTTCCCTTTGTGTCCATGAAATAGCCACCGTTTACTTTGAGCAGGTGTATCAAATAAGGTTTTTGTGTCTTCGTCTTTTCATGTACAAGGTCACCAGGAGGGATTTTGGACGGCAGTGTTAGTTGTCCTTCACTTAATCTGTGTCCTTTTCATGTCCTAATTAGCATACCAAGTGCACAAATACAGGACGTAAACCCCAATCATCCATCCTTGTCTTGTGAATGGTCGAAGAAATTACTTTCCTTCCATGTCACCAATTGTAATATTGAGTCATTATTGACCAAGAAATTTGGAATTCCAAAATACTTGTGGAGGAAACAGTCTATACTGAATATTCCTGTGAGAAGACTTCTATGTCATAGGCTCTCATACTATTGAATTCTGACCTGTAGGATAAAATACATAGGTGTATAAAGTCCTAACTATTGCTTGAAATTGTAAAATGAATTTGTCTTATGTTCGAAAAATTTAAAAATAAATTTGGCTTTGTGACAAAGTAATACTTAGTCAAAGGTGAAGTTCAAGTGCTCATTTGTGCATTGGATTTTCTCGCTTGTATCGAATCCTGCCACAGCAATCAATTAACAAATTTATGACACTTTTTATAGACCTTGAGTTATTGCCTTAACTAATTACCAGCCTTACTGCGCCCAGTTATAATGTGTACTACTGTCATTTCTAAATTTTCATTTCTATATCGCATTGTGGTGAAGAACTTTTCAGTTGTGTCTTCGTTCGCAAAATTTTGTTTAAGATATTCGCAGTTTCTGAGAAGGTATTCAGTCGACTGATTTCACAATTGTGAAGTCAGTTGACTAACTATGATATTTACAGTCTGTCACTTTGATATAGAAAAAGGGTTGATTGTTGCACTGTGGAAATGGCACTTCGTGTGTCATCATGCTGATGATTTGTCATGATCATACCCAATACTTTCAATGTCAGTTTGGTTTAGGGAGACTTATCCCGCTTGTTGGTGACAGCCAAACGAAAGGATTATGCTTCTGATTTTCATTCTAAAATCAATTATGACAAGTCAAATGTTCTTCTCTTGATCATGACTAATCAAACAGCCTCTATGTTTCCCATGTTGAAAGTAGAGAAGATGGCAATTCATCAGCTATCATGAGGCACAAAGTGCATTTTTCACAGTGAACTGGTCCTCATTTGTTCTATATCGAAGTGAGAGACTGTAATGGAGCTATGCTAAAACTGATCAAGATAAAAACATGAAGAAATATTGATATGTTGGTTTTGTATCCTGTATTTATGCACTCGGTATGCCTATTATTGCTAAAAATATCAATGTAACAAATCATGAAAATGAAATAGATGAGGCTGCAAGTCAATGTGGTTATATGATAAAGATTTGGGAGAGTTTCCCAGATGTTGCTTCTGAAATGAATTCTATTAAATATTTTTTTGTTATTTGTCATAATCACTTCACAATCCATACCCATTTTAATTTTATTTAATGTGTTGGGATGTTGTCAGTCATGTTGGCAGTTGTGCTTGCGGTTGAAATAGAATAATAGAATAGATGAATAATATTTTATTTACAGTCGAGTAAATAACTATAACATTAGCCCGATGAGCTAGTATTCTACATAGAAACTACAACATTAAAATAAACAAGATAAATTGAGCAAACATATTTGAAAAACTAAAATGACTAGAATTTGTTGTCATGTTGGCAGTTGTGTTGCTTATTGTTGGTTGAACTAAAATGACTAGTCATGTTGCAGTAAAATTGGCAGGATACGATTTAAGTTTTGCTGCCGGAATTGCTGATCTTGATGAACAAAGAGACGTTTCACATTGGCTCTGTAAAATGAACAGAAGTTCAAACAATGTGATATTTCAACTTGTCCAGTTGTACCTGTGTTATAAGACCCCCTATTGTAAGACCTTTCCTTATGTGACGCACTACGTAGTATTTTCAGTGCATTTAGCTCCCCAACAAGAGACCGCACCCCCATGAGAGACCGCTTCATGACCACAGAAGGGGTGGTCTTATAACGCAGGGCAATGTACATGGTACACTGGATAACCCTAAATTCTTTCAGAGTATTTTATTTTGACTTTGCAAACCATACTCCCATTGATTATCATATTTACTGTGTGCTTGTGTGAGCATAAGCTTTGTAACTATGGGCCAAAGGTGATTATAGATTCATCGATTAACATCAACTATTGATCAAGACATAGACTTGCTATTATGTATGGGGATAAGCTAATTGGTCTTAATAACATTAGTAATAATCTTACATTAGTCTCATACCAAGGTGTTAGTTATGCTTTTAATACCATTGTTTCACAGTGACCAAAATCATTAACTCTGCATGAAATATTTTGACACCCTTTGCTTGACATATTCTGTAACATTGTAGATCTATTTCTTATAGATTTGACATGCAGATGGGTGGTGATTTTCTCTTGTCATTGAACACACAAATTACTGCAGTCCATGATTTTTTTTGGAACACTGTATTTTTCAGTGGACAATCATTCTGTGAATAACATTCTTGGGGATTGCAAAAGTCTAGTTTCTCTGAGGGCACTGAATGATATGTGGCCACAGAAAAACTTTGACTTCTGTCAATGAATTTGGAAACTGTATTTTTGTCTTTGTAGGCAATCATTGAAGTTCATCTATGAAAAGTCTTTGACTTCTGTCGTAGAAGTTCTTGGGGAAGTTTATATAAGTGCATAGGTTTTACATGAAATTCATCCACAGAGCAAACTTGGACTTCTGCCAATGAAGTTGGAAACTGTATTTTTGTCTTTGTAGGCAATCATTGAAGTTCATCCATAAAAAGCATTTGACTTCTGTCATATTTTGCATGGAATTCTTCCGTAGAACAAACTTGGACTTCTGTCAATAAAGTTGGAAATTGTACTTCTTGTCAATGGACAATGAAATTTGCCCGAAACTTTGATCTCTGTGAATATTTGGGAAAACATATCTTTGTCTCGTAATGACTGTCCAGTGTCCAAGGACATTCTTTCATTGAAGATGCTTAAGAAATTACTTGGACAATGTATTTTGACGATCAACTAAATATTTTCAAAGGACAGATTTTGCCTTTTGTAAGGAAGTTCTGGGGAAAGTTTAGTTTTGTCATTGGGACACTCGAGGAACTTTATTCATTAAACATGCTTTGATTTCCTTGGTCAGTTATTTGACCATCATTTGACAATATTTTTGAGTGAACGATCACTGAAGTCCTGAGGAAAGTAATTTTTTCTGCGTGTGATCTATGAAACATGTCCATAGGACAATATTTAACTTCTGTCAATGAAATGGGAACTGTATTTTTGTCTGTAGGCGATTAATGTAGCTTGCCCATTGAAAAGTTCTGTGTGTGAAGTTCGTTGATGGTGTATTTTAGTCTATGCATATGG
The DNA here is from genome assembly GCA_026936325.1 of Platynereis dumerilii. Lineage (NCBI taxonomy): Eukaryota > Metazoa > Annelida > Polychaeta > Phyllodocida > Nereididae > Platynereis > Platynereis dumerilii. The sequence continues at coordinate 411,391 of JAPTHN010000090.1, read as the reverse complement.
GTACATGTAGTAAATGAAATCTGTCCATTGGACAGCATTTGACTTCTGTAAATGAAATGGTTTTCTTGTATCTTTGTCTGTTGGCAATCAATGAGGTTTGCCCATTGAAACACCTTTGACTTCTGTTTTTGACATTATTTGAAAAGAGTATTATAGTCTGAAGACAGTCGATTAATTGTGTTGTATTTTTGTCTTTGGAGAATCAGTGCAATTTGAACAAGTTTGACTTCTGTCAATGAAATGGAAAAATATTTAAGTCTGTATGCAGTCAATGATGATATTTTCCCAGTCAATGAAATTTTCCCTTTGCACAAGCTTTGATTTCTGTCAATGAAGTTCTTGGGAAATGTAATTAAGTCTATGGGCAATCAATGAAGTTGTCCATTGAATAGACTTTGGCTTCTGACTTTGATTTTCTGGGGAAAGTATTTTCATCTTCGAACTGTCAGTTTAATTATTTGAATAACTGACTTCTTCGTCAAGGAAGTTCCTGGATATTTATTCGTCTATCGATAGACTGCATTCTGAGAGAGTATTTTTGTCATGTCGGTTTTTGTCTTTAGACAATCAACGAAATGTGTCTGTTGAACAACTGACTTCCGTCTGTTTATTCCTCTGGAAAGTGTGTCTTTTATCATCAGGCAATGGATTTTGTCAATTTTATGTCCTGAATTTTTTCTGCATCTAGAGGGTCAAGAATAGCTTCATTGTGGGGTGGTTGAGGTCTGAAGTGGTCTGGACAGTTTCCTGATTTTTAATATTTTTTGTGTTGTTTGAGATATCCTTTCTCAATTGTTTGCCCTCTTGGTGCAGAAATCGTGGATATAAACACCACTCCTTCTCTATACAGTGTATTTTTAATTTTTCAAAATCTATGAAATAAAATAAAAATTATTCTCTCGTCCTAGGAAAGTGTAGTTTTTGTCATTACACAATGCTGTTCCTTTTAATCGTTCCTATTTATAAATAAGTTATGACACTTTTTAGTTTACATTACATCAATTATGTTCTCAAATTTAAGGTTCAGCATGGTTAACACAATTAAATTTGATTTTCATTTGCATGTACCATTATTAGAAATCATAGCTTTGACTATGTGTAAAAAACCCCCCAAAAAAATGGGATTGTAACTGCCATTTGTCATCGGGGGGGGGGGGGCTGGGATTTAGGGTCATTTTTTTGCTGTCTCCAAACATTATATTCTCAGGCTGTCAATTTTTAGGACTTTGGGAGACTGCCAATGTAATGTGACCGTTGGTTTCGCATTATTGCCCGGAGGGTGGGCAGTTGCTGGAGTCCACATTTCTACAAGATAAAACTGTTTAGGCTTGTAACACTAACTCATGCTTCTTTGAGCAATGATGATGATTAGGAAGAGGTATTTCGAGTCTTTATTTATATGATAAAATTGTTGGCGGCAAAAGTCAAAAGCGTAGAATCACCAAGGTTGACTATGTCATACTTTCTGTGCATTCGAATAGTCTGAAATTACGATGTCCACAAGTACCTCAGTATATAGTGTAGTCAACCATCTCTTGGTCTATGCTTCTGACTTTTGCTGTAGGCTCAGTACAAAAAGTGTTGTGCCTCCCAGCAATGGCTCTCCTTCAATATTATAGATGAATTAAGATGGTTTATGTGGAGTCCAATTTCTGCTGCAAGGCTGTTTGGGATTGGCCCAATTGGCAAAATCCTGTGACTTTGAGCAGTGGCTTTCATGCAGTATTATTGATGGATTAAGATGGTTTATTTGGAGTCCCAATTCTGTCACAACCCTGTCGAGGCTTGGTGCATAAAGTGCTGCATTACATGGCCAATTGTGCAGCGTACGTAAAACGTACGAAAGCTCTTTTATGCGTATTTCGTACGTAAATAGCCTGTTTTCACGTACAAAATTCGTACGTAAATTTACGTACGTGAAACGTACGTAGATTTTCGTACGAATTTCGTACGTGTTGACGTACGTAATTCATACGTTAATTTTACGCATGAAAATCGTATGAATTACGTACGAAAACCATACGTTTTCTAGACTTAGAAAAATTCTGATATTTTACGACATTCTCATTCCAAATAGGTCAGTTGGCCTATGGGCCTACCTCAAAGTTTGGAAGTGACTCTGTTTCTATCAAATTGAGGCGATAACCATGACATTTTTTGACAAACAAATAAACATTAGATTCTACACATTAATTACTGGTCTTTGGACTATGATTTGCTTTGTTTTTAGTTATTCTAGGTACGTCTAAACTTAAGCCCATCCCGGTAACTACTGCACTGAAAGGACCAAAGTAAATGACCTCAAAATATACTGAAATCTGGAAAAAAATCATTCGAAGACAGAGCTTTGTTTTTTTCATTTCTTTATTTTGTAAGCTTAGATACAATGTATTTTATCATTATAGCCCTATAACAAGCATGGTGTGGCTGACATGACCAATGATCAGAGGGTTACTGACCGTTAGGCCAGACATAACAGTAATTTACTGATTCTTACCTTCTCTGACCTACTGAAACAACTGATTTACATACCCATGATGTTACTTACATGGTTGACACAAAAAAACCTTGTTGCTTTAAGAAGGCTTTCAAAAATATAATCATTATTCATTAATGTTATAATTAAACTGACAGTTCATTCTTTGAATTTGTGTAGTCAATTGTTGGGAGGTACTGATAATCAAAGAACAGCAAGCATGTACATGTAAATAATACAATTAAACACATCATAAATATATCAATAAATAAAAAGATTGGGGAAATACTTGAAAATCCGATCTAAGGCCTAACTGGTACATACCACTGTTCATGATATTACACAAGTTTGTTCATATTAAGTTCTGATCTCCTTAAGTAGGGGGGAGGGTTGGTCTAATGGTAGCGTGCTAGGCAGCCAATCGCTGGATCGAGGGTTCGAATCCAGCTCTTGCCAGGTCATCAGGTCCTATGTAGGAAGGCTGCCTCAGTCATCCTTTGAATCATTGCTGTGTCTTCTTCCTGTTGTTATTAGGCTACCAAGTGCATAAATACGTCCTGGACATAATCATCCATCCATCCATCTCTTCTGAAGTTAGATCCTTGTTCGATGTGGTCACTCAACCTGGAATAAAAAAAAAGTGACATTTGAAAATTGAAAATCCATAACTATCATTGCATGATTAAAAAAAGTGATATTCATGGAAATTTATCTCAGTAACGGAACCCTTTTTTAACTGTCAATCCCAATTTCTTACAAAGTCAAAAGATAAATTTGTCTTTAGATTGACACATGCATGAATGAGTGACTAATAGACCGCGTTAGTGGAACTCTTCTTTTATCTGCTCTCTGGCGTCTCGGCGCAGAAATAAACTTTTTCCTGGAACACGCCGCCATTTTTTACTGCCATTTTTACCATTGCGAAGTCGATGGACGCTTGGATTCCAGGCCCCAGGACAGTTGTAAAACCACTAAAACACTACGGATTGTATCGCAGTCTTAAATGGAATGTTTACCATGGATTCCGCCATTATTCAGTCGAATGACAACTTGTATCTTCTGTTACGGCCCGACCAAGATGGAAAAATGTGGGAGGAGTCGGCCTGGCGGACTAAGTCTTGATCGAGCAAAATATCGGGATTAATCAAAGGTATGTCTTGTAAAAGTGGCGGGATCCAAGGATTAGACCCAGAAGTACACGTGGTTGGGCTATTCCAGTGTTGTCAAGCTGATTCATTTTAACGATGTTATGGACCTCGTGAAACCCGGCCCCATTGCATTGTACATGCCTACAAAATGGCGGGTGTTCCCGGAAAAAGTTTATTTGTGCGCCGAAACGTCAGAGTGCTGGAAAAAGGAGAATTCTACTAACACGGCCTATCGGTTGAGAGAACCTGCTTAGAGTTTATGTAGCTGGATGCTCCACTCAATAGTAGGGGGGCATGTGTCAGAAAAAGGGCTTCCGTAGAAAGTTTCATGTTAGAGCTACGTATGATACATCGTTTCGAAGCTTATGATGTCAGGATTTCAAAAACGGATGTTGCCATTTTTTCAAAAATGGTTCTGTTGCCATGGTAACGCGTTGTTGTTTGGGACCTTTTGAATACAATTTTTGACATATTTACATTTTGTAATGGATATTTATCATGTACATCATTCTACTTTTATTTATTTTATATCTTCGCAAGTATAATTAGCAAGGACATTTATATATAACTCTTTTTCATTGAGTTTCCATGGTTACAGTCATACGTGCAGCTCCCTTTAGTGTATTTTTATGATAAAATGTTACGAGGCACCTTTTACCTTTTTTGGAAATGTCTATTTCTCCTTTGAAAAGTGGCAAAGAAGGTTATATAACATAGGGATTTTTTCTAGTATGCAAATATGCAGAACAATTTTAACATAATGGAAATTAGGGCATATATTGCCCATATACAGCAGTTTCTGATACATGGACCCGAGATCCTACAAGGAGTGATGAATGGAAAATTGTCGTAAAGAACTGATTTATTATGGATAAAGTCATACAAATTTTCATGTTAGGTATACATGTGATACACCATTTTGAAGCTTTTGTAATCAGATTTCAAAAACAGATCTGGCAATTTTTTTCAAAAATGTTTCTGTTGCCATGGTTACAGACTGTTGTTTTGAGTATTTCGAATGTAATGTCAGATATACTTCTGTTGTTTGAACGAAAATTTATCGTACAGATCATTCTAATTATCTTTAATTTTAATTTGACAAGATGTTTTACTGTATGTTTATTACCTTTATGAATGATTTTGTTGTTAGGTTACCATAGTAACAGCCGTGAACACAGACAGATTGGTGTAAAACATTTTTATGAGAAAAATGTCATTTTGGACCACCTTTTCTTTGTTTTAGAAACTTTAAATCTCACCTAGAATGTGGTAAAGGGGGGTTTTACACATATTGAATTTATTCCCAAGCAAGTATGCAGAAAAAATGCAGAAATATATAAATATCTATAAATGCCAATATACAGCTGTTGATGATATGTGACTCCGGCCCAAGAGCTCTCGTGGAATGAAAAATGGTGCTAACGAACTAAGCTATTATAGATAAAACTGTAAATTTTCATGTTAGAGCTTTATACGATACCCCGTTTTAAAGTTTGTAGATTCGAGAATTCACAAAATGATCTTTCCATATTTTAAAAATGTTTCTGTTGCCATGGTTACTGCTTGTTACTTTGAGATTTAGAATTAGTTTCATAATATAGTTGTTTAAATGTTCACTCATAATTCAATACATTCAAATTTTAATTGATTTTTTATTTTGCAAGATAATGAACACAATTTCCTTGATAACAATTTTTTGTTGTCAAGAGGTTGACATAGTTGCATTCATAGACAAAGCTTCTCTTGGCACATTCATACGGGGAAAAATGCAATTTTCCATCACCCTTACTTTGTTTGACAATGCCCAAATCTCTCAAGAAAAATCCTTTATCAAATAGATATTACAGTTTGGGCACTTCTTCAACAAGCAAATATGCAGAAAAATTGAATGAATTGTGTACATTAGAGTATATCTTGCCCATTTGTGGCATATATAAGACAATAAGACCACAAGTTGTGATTCATTTCTTAGTCTCTGAGAAAGTCATCATGCGGCACATTTTAAACTGCTGCACGGAGTTGCACTGTGTAAGAAGTATTACTATTATATATATGAAAGAAAAATATCATAGATATACACTGTATCAATAGGGCTATAACTATACACTTGGTAGCTTTTTGGAACCATTTTTTTAAATATTTGTGACAGGTAGGTCAAGCATAGACTGTCGGGCCATTGCCATCAGACATTCAAAGAAAGACAAATGAGGAAGTAACATCTGCTGTAATTCTGATATCAGGTTCTTGCATCACTTACATCACCTATGTAGTTTAAAATCTTGCAAACATTGCGGTAAGATGAACTCAACAGCGTGTATTATGGATATCTATTACCCCAATTATGATCTAACAACTTTGGCCTCACCTTCCATAGGTCCGGGGCCACCATGAGTCCATGTGGTGGTGAGCGGGACCACTTGGACTAAAACAACCAGCCTTGTGGCCAAGACAAGACAGTGCACATTCGCACCTCTCCCTTATTATGGTAGGACCGCCTGTTTGCCACCCATGTCGGAGGATGAAGTGATCCTGGTGCACTTTAGCATGGATTCTCCTGTAGATGGGAAGCTGGACTGGCACAATCCAATTATTTGGCTAGCATGTTTAGATGATAGGACTTTTACTCTCCTTGGCCATGGCTCATGCATTAAGCAAGGAAGGTTATAACCAAATGTGCATGCTGGCAATGATTGCAGCAGTATTGCTTACCTGGCTTCTAAGAGCCATGTATACATGTATCCTAGGATTATGGTACTTGCCATTGGCGCAGAGGAGCAGAGACGAACAACAAAAGCATTTCTCAAGAATTCTTCTAATCTAAAATCACAATCTCACCTGAAATGGCAACGGTCATCCTTGGATGACTGTATCAACACTGACCTCCTAACTTGACAAACCACTACAAAAAATCGCAATACAGACAACGATACATTGTATTGTGGCCGACACACAAACTATCCTCCTTGCCATCTATCTACCAAACGTACTAAACTTGGCAAAGCTGAAGAAAAACGAAGACAATATGATGACACCATCCTGATGAAGACCAGGAATGAGAAGAAATGCAAAAAACTACTTCAGCTTACAACAATTTCAGGAACCAATGTATTGGTCATGCCTCACCACTCCCTAAAACAGTTGCAAGGGAGTAGTTTTCTCTACAGATAGCCACACAAACATGCACTGATGATGAACTAAACAAATGTCTTGAAAAACACATTGATGTCATCCAAAGCCACAAAAAGATGACCGAGAACTCACAAGAGTGAATATATCACATGGGAGCCATGTAAGAGATGCTCTTACATTCCAAATCCTAGATGTTTCTGAAGATGTCAATGTTTTGGAATATTGTGTAGACAGCAAGAGTAGCTGTGGTGCCAAGGACCCAGTCACAGTCACTTGTTGCCATGCTCACCCCCTTCTCACTACATTGTGTATGTGCACTGAAGCATATTCAATAATTATTCATCCTAATAACCTCTCCAAAATGGATTAAAGCAAAATAAATTCTTAAGCTAACAGCAAATAAGGTGGAGTCTGTCCTGAAGCAAGACAACTTGTAAATTCAGGCATTTCCAGCCACACAGACATGGTAGTTGGATGCCCTCGGCCTCAACCTCATGCCTCAGAAAAGCAAAAGCTTTAACTGAAAGATTGTAGCATCGACTGATAGCAGCAACAACGCCCGGACATCATGGAAGGCCATAGTGGAAGCTTGCAGAACCAATGACAAGGACAGAACGAGAAAGGAAAAAATTATGAAGGACGATCGGAAGGTGAAGAAAACAAAGACTCTAAAAGAGCCAGAAAACTCGGATCAAGATGAAGAGCCAAGGGAAGAAAAAATGATGATGGACTTAGAAGAGGAACATGACAACAAAGAAATGCAGAATGAAGTTTTACTGTAATATTAAAAATATGTCCATGCTCTACTACAAGAGGGCACATTACACCTGAAACAAACTGTCACATATCATACAAATACAAATGTCCAGCTTTGAACAAAAAATCGAAAGCACTGGTGGTTGAATTGTCAGAACAAAAGATACCAACTGATGGAAGACCAATGCATTCCCAAATGTGAGATATTCACATAAATTCAATGATTTCTATTGAATCCTTCTTAAATTCGATGCACGTGGCCTTCTCTCAGTTGCGGACTTGCCATAAAACTGGTATGGAGACGGTAGAGAAATTGATAACCTGCACCAAAATTAAAGCATTGTGACTTTTAATTGGTCAAATATGCCACTATAAAACCCAATCAGTTGCTGTTGAGGCATAAAATCGCAATACACATATGCAGACACACCCACATATATCAAATTTGGCCTCCTGACTCATCACTAAAAACCATGCAACCAAAAGAAGTGTTTGACCACCTTTTTCTCATAGGATATGGATAGTTGCACATCACAATTATATATATTATTAAGGGCATGGTTGTGACCTAATTAAATAAATTCATAATTCATTAGGCTATGAATACCCATATTTTGTTCGATCAATATGGTGTATTCTTTTGTCATTTTTCACTAAAGATTTAGTTCTATAAAGCGGAATATATAATATTTAATTAATAAAAAAGCGTGCACATGCAGTAGTCGTTTGCTGTCATGGGATCAGATATACATGTATGCCATACAAGACAATATATACCCTAATTTGCATAATCTATGGATTATTTATGCATGTTTGCATGTTTAATAAATCCACTATGTGTATTATTCTCCTGTTCCACTATTTAGGTGAAACTTAAATATTTCAAATCTACATTTGTAAGACAAAGTGGTGCGAAATGACATTTTTCTTATGAAATGTGCTAAAAGAAGCTGTGTTCACAACTGTAACCATGGCAACCTATAAATAAAGAATTGTTGTAATTTAATATTCGATGCTACTTTATCAGATCAAAAAGTAACGAAAATTTGAAACGCCTGCATGACAAATTTTTGTTGAAACACTAAGATATACATCAGAAGTTTCATTCAATAGCCTCAAAACAACAAGCAATTACCATGGCAACAAAAACATTTTTGAAAAACTGGCAACATCCATTTGTAATATCCTGATTTCACAAGCTTTAAAACTGCTTGACACACATAGGCCTAGATGTGATATGACATAAATTTAGTAGTGTTTTATCTGTAATCGATTGGTACCTTTTAGCCATTTTTCATTACTCCTTGTGGGATCCGAGTGCCACATATCAGCAACAGCTGTATATTGGCAATATATGCCTCAATTTAATAACTCTAAGCATTTTTGGGTATATTTGCATAAATTAACTGAGTGTCATATTACTCTTTGTCATTTCTAAAGTGAGATATATAGACGTTTCAATCAAGGGAAATTGGTGCAAAATGGGCCGTCATTCTGATCTTAATGTGCGTGGATAGCTGTGTTTATTGCAGTAACCGTGGCAACATAACAACAAGAAACCTTTCGTAAAGACAATATGGTATAAACCTTGCAAGATAGAAAATATATGAAAATGAGAATGATTTACACGCTTAATTTTCCTTTAAAATACTCAAGTCAGTTTCAAAACAACAATTGGTTACCATGGCAACAGAAACATTTTGACAAAATGACAACATCGATTTCTGACAACCTGAATCTACAAGCTTTGATTCAATGTATCATCCATAGATCTAACATTAAAACTTCTGCAGTTTTATCCATAATATACTAGTTCCATACAACAATTTTTCTTTGGTCGATTTTAGTGGGATCTACCGGCCACTCTGAATATGGACAATATATGTCCTAATTAGCTCAATGTTTGTTTTTTTTTCTGCATATTTGTATGTTTAAGATATATACTACTTTTGATATCCTGCTTCTCCACGCTTTAAATGAGATTTTGACATCTCAAACTAAGGAAATGACATTTTTCGCTTAAAAATAAGCAATATGAAGCTGTGTTTATGACTGTAACCATGGCAACCAAACAACGAGTAATCATTTGAATAGGTAATGCTGCATAATACCTTGAACACTAAAAAATTTATAATATTAGCATGATTTGCATAATAAATTTGACATTAATCGAATGGTGAAAATCAGAAAATTCATTCAAAAGACTCAAAACAACAATTGGTTACCATAGCAACAGAAACATTTTTGAAAAAATGGCAACATCCAGTTTTGAAATCCTGATTGCACAAGCTTCGAAACGATGTATCATACGTAGCTCTAACATGAAACTTTTTACGGAATGACACATGCCCCCCTACTACAAGGTGTGCTCAGTGGCATCACTGTAGATGGGGCTGGTGGGGCATTTGCACCACCTCTCAAAAAATTATAATTTTTCCTGACATCTTCCATGAAGGTGTGACCACTATGTGAAAATAACTTTTCTCAAATAACGCAAGGGAGCAAAATATTTTTTTATATCTTGATTCAATTTTCTGTTCTTTGACATGTTATTATCTCAAGCGAGACAAATTATTCATGGATCCACAGATTTGTTTTATAAGTTAGTCTAGCCCTACAGTAGCTTTTTTTTAAATGGAAAATAGTTGCTTCAACATTTCTTATAGCCTTACTTCTTGTTATCGCTTCAGGCTGCTAATCCTTGGTCTGGAAACTATGTTGATCTACCTTGTCTGGCTGCCGCCCTCGTTTGCCTTGGCCTCGGCCAAGCATTTATAATTCTAATATATATATAATATAAACATAGGCGTACGGGTGGCCGTTTCGCAGGAGGAGGCTGTCACTAATTTGCCCTGAAATTTCTCCCCTTTGTCAGGGGCGGGGGGGGGGAGGAGGGGCTCCCCTCTCGCAGTGGATTTCAACCACCGTCAAGTTAGAAAGATTCTAATGGCATGGCACCTGCTGGATATGGTACACAATGACATGCAAATTACATAATTGAAAACGGGGAAAAAATCTGTGGGGAAATTTTGAGAAAAATTTTTACTGTGTGGCAGTTTGTCACATTGCCAATGGCTACAACATAAAAATTAATTTATTCTCACAAATTTTCCAACAAATTTTTTTTCCTATTTTCGGTTATGTAATCTGTAATGATTCTGCATGTCCTTGCGGACCATATCCAGCTGGTGCCATGCCATTACTAGAATTTTTTTTTATGGTGGCTAAAACCCACTATGCTCTGACCCTCTGGGCAAATGTCTATAGATAGGCCTACCGAGTATTAATTATTTAGATCTAATTCTAACTGTATTCTTCAGTGGCATCATTTTCAAAATAAAGTGGTGGGGCACTGACAACTTTTTTAATTTTTTTGCGTGGGCACAGCAGTTACGGAAGCTCCGAATTTTTTTACCCTTTTTTTTGGCAAAAAGTGGTGGGGCATCAATCCTAGCTCCTGTCCGTACAGCAAGGGGCGGTACAGACGATTGTTGGAGTGGCTATAGACTTTACTCCCACAAAGAACTTTTTTTTCCTTCGCAGTGCGTCAACGAACATTTTTTTCCACATGCGGACTCTCAACAAAACTTTTTATCGGAATTTTAACATTACGGTACTCTAGCTCTAGAGCTGGAAACAAACTTTTTTTAAATTTCCATGTGCTGAGCAAACTTTTTTTTCAGCATCAAGTGGGAAACAAACTTTTTTTTACGCCAAAAGTCCATAGCCCCCCCCCCCCCCCAAGACTTGGCAACAGATCATCTGGTTAGACTGGTCGGCCCCAAAGCCATCAGAAGAGCAGCCACTTTCATATGTGTACGGCACGCGCGATTTTTGGGGGGGGAGCGACATTTGCCCGAATTTCACTATCTAAATTTATAAACATTTCAAATTAAATTTCCTGGAAATCAATAATTTTCGGTAGTTTTTAGGCCTATTTAATTATCTGCCCGAATTTTTTAGCCTTTTTGCCCGAATCTTACTGTTTCCCAAACTTTTCGGGGGGGGGCGATTGCCCCCCCTGCCCCCCTCCCCCTCCGATACGCCTATGGCCACTTTACTGGGGCTAGCACAGTCCAAGCCTAAACAATAAAACCAGGGACAGTCAGCTGGTCAGTAGGCCTTACTGAACAGTAATGTTTCTGAATCTGATTAAAATACACACAAATTCTCGCAAGCTTGGAGATTTTCATGACTTGAAAATTTAGTAGTCCCATCATCAGTCATCACACACAAAAAACTTACCAGCTAGGCCTACCTTCCAAGGAGAGATCTCTGATTTTGTTTGCATCTAGTCTTCCAAACTAAGTCCAGCCTGTGATGACACTGATGAATGAACACGGAGCCCAGAAATATTGCATTTAAAGAAAACTTACGTCACTCCACTTTGTTTGGATAGATTTATTAAACGTATGCCTTATCCAGTACAATGCAATCTCACCCACATTATACACAATAATACCAAACAGTATAGACATAATCCAGCAAATATAAAAATTTGCACCACACTAGACTGACATCTATTGGCGTGATCTAGAACTAGATCACGCTGGAGGAGGGACTAAACCTCCTACACAGTAGCAGTGACTACAGTTTAAAGAAAACTTACGTCACTCCACTTTGTTTGGATAGATTTATTAAACGTATGCCTTAATGTAGAGATTTATAAAGCCAAATAATATCTTGAACAGGCAATATCAACAAGAGAACTGGAGATAGAATAGCATGATATATATACTACCCAATATAGACCACCTATAAGAACATGAATCATTAAATTGGCAAAAAAATACAAAATAGAACTGGAGTATACCAATTATATGTAACGACATTGTGATGTCTGAAATACAAAATAGAACGCGTCTGAAATACAAAATAGAACTTGATCTAATTCTAGTGTGATATGCATCAATAAGAACATGGTTATATGAATTATTAACGAGTCCAAAAGAGAATGTTCAATTATGCGTAATTACACATTAACGTAACAATGCATCCACATATGAGTTATCAATTTTATTATGGACATAATGTTCCAAAAAGACTGAAGGAGTTTTCCAGCGACCCAAACGACGCACTTTATCCGGATCGAAGCCATGTGCGACGGCAACACTTGCACCAGTTGGACGAAAAGATTTAGCTGTAAAACCACGACCAGCTAATCCCACAAGTACAATCATGGATGACAATATCTGGCTAACCACACGAGCAGATACGCCTAAATATGGTTTAGTCAAAGTCAGAAAGACGGCTCCATTGGCAGTGGCGCGCATAGAACGTGTACGATCCATGTACACCTGAAGCGCTGATACAGGATCAAGTTGCGGCACTGAACCCCTAGGCAGAAATACTTCGAAACCTGAACGACTGGTGTCATTTTTAATACCCAAGAATACAATTTTAACACCATCATCACAAAATGTAACCTGGCTTTCCTGGAAAACAAGCCTCATACTAATGTTATTGTCACAATCATACTGAACACTTTTCGGAGCAATGTCAGAGGGTCTCAACATCAGAGTCAAAGCTAACAATGTGATACATTTGGCACGCAAATCTTTCAGAGATAAAGTCTGGTTGTCTGGCCATGCAAGAAACAGCTCCGTAAAAGGTTGAATGGGCATGACAGAAGACCGGTTCATGCCCATGGTGGTACCAGATTTCACCAGTGCAGAAATCAGGCGCTGTATTTCAGTTGTACGACTTGGCGAATCCATACCAAGGGCATCGTACAAGGCCGAGATGGCCGAAGTAGCACATTTTAGCAAAGAAGCAGGTCGGTTCGAAGTGTCACTTAAAGTGCATAGGAATTCCGCCAAAATTGCAGTGTCTCTGGGCGGAAAAAGAAACATACGAGATTCACACCAATTTTTAAATTTAGTCAAAATGCTATTGTAGAGCTTGAGTGTAGAGGGTGCCCAACTCAAGGGGAATTGGGAAGCGGCACGATTGGACCAACCTTGGTCCCATAGGCGGGATCTCCACAAACTCTCCAAGCATACAGTTTCCATTCGGGGTTTTTCATTGGCTCTGGCAGCGTCGCAGTCAAAGGGACGACAATGTCGTAAGGGTGGCCAAGAGCTAGAGGGGGGGCGATGGCTAGTTCCTGTAACCGATGAAACCATGTTTGAGCAGGCCACCACGGGGCTATGATGGTAGCAATGGCTTGTTGTTGCATCACAATGTCGAGAATTCGAGGCAGTAACCGAAATGGGGCATTTACGAAATTGTTGTGGTCTGCCCAATCCGTTTGAGCTAGTGCGTTGATTCCAGAAGCCAGTGGATCGAAACCCAGGCTGTTGAAATTGGTCACTTGGTAATTGGTCATAGACGCAAACCGGTCTATGGTATGTCTGCCCCAAATACGGTCGAGGAATTTGAAAATCGCTGGGTGTAGATACCAATCGTGTGGAGAATGTCGTCTTGATAGGCGGTCCGCCCAAACATTTTGCTTCCCAGAAAGATGTCTGACAGTCAGCTTGACGTTGTTTTGATGACACGTCAACCATATTGTTTCTGCTATGTGTGACAGTTCTGTACTTGGACCACCAAGATTGTTGAGATAAGCCACAGTACTGATATTATCACTCAGAACTTCAACATGTTTCGAACGTATCAGACTTTTAAATGATTTCAATGCTGCTAACACAGCAAACATTTCCCGGGTATTAGAAGGCCGATATCTCACATAAGTGTCCCAAATGCCAAAAGCCTCCTTTCCGTGTAAATGGGCACCCCAACCATGGGACGATGCATCGGTCACTAATTGACAGTCAATTGGAGTTTTAACAATTGGACAACCATTCCAATTGTCAAGGCTTTCAAGCCACCAATTTAAGTCTTTAAGCGTGTGTTTATCAAGGAACAAATCTGCATCCCAATTGGTCTTTGTACTTAACAATCGAAAAGCATTCCTCAACAACAATTTTCCTGGTAAAACGGCCCGGGTCATTGCGACGCATTGTCCAAGTATACGAGCTAATGTACGAGCACTAATAACGGATGAGTTCAAGCATCGCCGAATGTCTTTCTTCAGTCTCCTAATTCTATTTGGCGGTATTTTAATATAAGGATCCTCGCCAGATGTTAGGATTTGATAGCCAATAAAATTCACATCTTGACTGGGCACCAAATGTGATTTCTGGAAATTGACGAAAAGTCCCAAATTTGACAACGTTTGCAATAACAAGTCTGTTTGCTGCGAAATCTCCTCCGATGTAGAACACAAAATTAAATCATCAACGTATAATACTAAACGCAGTCCTTGGCGTCGTAAATATGAAACCACTGGTCGTAACACCTTGTGACAATAATAAGGACTAACTTTGGCACCAAAAGGCAACACTTGCCAAACATAATACTTGTCCTTGAACTTCACTCCAAGCAACGTTTGATCCTCCTTTTTTCACAGGAATATGTTGAAAAGCTGACTTAAGGTCTAAAGTAACCATATAATCACCTGGTTGAATAATGTCAAACACAGTTCGAATATCTTCATTTGAAAATTTGGGTACTTCACAAAATTGGTTAACGTAACGCAAATCAGTTATAAGTCTGTATTCTGTTCACCTTTTTTTGGCACAGTTTTTAAAGTAGAAACAACAGTAGGCACATATGGCACTTGACAAAGTGCTCCACATTTCACCAGGTCAATTAGTTCATTTTTAACAAATACAGATTGTGGTCCAAATTTAATTGCATTTGAAAACAATCGTGGATTGTGACGTACAGCATTGTCAGCATTTAACGGCACTCCATGTAAAATCCAATCAATAACATGTTGCGGCGCCCCAATGGCCCGCCAATCATCCACATGGGAAGCAAGATCGCCTGCCTTAAATAGCGGAATTGTCATAGTAATAATCACAATACTGAATCACATCACTCATCATAAGTATGATCGTCCTGCCTTGACATAGGAGCGTTTGGAAATCCCTGATTAAGCCAATTACCATACTGGCCACGACCAGATGACCCAAATCCACGTTGACGTCCACGATTAAATCCTGGGAAACGATTAAATCCTTGGAAACGATTAAATCCTTGAAAACGATTGGAATATCCACGATGCTGAAAAGGTCGTCGCTGTTCCGGTTGCATGTACCGACGAATCTGGACTGCATTCCGCAAGTCATCAACACAGTCCCCAAAGGCAGATGTGTTCCTGCGAAAAGTACGAAACAGACTAGCCGTTTCAGGGTCGAAATGTCCAGAAACTAACACAGCACTCAACTCATCCTGAAGATAGCGAATGTGGGCGACCAACACACTAAACAGTTCTTCAAGGGAAATGGCAACCTCGGCATTCAAAGGCTCAATAGTCTGTAAAATCTTGAAGGCAGTCTCTACATAACGGCCACCTTTCTGTAGGGTATTAAAATGTTGCTGATCACGTCGCTTAACCCCTTGACGTGACTCTTGCAGTAACAAATCTGAACGTAGCTTGATTCCTTGATACTTTCTTTTAATACTGTCAAACTGACCCTGAACATCTGCTGATGCAAGTTTCGCATAGTAGCGTGCATCCTCACCTGGATGGCATGGAATTTCTTGGACAGTAGAAAATCCAGGGTTTAATGGGGCATACGCAGCCCTGCTTGTGGCATCAATAGCGAAATTTGGTACTCCAGGTACTTGTCCATTGACATTGTTTACATCATCATAAAGTTTAGCAGCACCAGTACTGGCAGCAGGTTTACTAGGCAAAACAGAGTCACTGCTTACTTTACTAAAGTCTTGTTGCAAATTGTCTTTGGCTCTTGTCTGGTTTGGCTGCAATCCACGTGCTCCTGTTTTTAATGCAGTGTTTTCCTCACTCAACTTTCCAATGAAATCCAAATATTTTTCATTGTCAAGCATTAACTTTGATATTTCCTGCTGCAGTTGATGGACCTCAGTATCAGACATGATTCATGCTGCACACAAATTCGTAATTACATCCGAAATTTGCAAAAATAAACAGTAAATTTCTTCCCACAACAGAATTCAGCCTGCAGGTGAGATTGCACCACACTAGACTACACTAGACTGACATCTATTGGCGTGATCTAGAACTAGATCACGCTGGAGGAGGGACTAAACCTCCTACACAGTAGCAGTGACTACAGTTATTGGCTGTCTTCTGCTTCTTCATTTTTGTTGTTGTTTTTTCTGCTGTGAAGACAAATCCACCAGGTGGCATGACGTCACCAGTGACAGGTTGCCAAGGTGATTGTTGATGACATCACAATAGGCAAGGTGCTTGTGACATCATTGGAATGTTGATCTTGGGTGGACTGACAGGCAGGAAAGCTCATCAAAAATGTTTAGAGAATTTATTGTTGTGTCTACAAAACAATCATCGACAAAAACCACAATACTAAAAGGTTAGTGCTTCAGAATATACACAACTGATCAATAGCTCTACTGGTGCTCAAATTTATGATTAAATTCCGTTTAAAGCTACCACATCATGGTAGGCCCTACTGCTGGTAATTTTTTCCTGAGATAATCATTGTGTTGTCATTTGTCAACTTGTTGTTGTGGCTTATTAAATGGCATTTATACTCAGGTCTATTAATTTTATCACTTGTGCGGAGTTTACAAACACTGGAGCTAAGTCCAGTAAGGGTTAATTAATGAAAATTTTAAAAAAGGTGCTCCCACCTTTATGACTTAGGGGGTGACCCCGGGGGCTGACCATTTAATAATATCCATGTCCAGGGTTTTTTTTTTTTTAAATTGATAATTTTTTTACTCGGTTTTTGTGAAATAAATAATTTTTTTTGTGTAGATGCTTGCTATAAATAATTTCTGCAAAAGGTATTTTTAACAAGGAGTTGCTTGATTTTGGAAAGAAAATTCGGGGACTTTGTGCACTTGAAATAAATGATTAGTAGGCCTACCCCCATGGGCACATCGACGTTGCAGCAACGTTGCAACGACGTCACACTTTTCGTCAAATGACGTAGAATTGTATGGTTGAAATTATGTTGTCACAACGTTGTGAAGCAACATCAAAGATATGACGTTAGCATGCAACGTTGTGGCGATGTTTTACAACATAATGATTGTGAGGCAATGTCAGGAGTTCGACGTTCGCTTGCGACGTTGTTGCAACTTTGTAACGACGTCGTGTTCACGTTGGGGCGACATAGTCTCTACCATACATATCTACGTGACCAACTGACCAGCCCTCCACCAATTAGCAACGTCGGGAGTTTACGTCGTGTGCCCACTGGGACTGCCATTTGCGTGATTCCATGAAATAGATAATTTCCACCGATGGAAACTGCAAGCTCCCCCCCTTCCCCCGGATATTAAATTGTCACCCGCTTATAGTCTGACAACAACCTCAATTCCTCAATTTAGCTAGGATTAATTTATATCATTAAATTAAGTCATGACTTTATGGGTGCATTGAGACCATTTTTGAAGAGGTATCAGACGCAAAAGCTCCATAAAATTTTAACAGCCTGTAGATGTTATTCCAATTTTAATATATGCTAACTGATTCGTATTTTGTATTTCAGGGAACTGAAGGAAGCCATGTCTTACTTCATTGTAAGGAACACAAATTTCGAGGCTGAAAAGGGAAATTAAAATCTAAATCTGCTGCTGCAAGCATGCACAGAAAGGTACTAAAGCAATTTCAGAATTTTATCTGCACTTCGATGTTATGGTGGCCCATAAATTGTTTGTCTTTTTTTTTTGGGCATGGCAGACGAGGGTCGGGCATGGCGCGGCGCCATGCTCAAATGGCCTAGCTGGAACACTGACAAATTTATCATGACATATCATAATGTTAAACATTGAACGATGTCCAGCCCTAATATTGAGAGGTGTCACATAGCCCTTATTTATTATGTAAATCCCCAATGGCGAGCCCTGAAATCTCATGATTTTCAAAAATGAGATTTATAATATCTTTCAAAACCATGGTATTCCAGTGCTTTTCCTAGGACGAAAATCCAATTAGCCACTGTCACAAAGGCCAATTTTGAGTGAAATGCATGCATGTGTGGCTAATTTGCATGCAAAATATGTGATATTCATTAGCCACAAGGAGGATGCTAATGTGACTAATGGATAGGAAAAGCACTGGTATTCCCGTTACTTTTCTTGTGTTGTTTTCTGTTGAATTGGATGTTATTTACGCATATTTGGCAATTACAAGACATTTCTTTTTTTAATTGGATTTTTAACTGATATTAAAAACAAATTAACTGGGTTTAAAAAAAATACAGATATAGGCTATTGCCACCAACACAGTATTTTTGTTATGAAGCTCTTATAGTAAACAGTAATACAGCTGGGAATAATTTTATGTTCAATTTCAGGTCTTCTTCACAAGGAAAAGGAATGCCCTTACCTGAATTAGAGAGATATATCTCTATGGTCGCCATTCCAGAAGCCTCAGGTCTTCCATACACTTTCAGTAAGCATTAATGTTGTAAAATTCAGTTTAATATTGTTTCGTCTCAGACTCGCAGTGGCACTATGATAGAACTTAATGAGAGTGTGGTTCACAACAATGAGCAATGAACCTAATGAATGTCATGTCACAGGGGAATAGTCTACAGCACAAGTCTGTAGGACGATTGTTTATTCTGCAGCAGACAAGACATGAATTTATATTTATATTTTATTAATATCTCTCAGTCAAAAAGTAGTAGACCCCCTCTCAAAACTATTAATAATTTCAACTTTTCAAGAGCCACTATTTTATTTGAATGGCCCCCCATAGCTACCACTCCGACTAACCAGAGCCTCAAAACATTGTGACGTCATCACTTCACTACCCCCCCCCCCCCCTTGTTTCCATGACAATATGTATGTAGTTCACAATGATGAACCACATGCTGTGAATCACATGGTTTTTTGCCTGAACTTCACTGGCCATTGTGGAATATCGGCTCTGAAGTCTTGAGGTAGCACATATCACAAAAAAAAAAGTTTTCCAAGGGCTGTTTTAAGAAACGCCTTAAACATTCAGTTATTATGTCGACTTAAAGTTCGAGAGATGAAGTCGAATATTTTGTCAGTGCTTTGCAAACTTGAGTAGACATAATAACATCCTACCATACTCTCCCTGATGTCTGTGTTTTTCTGTTTGCAGTGTGGGCAGTGCCTAGAGCAGAGTGACGATGAATTGTTGGGGCTGCATAATGTGCATACGTTTGGGACCTGATTTTGCAACCAATCAATTTTGACTAATCAAGTTACACCATATTGGAGTACCAAATTTATTTGGTGAGAGTAATTCTTTTTTTAAAGCTGCCAATGAACAATTTTTGCATCACTGTATAGTTTTAATACTTTCTGTCCAGTTTTATTTTGCAATCACAGCTAATTTATTCATGGGCTATAATGTTTTTCTTTATGGACACGTCCTTTTTCAATAGGGGTCCTTTGAAATTGTTACTCCAAATCTCATAATATTCCTTTATAAAATTTGTCTTGTGAACAGCAGGCTCATTTGGTAAGCCTGGAGTACTCTGTCTACTGCAATACACTAGTCCTACAAAGGCTGACTCAAAACGAAGACTTGATCCCGCCAGCATATTTAGGTCCAGCGATACACCACCCATAATTTTTGTTCTTTTTGATTTCAGCTCTTTTTCACAAGACAAGGTCAGTCACTCCCTAATTTAAAGAGACACCTCTCTGGTTGCCATTCGAGAAGTCTTCCCTGTTCTTTTGGTAAGCATTAACTATGTTCACTTCAACTTACTTACACAGATCATAGTTTAACATAAATTACAATTATTACATGTTCAGGTAGGCCTAACCAATATACATAAAAGGTACATAGCCTAAATGTCATACAGTTACTCTTGGAAGTAAGTACACCCTTCAATGATTTGCCTTTGAAGACTATGTTTAAGTTGGCTCCCGGTTTTGACTAATATTACACAAATAATTTTTGCAACGATTCTTGTATCACACCGTTGAGTTTTCCTATTACATGAACATCCCTGGCCATTTAATTTGCACATGGGGCCTTTGTGCTAGATAGGGGTTATAATCTCGCAAAAGTAAGTACACCCCTAGTGCAATGCCAAAAGATAGGAGAGGATGTACTTACTTTTGCAAGATTATAACCTCTCTGGCATAAAGACCCCTGGTACATATTCAATGACCATGCTAGTAGATATAGTAAGAATCTTCAATGGTGTTAATCAACCATCATATTGATGATGCAGTTATTAGTGCTGCTATGGCCTAGCCATTACCGCAAGACAAGTTTAAAATGCCATTGGGGAGTTCAATGGCAAATCACTGTGTGGTTTACTTACTTCGGACATGGGCTCAATCGTCCATGCTTCGGAGAGCAACTGTACATGTCCAAGATACTGTGATGAAAATTCAAATATCATAAATTGCAGTTTTGCGTTTAACTGATATTGAATGAGGGGAAATTCATGAGTATCTTTTCAAAAGAGCATTCAGTGGTGTCTTTATTTCTGGCCGACTCGACACTGAACTTTGCATTCTCCATCATCGCTATTTCCTCAACATTGTTACCAAACATTACCTTCTTGAAAAATTTTTCGTCCGTTAAGCCCAATGACTATGAAATTGTATTTAGACTTAATCTAATATTATTTCAATTATCTATTTTTCAGAGACAGCTTCTCATGTTGTGGGACAAGCCATGCTCAGCAAGACATTTTGGATTGGTTCTACAACGTATTTCTGAAGCTGGGTGACACGTTGGAATAAAATGAGGAGAGGCAGAAGAAAAATTATTGAAAATATGGACTATTGACTCAAATACAAGATTAACAGTATCTATCGCAATAATCATGGTTGAAAACGAAGCATAAAGAAAAAAAAGCGGGGGAAAAAAAGGACAATTGCAATTGAAACCAAATTAAATTTCATTGAATTTCTACCTGTATACAGTATAAGCCTAATTGTACCAATAAATATTTTTATTTCATATCACTGTGTTGTTCTACCCATCATGAATTACAAAATTTCTAAATGAAATAGACCTGATTAATAAGCTAAATTCCAATGCCTAAAATAATAGATTTAACGTATGAAATTCGTACGAAAAGTGCCTATGCGAAATACGTACGAAATTCGTACGAAATTCGTACGAAATTCGTACGAAAATGTACGTACGAACTACGCATCGGCTCTTTCTTGTGAGTTTCGTACGTAAAATTTACGTACGTAAAACGTACGTTTTACGTACGTAATTCGTACGTTGCACAATTGCTAGTGTATTGGGAGTCCAAATTTTGTTACAACCCTGTTCAGGCTTGGCATGGAAATTGTGACATTGTTCAGCTATGACTTTCTTTCAGTAGGATAGATTAAGATTGTTTATGTGAAGTCCCAATTTCTGCTGCAAGTCTGTTTGAAATTGGCCGAGGAAATCCTGTGTCTTTGAGCAGTGTTTTTTTTTCTAGAATATTATTGATGAGTTAAGATGGTTTATTTGAAACAAACCTGCTCAGGCCTGGTGCAGAAAATGCTGCATCAATCAGCAAGGGCTCTTCTTAAATTGTAGTGAACAAATTAGATGATCTTTGTGGAGTTAAATTTCTATGACAAAACCATTTTGGCTTGGCACAATAAGTGCTGCACCATTCAACCAAGACTTTCTTTTAATATCATTGATGAATTAGGATGGTTTATTTGGAGTCCAAATCATGTTACAACCATGTTCAGGATTGGTCCAGAAAATCCTGTGTTTTTCAGCAGTGTCTTTTATGCAAAATTATTGATGAATTAATATGGTTTATTTGGAGTCAAGTTTCTGTTCCAATGCTGTTCAGGTTTTGTGGTGAACGGGCTATGTCATTCAGCAATGACTTGAATTCAATATTTTTGGTTGAGATGATTTATTTGGATTCCCATTCCTGTTTAGATTTCGCACAGAAAGTCTTTTGTCATAGAGAAATGGTTTTCCTTCAATAGTATTGATGGACAACAATATTTCATGTGGAGTCCAGTTTCTGTTACAACCCTGTGCAGGCCTGGTGCAGAAAATGCTGTGTCATTGTGATATGTCTTTCGTTCAGTATAATTGATGAAGTAAGATGGTTTATTTGTTACAACCTTGCTCAGGCTGGGTGCAGAAAATGCTGCATCGTTCAGCAATGACTTTCATTCAATATTATTGATGAATTAAGATGGTTTATTTCGTACGACCCGACCTTGCTCAGGCCGGGTGCAGAAAATACTGCATCATTCAGCAATGACTTTCCTTCAATATTATTGATGAATTAAGATGGTTTATTTGGAGTCCAAATTTTGTTACAACCCTGTTCGGGATTGATTCAGAAAGTGCAATGTCATTGTGAGATGTCTTTTGTTCAGTATTATTTATGAATTAAGATGGTTTACATGTTACAACCTTGCTCAGGTCTGGTGCAGAAAGTGCTACATTATAGAGCAATAACTTTCCTTCAATATCATTGGTGGATTAAGATGGCTTATGTGGAGTCCAATTTCTGCTGCAAGCCTGTTTGGGATTGGCCAAAAAACAATTCTGTGTCTTTCAGCAGTGTGTTGTATACAATATTATTGAAGAATTAAGATGGTTTATGTGGAGTCCCAATTCTGTTTCAACCCTGTTGAAGCTTGGTGCAGAAAGTGCTGCATTATTCAACAATAACTTTCCTTCAATATCATTGATGGTTTAAGATGGTTTATGCGGAGTCCAAATTCTGTGAAAGCCCTGTTTATGTTGTCATGTGACAATGAAACTTTTGGTGATATAAGATGTAGGTGACTGCCACTGCTTGTGTTCTCAATTTTACAATCTAAAGTTGTCATTTTGACATGACAAGAAGCCTAGGAAAGTGTTGTTGTTGTCATTTGGCAAGGAAATTCTCGATTGTGTAAAAACCAAATTTAATCATGTATGACATAATATAATCAATTTGTAAGATCATAAATGTTCTCAAATTTACTATTAAGAAATAATCATTTGTACAGAGAATTTCCTAAGAAGGTGTTGTTGTTGTCATTTGGCAAGGAAATTCTTGATGGTGTAAACATTTATCTCATGTAATGATATTAATGAAGTTCTCAGTTAATCAATGCCAATCATGTCATCAAATTTACAATCATGAAATTGGCATTTCAATATGGCTGCATGATTCCATGATCATATGCTGAAACGTGCAATCAAGAAATTGTCATTTCAGAATGAATTCTGTGATCACTTACTTCTAATGCAATCAAGAATCCATTGATATATTTAAAATCCATAATACGATTTATCCGAAATTTTCCTCCAATTTTAATAAGTTAATCGAAATCATGTTCTCAAACTCACAATCAAGAAATTGTCATTTGGACATGGCAATATGATTCATAGGAAGGTGTTGTTGTTGTCATTGGACAATAAAATTCTCACTTTTCCTTTCACTGGGGTTCATTGGTAACCTTGTCTTAAAATCTTGATAGGTTCTCATTGTCATATATATGGCGATGTCACTTCAATATGGCAATGCAATTCCTGGGTATGTGTTGGTTTTATTAATTTTGCAAAGGGATTTATTTGAACAATGTCGAAGATACTCCTCTCATTGTCATGAGGAAGTTTAGAAAACACTTTTCAAAATGTCTGATCATCAGATTTTCATTTGGACATGATAATGAGATTCCTTGGAAAGTGAGGGTTGTTGTCATTTGGTAATGGTTATAAATTGCACAAGAATAAATCTTGCGTAGCATGTTAAGACCAACTTATAAGTTTTCCCTGAATGAAGTTCGTAAGGTAATCATGTTCTCAAAATTTAACTAAAAATATTGTCTTTTGGACACAACAACACGTTTCCCATAGAGATTCCTTGGAAAGTGTTGGTTGTTGTCATTTGGTAATGGTTATAAATTGCACAAGAATAAATCTTGCGTAGCACAGTAAGACCGATTTATAAGTTTTCCCTAAATGAAGTTCGTAAGGTAATCATGTTCTCAAATTTTAACTCCAAAATATTGTCATTTGGACACAACAACACGTTTCCCATAGAGATTCCTTGGTAAGTGTTGGTTGTTGTCATTTGGTAATGGTTATAAATTGCACAAGAATAAATCTTGCGTAGCATTTTAAGACCAACTTATAAGTTTTCCCTGAATGAAGTTCGTAAGGTAATCATGTTCTCAAATTTTAACTCATAATATTGTAATTTGGACACAACAGCACGCTTCCGATTTAGATGTTGCTGTCGTTTGGCAATGAAATTCTCCATTGCACTAGAATAAATATTGCATAACATAAACATAATAACATCAAAGTTCATAAGGTTTTCATATACTCAAATTTGCAATCAAGAAATTGTTCTTTGAGCAATTAGTATCTTAGGAAGGTGTTGTTGTTGTCATTTGGCAATGTAATTTTAGATTTTTGTAAGAAGGAATCTAAGGAAAAAAATAACGATATTTGTAATTTTTTGTGATGTTCGCCTTATCATCTGTAATCATGTTCTCAAACTTTCAATCATGAAATTGTCATTTGGAAATTACTTTGATATACCTGGGATAGTATTGTGGTCATTTCTGATAGTCTTAGAAAACTATTTACATAATAACATGGAATCAATTTGTAAAATTCTCACTATGATGTTCCTTGGTAATCATGCCTGAATTTTATAATTATGAAATTGTCATTTTGACATGACAGTGAGATTCCAAGGAAAGTGTTGTAGTTATCATTTGGCAATAAGATTCTAGATTTCTTCAAGAATTGATTGCATAAGTTCAGTTTTATATTCATAATTTTCCCAGCAATGAGGTTCACATATAAGGTAATAATTTTCTCAGATTTACAATCATGAACTAGTGATTTGTACATGACAATGAGATTCTCAGGTTAAGTTGCTATTGTTGTTTGGCAATGAAATTCTTCGTTTTAAAAAACCACCGACTTGTAGACAGGATGTCGTTTCGACATGACAATGAAGTTTCCAAGTAAGAATAGATTGTCTTTAGTTTTAAGAATCAATAATGCCATCACAATAAACACCAAATAGGAAAGAGTTGTTGTTGTCATCAGGCGATGTAATTCCAAAAAAAGACGAGAGTCGTCTGTGAAATTCCGAAAAGGAAAAAAAAATAAAAAATTTGTATGGTCTTGGAAGGCCATGAAATCTGTGAGGTATTGGCTCCCTGATTTGGAGATTGTCTTGTAATTTTTGGAATTATGCATGAAAATATAAATCGTTTTTGTACTTACTCGTTTCTGCGGTACTGCTGTGGTTGCTCGCGCGAGCCTGGATCTGACTTGGTGGTCGTTTTGTCCTATCCTTCCCGTCACGGCTGTTAGAGGACGCGTCTTAATGGACCTCGCTGGAGGAGGGACATCATTTTGGCAAGTTCCTTCGTAGGATGTCATTGTGGACTTTATATCTGTATTTTGTGGACGTGTTTTATTGTTTCATTTGCATCGTAGTTTGTATGAAATGTTTTGAGATTTCAAAGAAACTGCCTCTTACACTTCTTTTAAATAAACTATTGTCTGAATGTATCTTGTAATGTCTATGAGATTCAGAGCCTAAAGCATTCGTCGTCTGGCTTTACTGGAATGAGAAGCTATTCAGTAGTCATTCAATGATCAATTTAACCGAGATTCTCCGATGAGACATTTGATCCAATACCAAAGAAACTTTTTGAGGATGTATGTGTTCGGAACACTTCAAAGTGGCTTCAATACGTTGTGGTATCCATTGACTCCTGTTATTGTCATTATGATAGTACCTGAAATTCAGTAAAATAGACAAAGTCAGTTTTTTGTAATTAATAATGCAGAAATAAGAGGATCTGGAGCATTCATGTTATCAAATGCATGAATGCACATTGAACACATGCAGTTTATACTTTTGGTACTATCAAAGCCTTTTGTTTATACTTTTGACACTCCCAATTCAACAAGATTCTAGGGACTTATTTGAGAATACCGTTGTCCCTGTAACTGTGGCCGTGAAGCAGTCGTCTGTTGGGGTGCCATCTCTCATCGGATGCATATTTTACTGAAACACTGTTCGGATTAGTAGAAAATGCATCCGACAAGAGATGGAACCCACAAAACGACTGCCTCACAACCACAGAAGTGAAAATATCTTAACTGAGACATATTCACCTGTCACACCTGTGAAGTTTCAGTATCTTGGGAGTTTTAAGGGCAAGTATTCATAATGAAGAATTGAAATGAGGGATAAATATGTTTTTTCTCTCACAGTATGTGTATTGTGTCTTAGTTGTTGTAATAAAATGGAGAAAGATGACAACATAAACTTGAAATGTATGCTCTTTGCTGTTACACCTATCTGGATAATAAGTGTACTGCTTCACCATGCCATAACTAATCACAACTCTATAAGGTGCTAACTTTAAGTATCTGTACTTTAGCTATCTCAATAATACTATGCAAAGATTGACATTTCTATAATTAATAATGAAAACTACAATCAGTTCTTACCTGTTTAACTTCAATGAGATCAATTAAACATTCTTCTGTGACCTGTATGTGTGTCCAACATGACTTGAGGATTATCGTGAAGTGGTTTGGGTTAAGGTAATCCATATTGATTAGGTTATAAGACTGGCAGTGCCTCTGCTGAGAGGTGTGAGAGGTATTTCGAATGTTTTATGCCCTCTGGTGGCACTTGGACTTATTCTCTTTGGCTGTCTTGCGTGTATATAAAAAATTAATGAATATTGTGCATGAATGTATTTTGACACCATTTTCTTTGATTTTTTTATGTTTACGAATGGGCCACTGAAAATAATTTTCTAGACTTACTTTAGTGCTACTGATCTGAGCCGTCTGGTCAAAGATAATTTTGAAGCGATTCAGATGTAGTTCAGTTGCTTTTCTTGGTGGAAGCGATTATCATCCTAGTTTGAAGAATTCAATTGGATGAGTTTCTTCACCAGGGACTAAACATTTAGTTTTATTTCTTCAGAATTTGAAGAACTTGTACAGGCTTTATTATTGTTGTACCAATCTGGTCCAGGCTGTGGTGCAAGAACAGTGCGGGCTGCTTATTTACAGTCCTTGTCATATTTACGTGGAATCTCTAGTTCTTTCTATGCTGTTGAAGTGTGATGTCAGAGATGGCTCTATTCTTTTGCATTGCAATATATGTAAAGTAAGTACAAGCTGTGATGTCAGTTTTGATCCACCCAAGTGGGCACACGACGTAAACCCCAACGTTGCTAATTGGTGGAGGGCTGGTCTGTCGGTCACGTAGATATGTATGGTAGAGATTATGTCGCCCCAATGTGAACACGACGTCGGGGTTTTTTTTTGCAACATTGCCACAACGTCGCAAGCTAACGTTGAACTCTTGACATTGTCTCACAATGTTGTATGTTAATGTCATATCTTTGACGTTGCTTCACAACGTTGTGACAACATAATTTCAACCATACAATTCTACGTCATTTGACGAAAAGTGTGACGTCGTTGCAACGTTGCTGCAACGTCGATGTGCCCATGGGGACAGTGTCGAAACACTGATGCTCAGTTTCTTTAGAATCACATAAGCTAGAAGCAGGGAATCCAACCCAGTTTGAAATGACATCACAGCTTGTAGTTACTTCACATTTATTGCATTGCTAAAGAATAGAGTCATCTCTGTCATCACACTTCAACAACTTAGAAAGAACTTGAGATTCCACGTAAATATGATGAGGACTGTAGTGTTTGAAGACTATAGTAGCGTTTTTTTGAAATACAACAATCCTTGTTGTGTTTTTTTAGAAAGAAACGCATGTAACACTTGTTTCAGAAATCTTTTAAGAATTTTATTTATATCTGCTGAAATGCATACGGTACGATACATGCAAAGAGATGTTTAATGCCTTATATAGAGAATTTATCCACATTTTTTAACTACATCAATTGCTTTGTGATCAACATTTCAACAAGTGAGATTTTTTTTTAGGCCATAGAAATTGATCTTTTGCTTGGAAATGTTGCATAAAGATGATAAGTAGAATATTACATTATTGAAATGATCTCCAGAACATTTGATAAAACTATGTGATTCACACCACATGGACCTAGGTGATACAGCCTGATCTAGAGTCAAACTAGGCAATGGTTTGGATGCAATATTTTGCAGTTTGAAGCTCAAGATTACTATCCACTGAGCTGACCCTTTCCCTCTCCAGAGTGAAAGTTAATTGTAGTTCCTTGATTCTCCGTATAAATTGCAATCAATAAGTATATAATTCCTAGAAGGTTGAACATACATTTTGTTACAATCTCAAATAAAATACATGAATTATATAGCTCGATAACTAAACGTTTCCATCTGGATGTGATTATCTCCCCGTTGGAATAAGAAATTTGAGTGAAGAGAATATGGCGATGTTTCCCGCAAGTAGAGTCGGTCGCAATCTGGCTGAGTGTGATGGTGGCGCCGTCTGCAGAGAAATGTCACACAAATTGTTGAGAAGATGGAAGAAAATATGACCCCGGATACAACTGCAATTAGTTCGAGTACGTTTAGATATCCTGGTGAATCTGAAAAGATGGGATACATTTATTTGGTTGCAGCATTTTGTAGATTGTAAGTTCACATACAAAAAAATAGGAGTGTGGCTATTAATGAGAAATACCTATATTTGATTATATATAATGCCAAATTATAATTTTACCTTTGATTCTTTGTTCATTCATGGGACTGGAGCTTCCAATGGATACCAATGGCCCTGAAATAGTAAATACAACGTCTTGTTTCTCTTCATTGTTTTGTGTATAAATACAGGCGGAAAGCCCCAATCATCCATCCATCTCTTCATTGTCTTTCACTCGGGAGTCAAGACTGGTTATTGATAAGTAGAATATGGGTTGTTAAAATTTTGCTGGAATTTGCTGCCAATTTTCATTGTTCTGCTGTTATATAGGTGATAATCTTCAATATTTGAGTGAACTCCATTCCTATTGAAATTACATTGGCCTCGAGTTTCACATACTCTTCAATGACTTTAACCCATATGTACCTCTTAAGTGGAGCAAAGAAAATTTAAAGCCATTTGCACTAGGCCGTACCAAATTTCGACAAAGTTAACCGATCTGAGCCGAACCTTCCCAAAAGTTGTGAATGGAGTCCAGAAGACTTCCTGTGAAATTTCAGGTCAATCGAAGATGTCCTTACGCCGGTTCACCCCCTACTTTTGATTTTTACCTCAAAAAGGGTAATTTTTGGCCATTTTCGGCCTGTATCTCAAGAACCGTTCAACCTACAGAGCTGCAAATCCACTCAAAGTGTGCGGAATGATCATATTTGGTATGGTCCCCACTTAGTTTGACCTTCTAGGTTCAATAGTTTCTGAGATATTTGCAAAAACTGTTTTTATTGTGCTCGTTGGTTGTTATTTTAAGCCTAATTGTGCTAATAGTCCAGTCATTTGAGGAGTACAATCTGTAGACCCACCACAGATTGCAAAAAAATACTCAACCTATTATTCTTTTCAATTTACTTAATAAACATAAGAATTTCACTCAACCAAAGCACTGCAGCAATGGTTATTTTGCCATTGAATATATAGCCTTCTCATCAGAATGACGAAAATGCCATTTTCGATGATATCACGAGTATGACTTCACCTTTTGGACAGTTTCAGCTCTAACACTTGTAGCATTGCCGAAAATGGCCAAAAATTGCCCTTTCTGAGGTAAAAATCAAAAGTAGGGGGTGAACCGGCGTACATCTTCGATTGATCTGAAATTTCACAGGAAGTCTTCTGGACTCCATTCACAACTTTTGGGAAGGTTAGGCTCAGATCGGTTATCTTTGTCGAAATTTGGTACGGCCTAATTTGCACTGAAAAAAAAAAGGATAGTCTGATAACAGACAATCAATGTCTAATATGTGTCTGATCAAGCGATTGTCTAATCCAGACTACTGAATTGTTCAAAATGTCAGAGAACTTGTTTGTTTCATTCAGTTGATTGTTAAACCAGACATGTTCTTTGACATTTTGAACAATTCAATTGTCTGGATTAGACAATTGCTTGATTGGACATATATTAGACATTGAGTGTCTGTTACCAGACAATCCTTTTTTTCAATGTGTGTCTGACAAACCTAAAATATCTGCCTCAATGACACAAAATGTTTTCATCTCACTGGTTTGGCAGTTTCATCTCACCGGTTGAGAATCTATGCTTCCACACGCAGTTTGATTAAGGATGTTCAGCATTGACCAAATGGAAAAACATCACCCGTTTCACTTACTTATAATACAGTATAAGCTGCACTGAAATGGTTCATAAATTAATACGCTTACCAAGGTCATGACGACACACAAAGTAATTGTTGACATCACAAGATGACGAGAACCATTGTCCTGTCTTTGGTTCTGTGTATACACAAATGTCAGTGACATCATCAGGTTGTGATGGTTGCCCTGGAAACCAGTTTAACCAAGGGGGTTTAGTTCCATTCACCCATCGCCATGTTTGTCCTGAATAGCAAGAATTGTTAGGTTTTAAAGCAGTAAAGTCATTTCACTCACTCGGTAGTTCTTTTCCTTGCGATTATGAGCTGTTGAATAAGCAAACACTGAAATAGTTTAATTTCTAACAACTATTAAATGATTCCCACTTCAATGGAGTAGCATTTCTTGGACTAACTGTGATTACTGCCAATTTAACAAAAATACCATCAGCTTAAAAACTGTCAACCACTGTTTCAGGCAACTAAAGTCATTTTGCAGATTACACAGACTTCTCTTAATGGCTTAAGAAATAAGAAAAAAAAGCTACTATACGACCCAAAACAAACGAAATCATTGGGAATATGGATTCAGGAACACTTTAATTCTCCGGCTTTTATTATTCCTACTCCAACGGTCAACCAGTCCTGCTCAGTTGAATTTACAGGCACTTGTTTTTGTCTTCTCAATCATGGATAATTTTCCTTGGACGTTCAAATTTGATATTTTCTTACCTGGATTTCTCAACCCCAGCCACACATTCTTGTTTCCGTTCCTGATTATACGTAACCCCTCCTGGATGACGTGTGTCACATAAGCATTGTCTCGGCAGTCTTGGATTATTGCGAGGTCCCCTCCTTGTGAAATACAGTCTTGGTGAGCGACGTCAAAAGGTTCTTGACGTTCGGTGATCAAGAGGTAACATGTATCTCCAAAACGTTGCCATCTCTCATGCGGGCAGTTATGAGCTAAAAGATATGATATATTACACAGTTATCGCACAGCTCCTCGTGCAATATCAGTCATCTCCGAGCTAAAAACTTTTATAACATGACCACTATGCTAGAGCGATGCTGATTGGCCTAAATCAGTCACTTGACAACATCATAAAAACGCATATTGCATGGTTCGAGTGCAATATGAGATTTTTCCCCAAAAAATTTTTTTTACAATTTTTTTTTTTTTCAGATTTTTTCGTATTGCATGGTTAGAGTGCAATATGAGTTTTTATTTTAAAAAAAAATCCAAAAATTTTTTTTTCATCTTTTGTTTTTTGACTAAAAAAAAAAAAATTCCAAATTTTTTTTTTCGGAATGGAACATTATATTTAAAGCATAGTGGTCATGTAATAAAACAAATACGGCACTTATTATCGTGCAATATGAAAATTTATTTGCACGAGGAAATATGAATTTCCTCGTGCAAATAAATTTTCATATTGCACTCATATCATGCCGTATTTGTATAATATTGCACTCCATGCTTTGTTATAACTGTATAATATTGCATATCATGCCATACTTTTAAATTAAATCAACAAATGATTTTGATAAATGATTTAAAAAGGGAAATTTAAAAAGTATAAATATTCAAAACAGGCAATACCTTTGTTTTGATAATTATTACAGAGTACCATGATATGGAATTGACAGCATTATATTTACATAATGCTTGAAATGAATATAAATACACCCTAAAAAATGGCGGGACAAAATTGGTTTTTTAGATTCAAAATGTTTTTTTTGAAAAACCAAATTTCAATACAAAACCAACATGGATTTTTAAAAACTGATTTTTTAGATTCAAAACCGAATTCAATGCAAAACCAACATGGATTTAAAAAAAAAAATCCATGTTGGTTTTTTGCGTTGAAATTAGGTTTTTCAAAAAACCATTCTGAATCTAAAAAAACCAATTTTGTCTGAAATTTGTTAGAGTGTAGTCCTGCAAGTGCCAATGACTACATGTACAATTGTACACACAGTCTGACAGACATAATATCTTAAATTATTTTTAACAACTTCACTCACCTGATGATGAAAGAAGCTCATAATGTGAAAGAAAACTCAAGAATATCCAAACTTGTTTCATTGTCAGGCACATACTAAACATTGCTTTTCAAGTCTGCCATTGAGTGCACAGGCACTGCAGTCTGATTGGAATTTTGAAGTTAATTACTTCAGGTATCCAGTTGCCATTTGCCCTGTCCATTGCTCTGCTTGGTTGATTGAATTGACATGTTATGTGAGAAGGTACAGTGATACTACATGAACACATATGCTACGCAGTTTTGATTTCCCCAATGACATGATTTTTCCAAAAAATGTCTCAGGCCACATGGAGTCAATCAAGTTGCACTTGTGTAAATTCATGACGTTGCCTTTATTTATTGTAACTGTAAATGTCAGTTTGTATGATTTTATTTTAAACGGTGAACAATTTACAAAAGTTAAAAAATAAGCATACACCTGTCTCCATAGGATAACATGGGTTAGAATTCCTATTACCCAAGTGTATGATTACTTCTCAGTCCTAACCTCAATTGTATTATTGTAATGATCTGTACATTTTATTTGAACATAGAATCAAAAAAAGTAAAACATAATCGCCCCCGCAGGTCTCGGGCCTCCTCGTGGCGGTGGGTGGTAACACAAGAGTGAAGTCCTCTATCTCTTGTGGCCAACACGAGACAGTGCGCAAGCACACGTCTCCCTGACGGAAATGGGGCAACCTGTTTGCCGTGGGTTGCGACCCGTGTCGGAGGATGAAGGGGTCCTGGTAGTTGAGTTGGTTGGGACTAAGTTGGTCCCTCCCATACAATACTCTACTTTGGCCTGGATTTCTCCTAGACGGGAGGCTGGATTGGCCTGGTCCAGTCAATCGGCTTGTCATGTTGTCATTAGGACTTCGGTCCTATTTGGCCATGGCTGATGGGTCAATCAAAGAAGGTTCTGACCACGTCTACATGCTGGCCATGTTTTTAATATGATTGCAGCTGTATTTCTTACCAAGCCTTCTACGAGTATATCCCCCATGTATCCCTGGGACTAGGGTACTGGGCGCAGCCCTACCCATATTAGTCCCCCTTGTTGGGCTCCTTGGTGGGTGGGGAGCATGGGGGATGAATCACAAAAATTCATATGGCTTACTCTCTTCCAAATTCACAGTCTCGACCAAAACGGCAGCGGTCATCCTCGGATGACTGTATCGACCCGGAACTTCTAAATCGACAAACGACAACACGAAAGTCAGAGTACCAACACAGATACATAGTGTTCAAACCATCGACCAGGCTATCTCCCTGCGCCATCTACAAGACCATACTTCAAGAAGTCGGTGAACCTGCAGAGACAACCTTGCAGAGAGATGGAACCGTCTTATTTAAGACCAGAAACGACGACCAGACTCGGAAACTCCTCAGGCTGACAGATATTGCAGGTACACCGGCAATAATCGAGCCACACCGGACTAATTCAAAGGGAGTGGTTTTCTCCTCCCTTAGCTACTTGAACTTTGACGAAGATTTACAGGAATGGTTTGAAACTTTCACTGATGTTATTCATTTTCATAGAATCCCCCAGAGGGATAATCGAGAACTTCTCATCCTGACTTTTTCAGACACAATTCTTCCTGAAAGCATTAAAGTTATATACCCAATCCAAGAAGGTGTTACAAATGTCAGCGTTTTGGTCATCTGAGCAAGTGGTGCCGACGGCAAGAAGTATGTGGCCATTGTGGATCCCAGGACCACATCCAATCAAAGGCAGAACCTTGTTTATCTCCTCCTCTTTGTGTCAACTGTAAGAAAGACCATCCCTCCTACAGCAAAACGTGTAAACAATGGACAAAAGAAAAAGAAATCCTCACATTGAAGGCAACCCACGCGATATCTTTTCCAGAGGCTAGAAGGATCGTGGACCAGCACTCAGGAATTCCCAGCTATAAGGACATGGCGGGAAATCCACAACCTCAACATCATCTAACACCAAGACGAAGGTTACAACTTGACGAACACAGCATTACAGAACACACCAAAGACACGCAGAAAACACAGATGACAATAACAGACACTCAGAGAGTACCAAGCCAAAACAACACCAAAGACAACAAACACCACAAAACGGTCTTCTTCCTGGGCAGATCTTCAAGTAACAAACCCCAAGGCTGGCACCACAACTCCTGAGGTAGAAATGGAAGATGAACGTCCTGTTGAAGCAGCCAATGAAGAAGAACAGGAAGACTCAGCTGATGGTGGGACTACGACAACTGACAACGAATCCATGGAAGCAGAAGATGAAGAGGAAGAAAAAGCAGAGGAAAAAAAGAATCCCCAGGAAGAAGGAAAAGGGGAGGGTCAAGAGAAAGTAAGGGAAGAACCTCCACCAGATGTGGAACCAGAAAGAAAGAAAGAACTGAACGAAAAGGAACGACAACACGTTAACAGAGGAACAAACAAGCCAGTACCTGAACAGATCACT
The DNA here is from genome assembly GCA_026936325.1 of Platynereis dumerilii. Taxonomy (NCBI): domain Eukaryota; kingdom Metazoa; phylum Annelida; class Polychaeta; order Phyllodocida; family Nereididae; genus Platynereis; species Platynereis dumerilii. The sequence continues at coordinate 376,232 of JAPTHN010000090.1, read as the reverse complement.
TACAGAGAATATCTTCACCGCTTCCTGCAAGGAAAAGTACCAACTGGTGACATTCAACGACCAAAGTTTGTAAAGAAATACCTTACAATGGCAATTGCACGTCTTACACCAATGGCTGGCTTTCCAAACATGGCCGAGAAACTGATGGAGCGAACTGGACAACAGCTGTGGAGTTGGCCAATAGACAGTCATACAACAAGACAAGACGTACTTGATTGGGTCACTCAGCATGATTTCACTGACGATTTTTATTGAATCCTTATTGTTTTGATTCAGCATGACTTCTTGGCTATTGCCTTAAAATTGATTCAAAAACAAATAAACACAGAGACAAAGACAGCAAAACCAAAATAACTAACAAAGAACAATCAAACTGAATTATTAACTCCCATGATGCAAAACGAGGATGTCTTTTTCTAAAAATCCATGTTGGTTTTTTGCATTGAAATTCAGTTTTTCGAAAAACCATTTTGAATCTAAAAAACCAATTTTGTCTGAAATTTTTTAGAGTGCATAACTCCGAAGTGAGAGGTATCACTCAGCATCACAGTGCTCCAGTATCTGAGGATTATTTTGATAAAGCTGAAAAACCAGTGGTATAACATTGTGTGCATTTATTTAAATACTATGAAATATTTACAAAAGCTTTATACTTGCATTTAACAATTAAAAGTACATTTATCATGGAAGAGTCAAACGCTTTTGCCATCTGGCCTTCATCAGTTTCCTTGAGGTGATATAATGGTCAATGATAACATACTGGCCATTGGATGCATAGTTATTGACACCTGGTAGATTAACACCTTTAATATGGCATTTATCCATCAGAATTCCTGTCGCTACATCTTCTAGTGGGAAATATTTATGGCTTGGCTTTGCGATTTGTGTTGCGGCACACCGAACAGCTTCGTAACTCAGGAGATAACCACTTCCAACGCAATAGAGTGGATACGGTTTCGTTAGATCCCAGTATGTTTCATTCACATACCATTTGTCAGTCTTATCCTGGATTGGATATCCTACCAGACAATTGCCGTACATTTTCCATACGTTTAAATAAGGTAGCTTCGCTTGTAATAAGGGTATGTTGATGAAGCAGTCATCATCTGCTTTCAATGTCCAGCTTGGTTTGTTTTTCATTCTAGTCACAATTGCGAACATGGCTGCTGTCTTGTACGGCAGTATGCTATCCATTTGCTTGTAACGTTCAGTCTGATTTATAAACACTATATCCTTGTAATAGTTACTTTCTAATGTAAAATCATAGCTGCTCTCTCCTATGATGAAACTATAGCACACCTTTTTACTCTTTTCTTTTAAGTAAGTCTCTCGTATCCCCTGCCGTAAGCTTCTGTTTTTGCTATATGAGTGAATACCGATATATAATCCTGAACATCCTTCTGGTACCGTGCCATAAACCCTTACAGCCGTTTTTCCAAACATAAAGACAAATTTGTTTATTGATGCCAAAAGTAGTCCTTTTAGTTTGTCCATGCCGCTTAAATCTTCAAGCATCTTACTCTCAAACGATGCTTTTTTGAAGATATCATTCTCTTGCACATTCTCTAATCCTGTGTTTTGCTTAGGTTTCTGTAAAGACCCTTCATTTTCATCATCAACTTTTATCGCTTGTGTATCTTTTTTCTTGTTGAAGAAGTCCGCTAATTTTTCTGCCTCGTCCCAAGAATTTTGTTGACGCCTCTTTAAATCTTCTATACCTTTCTGTCTCCTGGTGTCCGCTTTCATTTCTTGACCGTATATAATCTTTTCTGGTTTAGTGTCTTTGGGGGTTGTTACAATATTGTGAGGTGCTTCTGTTTGGTGAAAATTGTTAGCTAATTTTACTGATTTTCTGTTGATGTTCACAGACTTTACTCCATCTTCAATGTCACTGTATTTGGTTCCATCCTTGTTAGCATCCATTTTTAATTTGTTTTCGCCGTATTTTTCTAAAGACTCCTTGATCGTCTTTTTTGCATTATCTTTGCCGTTGATTGACTCCGCTATTTTCTCTGCCTCGTCCCAAGAAGACTGCTTTTGTTTCTTTAAATGTTCTAATAGTAGCCCTTGCCTTATGTTTATCTGTTTTTCTTGTGGAGAATGTTTCCTTTGGTCATTTGTATCATCAGCATTTTTAATTTCTTTCTTAGTACCATCAAAATTTGATACTTCATCATATTGAGTTGTTGTTGTTGGTGGTGATTGATGTGTTCGAGTTTCAGAATTTGAATTGCTGATGTCATCTCTTAAAACTCTGGTGCTGCCCTCTTGTGGAATTGTTTCTGATTTATCTACACTGCTCTCTGGGGCCTTGATTTTGATCTTTCCTTGTAGATATACTGCTTCGTGTTCTTCTCCGTCATCAATATCATCTTTTTCATAAGAGAAATCATCTTCATTACTATCGTCATTTCTTCTCTTCTGGGCGTGGAGTTGATCATGGGTCCTTTGGATTTCCTTTTCGGGTGGAGTGGCAATAACCACACTAGGTATAGCATCGTAATCCAGATCTCGGTTCGTTTTGTAGTTGTTACTGCCAATTTTAATTTCCGTAGGTTCGCGATCAAAGTCTGGCTTGATATCGATGTCCGTAGATTTGTATTCTTGGTCAACAGAAGAAGCATCAATTACATCTGATGAAGGCACCTCCTTTGCGATAACATGCAACTCATGTTTCATAGGCTTCTCTTCCAAGGCGGGTTTAAAATTCACAATAATCTTCGGAATTTCGGGTTCTTTTGTCCGACCTTCAAATTTCGTCACGCCAAGCACTGGATTAACTTTAAAATGCTTTGGTTTGTACATGAGGTCTTTATTTGTATCTATTGCATTGCTTATCTTATTTGTGTCAATTGTATTGTTCGGATTGTCTCCTTTCTTCATTGTTATGTAATACACCGCTGCACAAGTGATGAAGATGTGGCCAAGAAACAACGCTCGCAGGAAAAGTTTTTTTGATTGTCGTCTGTTCATGTTGCAAAGATGCATAGTCTGAAAATTGAGAAAAAAAAAGACATTATATAAATTTTCTCATTGTTGCTATTCAATTGTGTAGTCTAATGATATTACTAAGACTTAACATAAAATAATGATCACATTTAGTTTGTGCAACACAAAGAAAACGATGACACTTTGTGTCGAGAGCCATTTAACAAAAGTAGCAAAAGGACATGATCTTGTGAATTTTTGATAAGTGCACTGTTACTGTTTGTTTTTAAATTTGTGATGCAATTTAAACAAAACTATAATTTTAAATTATGACAATTTTGTGAACTAGTTCAATTGAACACTTGACTATCGTCTTTTTGATTTTTAACTTTTCTCTTAATTAAATTTTAAATTGTCTGCCTTGTAAAGATTTAAAATTTCTTACCTTCTGATTATTTTATTTTGCTTGATATTTCCTGGTACTTCAGGTAGATATTCCCTTGTATGAAAAATGGGTATTTCCTTTTGCTTTAGATTGATATATCCCGTTGCTCTATGTGGCAAATACCTGAGTGAGATAACTTGTAAAATTTTAAACTATACATGTTTACCACTTCCACATAATCATCACCTAATCATCATCTGGTGTTGTGAATATGATGTAGACTGAGGCCAGACCTAGTAGATTTTTAGCTTCAACTGAAGAGATATTCTGTCTACAAGTAAAATAATTGACTTTACCTACAATTTTTAATCAACTGGCATTATAAAAAATTGAAATTACAGCATTTTTGTCCTACTTACTACAGTCCTTAGAAAATGTACCTCGAGAAGATCCGAGAAGCTAAAGATCAATTATGTGTGGCCTAATGAAGTAGTATTTTGCACTGCAGGTGCGTAGACCTTTGAATTTAGTGAAAGAATTTTCTAAAGACGGGTTTAAATTCGGTGAGCAGCTGGTCGGGATTAAATTAATTTTTGTTCGCATTGAAATGGTGTTTGGTTTGATTGGTGTTGATTTGATGTTGAAAACAGGTGTAATATGTACTGTACTGCTTGAATATTTGATATTCACATGAATAGCTCATTGACGTACAATATTGATGGCTATTTCACAGTTCTGAATACATTAAGGGATATTAAATTATTTTTGTTGTTTTGGTGCACAGTGTCTGGTTTCGAAGATTACAGTACCTCCTGTAGCTGAACATTTCATTGGGTCAATGTTAAACACGCCCTAAAACTGCTTGTGAAAACAAGGATACTCATCCAATTAAATGAGAAGAAAACATTTTGTGGTCACGAATAACAATATTCGAGGCATGTGTGATCTAATGGCTGCTGATTTTTTTGCTCCACAAGTAGTTATGTATGGGTCAAATCTTTGGTAAGTATATTGTATGTGAACCCCACTCGGGTGTATTGAAATTGCATTGGCATTTTGTCTCACTTACTTATTGTCAAAGACTTCAATGACATGTAACTCAGTGTGCATTATCGAAGACTTTCATGACCCATATGACTCGGGTGTGCAGCATAGAAAATCGTTGGCCATTTGTATCCTACATACTTCAAATATTGTGTTTAAGGCCCAATATGTTTTCGTCTCATCTGATGAGAATACATACTTCCACAAGCAGTTTGGTTGAGTATGTTTAGCATTGACCCAATGTCAAAACATCTTTTTCATTAATTTAGGTTCAGTACTGAAAAGATTACAGTACCTGTTGAGCGAGTGTGGCTCCCTTGGTTGTAAAAGAAGACCAAAGACGAGAGCTGCCTCAAACTTTGGTCTGACAATGCAGGGATCAAGAGGATGATTTTGTGATAACATTCTTGTCTGCAGATGCATTGGCTTTTCTTGCCCGAAATTTAGCTTATAGGAAAGAGCTAGCGTCCAAAGGGAAAACCTAGTAAGTCACATTTAGGACATTCTCAGAAAATTGCCTCTTAAATTTCTGTCTGTGCAGTAAGAGATAGACTTACTGGGATTTGCCAGTGTCATTCTGGGGTAATGGGCCACTATTCGAGAATCTAAACTTAATAAATAAATAGAGCCCCCGCAGGTCTCGGGCCTCCCCGTGGCGGTGGGTGGTAACACTAAGGTGAAGACCTGTATCCTTAGTGGCCAACACGAGACAGTGCGCAAGCACACGTCTCCCCGACGGAAATGGGGCAACCTGTTTGCCGTGGGTTGCGACCCGTGTCGGAGGATGAAGGGGTCCTGGTAGTTGAGTTGGGTCGGCCTAAGTTGGCCCCTCCCATACAATACACTACTTTGGCCTGGATTTCTCCTAGACGGGAGGCTGGATTGGCCCGGTCCAGTCAATCGGCTTGTCATGTTGTCATTAGGACTTCGGTCCTACTTGGCCATGGCTGATGGGTCAATCAAAGAAGGTTCTGACCAAGTCTACATGCTGGCCATGTTTTTAATATGATTGCAGCTGTATCTCTTACCAAGCCTTCTACGAGTATATCCCCCATGTATCCCTGGACTAGGGTACTGGGCGCAGCCCTACCCATATTAGTCCCCCTTGTTGGGCTCCTTGGTGGGTGGGGAGCATGGGGGATGAACATCACAAATTCCTATGGCATACTCTCTTCCTAATTCACAGTCTCGACTAAAACGGCAGCGGTCATCCTCGGATGACTGTATCGACCCGGAACTTCTAAATACCGACACAGGTACATAGTGTTCAAACCAACTAACAGGCTATCTCCCTTCGCCATCTACAAGACCATACTTCAAGAAGTCGGCGAACCTGCAGAGACAACGTTACAGAGAGATGGAACTGTCCTATTTAAGACCAGAAACGACGACCAGACTTGGAAACTCCTTGGGCTGAAAGATGTTGCAGGTACACAGGCAATAATCGAGCCTCATCGGACCTTGAATACTTCCAAGGGAGTGGTTTTCTCCTCCCTTAGCTATTTAGACTCGGACGACGATTTACAAGAATGGTTTGAAACTTTTACTGATGTCATTCATTTTCATAGAATCCCACAGAGGGATAATCGGGAGCTTCTTATCTTGACTTTTTCAGACACGACTCTTCCAGAGAGCGTTAAAGTTATATGGGAGCAATGTAAGGTACGACCTTACATCCCCAATCCAAGAAGATGCTATAAATGTCAACGTTTTGGTCATCTGAGCAAGTGGTGCCGACGACAAGAAGTTTGTGGACATTGTGGATCCGAGGACCACGTTCAATCAAAGGAACAACCTTGCTCAGCCCCTCCTCTTTGTGTCAACTGTAAGGAGGATCATCCGTCTTACAGCAAAACTTGTAGACAGTGGACTAAGGAAAAAGATATCCTCACATTGAAGGCAACCCAAGCGATATCTTTTCCGGAGGCTAGAAGGATCGTGGACCAGCACTCAGCAATTCCCAGCTATGCGGACATAGCAGGATATCGACATCCTCATCAACGTGCGACACCAAGACGAAGACTACAACTTGAAGAACACAGCATCAACAGATCACACCAACAACACACAGAGAACCCAGAAGACACTAGCAGACACTCGGGAAGAACAAATGAAAAAACCACTCTAAAGACAACAAACACCACAAACCAGTCTACTCCCCGGGCGGACCTTGAAGAATCAAACACAACAGCTGGCACCACAACTCCTCCAGATACAGCAATGGAAGAAGAACATCCAAATGAAGCAGACACTGAAGAGGAACAGGAAGGATCAAATGATGGCGGGGACACGACACCCAGCAACGAATCCATGGAAGAAGAACAAGAGGAAGAGGAAGAACATGAAGAGGACCAAGGGGACTCACAGGAAGAAGAAAACGAAGAAGGACAAGAGGAAGAGGGAGAAGATGATCCAGGAAACCAAGAACAGCATGGAATGGACAAAAAGGAAACCAAACCTGTGGATGAAGGAAAAGACAGAGCACAAAACGATGACAACCAAACAGTCACAATCAAAGAGTATCTTTACTACTTCCTAGATGAAGAACCATCACCTGAAAATATTGAAAAATTCCGACCAACGTTTGTACGCAACTGGCTAGAACCGGCAGTGAAGCATCTTCAAATGTCTGGCTTTGGCAATGTGTCTCGGAAGCTGACTGAACGAACAAAACAGAAGTTGCACAGCTGGCATGAAGATACATATACAACCAAAAGAGAATTATTCAATTTAGTCACCACCTGCACCTTCACTGACGAGTTCTATGGAATCCTCAGTATTTTGGTCTTACATGACCATTTGTCTGTTGCTATGAAATTGATAAAAAAACAACGGACAACAGACAACATAACACAAAAAAGGAATAACTAAGTAGCAATCTAACAGAACTATACAGACAATTAGTACAAACATGATACAAAAAAAGAATACCTAACTACCAATCAAACAGGACTATAAAGACACTTAGTAAAAACCAAGTATGTCTCTAAATAGCCCAACAAGGTGCTGATGAGACGTAAAGCCCAAACACACACACACACACACAATAAATAAATAGAAACATGTCTTAGAAGTCCTATTTTGACCTGCCCCCGCAGGTCTCGTGCCTCCTCGTGGCGGTGGGTGGTAACACTAAGGTGAAGACCTCCTTAGTGGCCAACATGAGACAGTGCGCATGCACGCTGTGTCCCCTACCTTACAGGGGAATATCAATGAATATGTCATTTACCATGATTCCAAACCGGATCGTACGTCAACCGGGTTACTAAGGTGCGCGTCCCTCAGCGGGAAACCAGGCTGAGATAGAAAAATTTGCGACTGGACTACCACGATTTCCACGGACAAGACCATCCTCGGATGACTTGATTGACCCTGCCCGCCCCTCACACATGTCAAAAGATGAAAATTGCCTCGTGATAACTGGTACTGAAAAATCACTAGAGGATCTATCAGCAATCGCTGTGTACGAAATTGTTGCAGACATTTGTGACAACACAGTAGCAGATACAATAAAGCGTCAAGTCAATGGAACGTTTCTCATTCAACCACAGAATGACGCTCAAAGAGAGAAATTGACATTTGTCAAAGAAATAGCAAATACACGAGTCTCCATTGAACCTTTCCAAAAACCAGGCAAAGGCATTATCTTCTCGAAAGAGAGCAAGACATGCTCGGACTCACAACTCACAAAGTGGTTCCAAAAACATGGCATTACCCAATTCAAACGTTTGTCCCAACGAAATGGTAACAATGTACCCAAGAAAGTACCTGTAGCTTTTGAAAAGTGCAGAGTTTGCCCACTCTTTCATCGACCAAAACGCTGTTTCAATTGCCAATTGTATGGCCACGTCAGCACAACATGTAGACGGTTCACAGTTTGTGCCAATTGTGGTGATCGAGATCACACTCACACGAGAGACAAACCATGCTTCAGACCCTCGCATTGTGTCAATTGCAGAGGGGACCACCCTGCGTTTAGCCACAACTGTGAAGTCTTCAAGAGAGAAAAAGAAATTGTACAATTTCATATTGACACAGGATGTTCGTTTGCTGAAGCCAAGCGCATAGTTGAACAGGACATGGACAAAATTGACCAAGACACAGATTACTCAAGACCAGTACTACATTCGGCACCACGGAGAAAGATTCAACTTTTTGAGAACCTTTTCAAGGATGTCTTTCGGACTACGCCTTCACCAGACCAACCAAAGACCGGAGAAACTTAGATAGGAAGACCCACCTTCTCAGTGTTAGCTGAGAAGGATGGGAGACAAATCACTGGTTGAGAACTATACACCCGCGACAAGGATCGTGTCGCGGCAGTTTAGGGCCTATTCCCATCAAAAATAAAAATATGGGCTGGTAGGAAATGGTTTAAAATGTATTGTGTGCGATTTTCAGAATTTTCCTGTACTTTAAAGTGTCAAAATCGGCCGATTTTCAACAAAATTACCACTAAAAATGACAGAAGTTTTATGCTGAATGGAGGGAGGCTTTGTACAAGCAGATAACTGTTAATTAGAATGTTGTTCATAATTCAATTTTTCTGTTTGTGTTTTATGTTTTGAAATGAACAGCTTTGGACTGATACTTTTAGCAGTCAATCAAACTCAGTCAAGCATTTATCTGATTTGTGTGATTGGTTGCTTCAAATACACTTTGCTGAACAGTGATTGACTTTGACAAGTTCAGATCGCATATTGGTGGAATATACTTAATTCCAGCCCTCTTTATAGGCCTAAAGTGTTATTGTAATCAAGGTATATTTTAAAATATCTGATAGATTGGCTTTGATATAAAAATATATAGGGACCCATATGGATGGATACTTGGATAGACAGATAGATAGATAGATAGATAGATAGATAGATAGATAGAAATACAGATAGATCGATAGATAGATAGATAGATAGATAGATAGATAGATAGATACTGAAACCAAAGCAGGAAAGCACATTTTAATTTAATTTATGCTTTTAAAAAAAAAAATTTCACAAGTGTTGAACTACCACATATTCTGATATTTTTTACAAATGACAAACAGAAATACATGATCCCGCCCACTGTTCGAAATCTTGACTGCTCTTTGTGTTTAAAACACCTCAGGACTGGCAACAAAACCAGATGACTGCTTATGTTGCTTTCTGTTTACAACTTTGCAGATTACAGTTTTGCGTTTGTATTCTTGTTTGATTGTTTTTTATTATCACTTATTGCTTGCAAAGATTTTCATGAGTGCTCAGCAAAGGTAATGTCCTCAGTCTACGTTGCCTACAGCAACGTGAAGACATGTGACCTCGGTCTAGGGAGAAACTGTGAAATATCCTGAATCTGATTTACGTACACCACACAGTAAAAAGATTCAACAAAGTCAACCATCCTCTTCTTATGCTCCACGGACAAAAATGTCACCACAACAACCAAAGAAGAAAGAAACAGCTCCACCGAGAAAAATGTCACTACAACAAACGAAAAAGAAAGAAACAGCTGCTGAGTACAAGAAACCATCCAAAACAGTAAATCAAGACAGCTCAACAGACCAACGATTTCCTCACATAGACAAGAGAAAAATGACAAGCACCAAAAAAGCACCCGTCACATCTAACAGACTTAACATATCAAGAACCTTGACACAAACCAAGTATGTCTCTAAATAGCCCACTCAGGTGCTGATGAGACGTAAAAAAACCAACTCACTCACTCACTCCTATTTTGACCTTGACTCAATTTGGCCCAAAATGTGACTTACTAGGTTTTCCCTTTGGACACTAGCGAGGTCTTCTATATTATTCATATGGTTGTGGTTATCCAAAATTATAAATAAAAAGACAGAAATGCCATGTTGTTTTAAATTTGCAATTTTATATTTCATAAAACTAAACAACATGCATATAAAAAATTTATATAATGTATAGCCAGACAACATTTTAAACAAAATTTGAAAGTAACTTTTTAAAATGTCTCTTAAACGTTGTACATCAAACTTGCATTCATAAATTATTATTATACGATTGTTCTACTACTTTTGTTCATAATCATAAAGACTAGTTCACACACATGTTTTTTATGTGTAAAAAAATACAAATAATCATAGATATTCTTTCTAGGATCAGTCATACACATGTATGAAGAAAATCTTTAAATATCATTAAAATGATTGATTTTAGACAGAAGAGAATTGCTGTACAATATATTGGAAAAGTTGCTATGAGACGTCACCAGAAAACATGAGAGTTGTAACAAGACATAATCAGAAAGCATGTTACGAGACATTAAAAAACTTGGTGATTCACACAATTAAGATTTCTTTTTATGTATGTCTTTTAAAATCAATGTACATGAGGAAAATTTGCAAGCGTTATGAGACATGCATGCCGTATAACATATGACATCAACATACGCAAATATGGTAAACGAGTACTCTCTAATTACGTTTGCATTTAGCGATGATTCATAAAGAAATTAAGAGAGCTATGTGACAGCAATTATGAACAGCAGAATATACCAGCCTTAATCTGACATGCCTCAAATTTTGGCCATGAGACATTAAAATACAATTTAATTGACTATGAATCATAAGGAATAATTCGGTAAATTACAAAAACGCCCTCAAATTTGAAGATGCGACACCAGAAATTTAATCTATGAAATTTTACACTGCTGGAAATTCCTGTTGAATAAACAGTTCTATTACGTAAATTATATGGTCGAATCTTTTTAGAGGTGGCAGGTTGCGGTGCTCCGGAAAATGTAATTTTCTTGTTTTCAATTTGCAAACTGGCTTTGCCACGTGATTGACAGTTTTCTGTTGAAAGTTAAATTTGAAACTGTTTGGGCCGCTAATCCGCAAACAGCTCTAAGTACTTTTTAGTTGACTTGGTATCATAGTATGAACCATGTGGAATAATTCAGAAAATTACAAAAACATCTGCAAATTTGAAGATACAACTCAAGAAATTTAGCTACACTGTATGAGGCATAACACTGTTGGAATTCCAGTGGAATAAACAGTTTCGCTTGTTACATTATACAGACAAATCCCATTCAGAGCAAAACTGTGAGGGTTTAGCTTTATTAAAGTTATTTATAATTATGTGGTTTACAGCTTTTCAGTTTGAATCATTAACTGAGGCGTTGTTTGTCAATGAACTTAATTGACAAACTGTAACAAACCTTAAAAACTTACAATAGACTGTTTTCTTTACGGATTTTTTTTTCAAAAGTGCTGGTCCACTGTCCTTTAATTGTAAAATCTGCTGAAATTCTGAGAGAGTATATTAAATTTAATTATTTCTTAATTATTTAAATTAGTATATCAGTACAGGTTCAAGTCTGAAGAATAGGTCAGATTCTGAGAGTGAGACCCACTTTTTTGTCTTTCATCGACAGCTCCGTATGAGCGATTAGTAAGGAACATTGTGCTGCCGGTCCAGATGGGTTCTCTCTTGTGTCTGATTGTAGTGATGGCTATTTTAAGGCCAAATGTGATGCAAGATGTTATTAAGGCGATGGTAGATATGATAGTCACTGAAGAAAATCCATTCCAGTTGTTTATAACGCTACCGCATAAGCCAATGATGAATGCTATGTATCCCGCGAAACTATACCTTGAATACTTGTCCAGCATGAAGGTGTCGACACAAAAAAATCCTACGATAGTCACGAGCAAAAAGCCGATGGTTCCAACTCCTGCGAGATGATCAGCGACTCCGAAACCATAAACGAGTACAGCATCAAAACTTAGTAGCGTCAGGTACAAAAACCAGGTGGCATACAGATCTAGAGCATTGTGCAAAGTCATTCTGCACAGCCATATTTCTCTTGTTGCCTCCTCGCGTTGAAGTATTAACCCTCGAGCGAACATTCTACGTAATGCTATAAGCATCGTCACAAACAGAACTGACGTCGTCAGTAAACTTAGCATAAATGTCCACGTTGTATTCCCAGTGTCCACCACAAACAGCCAAACTATATTTAGTGCCATGCTTAAACACAAGAGGGCATAAATGTTCCATGTGACATGCCCTGGTGCAATGTAAAGGTAACCATAAGAAGTAAACCGAAATATTGTTGTAAACATGTATCCGTAGGTGGCCAACAGCCAAGCGAAGATGAGAAACCATATTGTGAAATACGTCCACTCAGGTGGGGTTAGACTTGTACGATGTGACGCAATCACTTCCAGGGTGTTGTTCGAAAAGACGTCTGAAATCAAAGGGAGAAATGGTTGTCATTATGTTGGCATCTTTACCATGGAAGTGTTAATAGAATGGATGATTAAACCAGTCCTGTCAAATGGTTACCCACCACAGAGGAAAACAATAAAAAGATTATTTTGCAATATAGATTATCTGTGACTGTTTCTAAATCCATTTGCCATTGAATATTTCCTCAGCTGTGAGCAACCCTTTCTCCCTTTTAAAAATTTGAAATGGTGCGCCGCTACCGAGAGCTCCCCCGACGAAAATTTTCCATTTCAATCACTGATTCAATTGCAATTTATAAAAAATTTTGAAACTGATGTGTTTTTTCTGCTTTTCAGTTATTACATCTGGGCATTTCTTTCAGCAGGTTTGTTTACTTACGTTGCCTAGCAGCGGCAAGTGGACCATGGCTGATGAACGTCAAGATGGCCGTCACAACAAACATGATGGCTGACGTAACGAGAACCGCAATATGGCTGCGTTTGTGAGTGTCTTCCATTCCCAACATCTTGGAGGATTCTTGAAAACAAATTAAATTGTTATGCAATATGTGATTAGGTCAATAATAGAGCTGGGGATGTGCTGATTCTTAGTAATTTCATACCAGATGAATGATTGGGCTTTACATCCTGTGTTTGTACACTTGGAAGGCGAATTAGGACAGGAGGAGGACACAGCAATGAGGCAAAGGATGATGGAAACTGCTGTCCAACATGAGTCCAGGTGGTCCGGTCCGGCCAGAGCGGGAATCCAACCCAGGTCCCTGCGATTGGCTGCCCCGGAGCAAGGGATGATGGGATTGATAGATAGATGTGTGGCTCATTAGATTATTTGTAGATATAAATGGAGTGTTAATACAAACTTGTTCAAATTCACCACGCAAATTTTGTCTGAAAACATAATTTTCTTCCTGATGCGAGTCCATCATACTCTCATGCCTTATTTCCTACCCTAAGCCTGAGGGAAAAATATTTGGGGTTAACCAGGGAGAAAATGTCCTCAGACATGAAATAAATATGTGACATACAGGTTGTTTTTGGCCAATTTTCAGCTGGACTAAGGCTCGTGATGTTTGTTAGTCCAGCATGACCTGACTTGTTTGTTTCAAGCCTGTTTCCATGCACATTCGAGAATCATGAGACCAACAAATTGTGTAAATTATAGGCTTGGTTGTTTGGTTAGAAATAAAACTTGTTCATGTAGGCTAAATGTGTGGCACCATATTTTACTTCACCAAGCCGACCATGTGGCTGGCTGAGAAATTGTGTCGATGGATGGATGATTGTTGTGTTTTACGTCCTGTATTTATGCTCTTGGTAGGCTAATTGGGACAAGAGCAGGACACTGCGATTAGGCGAAGGACACTTGAAACTGCTATCCACGATGCGCTCAACTACGCGGAAAGAGCTGGATTCGAACCCTGGATCTAGTGATTGGAAGACAATGGAATCCAGAATGCTTTCAGTGGGAGGGTTATTGCAGAAGTAGCAAACTGGGCTGCTGATCACTGGGTCCCGGGTTCGATACCTGCTCCGGTAAGGTCACACGGAATTAGGTTGGACAGCACTTTCAGTCATCCTTACCCTCATTGCTGTGTCCCTCATGTAATAAATTAGCCTACCAAGTGTATAAATACAGCATGTAAAACCCAAATCATCCATTCATCCATCAGGAGCATTTTATGTACCAGTATTATAAGTTTATAACTACTCACATGTTAGTCCAAATTCCTCTGGAAGATCACAAGACAAGCTTTCCAATTAAGTTTTCTCCCCTTGGTCCACAAAAAACTGTTCCACTTGGTTGGTTTTATTCGTTGCCTCCTTGTCCTTGGTCAAAGTTCACAAACTGAAGAAATGTAAAATACATGTTGAATAAAGTTCTGTTCATCTTGGTTTTTGTAAGTGGTTATAAATCATTAAAATTGCATTGGAACCGAGGGTTAAATGTCAGTCCAACTGCTTTTATGATATAATTTGTTTGAGGATTTTTTTTTTTTTTACTTAATTTTAATAAATAAAACAACTTAAATACCTTCGTGTACATTTTATGTCTGATATGTCCAAGTCACGATTGTGGTATATGTTTCTCAAGAAATATGGTTTTAAATATTAGTCACAAATTAAACCATACACAAAATTTATATCTTACTTTTTGCTTGTCTGGAGCTTTAACAAAATAGTGTTTATATTATCAATCCAATCAATTATAGCTCTTTGGCATGGCAGCAGGATGTTTGGCTGTGTCCTGTACCTGTGTGATAGTTATATATCTTCTAAAGTTAAGTAAACAGCAGTTAATGAGTCATGGCCCAAAAATATCTAGAGGTGAATGATTTTGCAATGATTATAAAACTTTTTTTTTGGTTGTGTAACATGTTTTATGATGTGCTTTAAATGTTTGTCAACATACTATACAATGATGTGTAGTTAGTCAGCTATAGGTTGGTTGGTAGGAATTTAAGGTTTGATGGATGGATGTTTGGGGCTTTACGTCCTGTATTTATGCACTTGGTAGGCTAATTAGGACAGGGGAGGACACGGCAATGAGGCAAAGGATGATTGAAACAGCCATCCAACATAGGCCCAGGTGACCGGCAAGAGCTGGATTAGAACCCTGGACCCAGCAATTGGCAGTCCAGCACGCTACCACCAGACCAAACCTCCCCACTTAGGAATTTAGGTAGTAAGATCTGTAGGTAGGTAGCCTATTGTACAATGGTTGTGAACAGTAATAGGAGAATTAAGTTAAACCTATAAATTTTACACCATGCATCATTGAGAATAGCTTATCAGGCCAAATTTCACCAAAGAATTCCCTCAAAGCTAATCTTTTTCAGTTCCTTTAAATTTTTCAGCTCCTTTAAATTTGAGTAAAACTCGAATTAAAGAGAAACAGTGGAACGCATTCAACTGTCTGCAATCAGAGACTGGCTGGATTAATGAATATCCCAAAAGATGAGCAGATGGCGTTTATCCATTGGGATTATTGATTCCTTTACGATTATATTCGGGTCATGTGAGATGATCAACTTTTTTTTGGCCTGTCATTTTTGCCATTCAACTCCCTTTTTATGGAATGTTCTGTTTAACAAACAAATTGTTATTCTATATAAAATATCCTGAAGTACTGAGTTTTATTAATTGTATATTGTTCACACTGAACTTGGTATGGACAACTGTCGAGGCAGTTTGATGGTAGGGTCAATGGATATAGATGGATATTTTACAACCAAAAGTTCATCCAATATTTGGCCTACCTTGTTTTGACACTTGTTTGTTGGTCAAATCACTTTCAAGTTAGGCAACTACCTGTCATTGCTATGAGATACTTTTAGATAAGAGAATCAGATGTGTAGATCGTTATTAGATTAACATTCTATTTAATGTATATTCATTCTTTGAAGATGCCTTCAACATTCTATCAGAGATTTTAAAAGATGTTTTAATATTGAATATCGTTAGTACATGTATTGCATATAATATTCCCCATAGATTATACACTTTATAAAGTTTTATAAAATGTATACAATTATTTAGAAATTGCAAATGACTGACCTGAAAAGCTGGTCCTGTGACTTTCATGCTGTCTGGGTTGATTGTGAACCACCAAACCATGTGACTGGGTAGAAGCTCCAATCTATAAATAGATCCTCCATGATTCATGTGCAATTATATTGTGGCATTTAAAGTCATGAAAATGCTTTAAGGAATGTAAACAAACTACAAAAGTTATGAAAACTATTAATTATGACTTTCAGACCTAAGATTATGATTAAAATACTGGTATGTTATTATAATGGACATATTTAAGAAGAAACATTTAGGAAATTATTGATGATTTTTAAAAAGTCCAGGGCTTGATTTAAAAATGAAAGATACCTGCAGTATAAATAAATAAACGCAGATTAAAAGTTAAAATTTATTTCAGGACAAACTTTTCATCAGTGTCAATGTAGGATTGTAAGGCTACCAGTTACTTATAAATAAAATGAAATATATTATTGTTTGAAAGTGCACAGGTCAGCAAATGAGAAAAAATTAAGGTCCTTTGTGCATTTTACCAACATTACAAACAAAACTGTTGATTAAGTTGTATCGGCATTGTTGAAAATTGTAGTGATCATTATTAATGGCAAAGCATTTTATTTAGTTTTTATGATGCTTGCCATTTTACATGACTTGCTAAGTAGATGATATAGTGTATATATATCAGTTAAATTTTTCTTTGAATGTATTCCAAATGCAGACACATTTTATCACAATCAGTAGGAATGAATCTTGAAAATTATGGAAAGCAATGAAATATGTTATAAAGAGACAATGCTCATGAAAATGAAGAGCAATCAAAGAAGAAGCTATCTTTGATTGTTGATTTTATAATATTTCTGCTTCAAAAACGAAGAAAACACTCTTAGAATATAGTACAAAGAGGAGGTCAGGTCACAAGCCTGGGGTCACAAGGTCAGATAACAAAGTTAGAACAGGTCCTTTAAAAGTTAATATGATGGAATTTGAAATAGGGGAATTGATAGAATGAAATATGAAAGTTAAGAATTGAATAAAGTATATAAACTTATAGTGATTTTAACTGCTCTACAGTGTGTCTTCAAGTCATATAATGGAAAATTGAAATGAAGATAAATATATATGATATATAAACTGCTTACCTTAAATGTTATGTTGGCATATAGGTCAGTGGATTCTTATCCATAGTGACAGGTAGTTAGATCTTCAGTTGTTTGTTGTAGTACTTTTCTGTAATGCTTGCACAGATTTATGCGGGCCAGATAAATACAATGGTGGTATCATATTCGTGTGTATATAGGGCATCTTGATAGTATATTTATAAGTAGGTTTGAAAATGTTTTATTTAGTGCAAGATTACTATAAAATGTAGTATTGTTATTGCATGCCATGACAAAGCAGTGTTTTTGTGCTTACTTATATTGTATACCTGTAGAATAGTACTTAGAATGCTAGTATGCATATAAGGGGGATTAAATGCCTATTCATTCATACGATTTTGAAGTGGTACAGTAAGAGAAATAAATGTTTAACCCCTTCAGATTTTTCCCATTTTGAATATTTTTAACTTCAGACTATCATTTACAATTTGCAATATCCCTGTTCTCGAAATTCTGACTACGAACCATTGGCTACATCAGGAATCTCCTGTTGCTAAATCACTGTACCAAAACCAGTAGATGTCAGCTATGTCATTTGAGTTGTATTAACCTGCCCCCATGTGGATTTATCTGAAATCCCAAGCGTTGATTTAACGCCATTTTGCCAGACCCAATCTTACCAATCTTCCAACATTTCCCTTAGTTCTTTCTTAATATGAAATATTCTTTTCACAAAATTTGTTTTTCTCTTCCGTTAGTTGTTCTTGAGTGACCAGATTTTTTTGTTTTTACACAGTGAGCACCATAAATTATTTCACCCTTTCTCCTATAAACCGGTTTACTGAATATTGATGGATCAAATTATGCATCAGAATAAAATTTGCCAGAATGATGGTTCATTTTTTAATGGAGTTACTTTCCAATAACAACCATTGAAGGTCCAGTCATTGTGCAGTGAACTGTCTTCTGTTAAATTGAAGGCACCATCATAATTTTGGTAGGTTGAACTCATTCATGCTGTTCACTGCATAAGCCTTATTTTATGGACAAAAACTATTTTCCCAGTCACATGATAACTTGTTTCTGAAAATGTTTCTGTTAATTCTTTCTTTTAATGTTTTTGCCTTTTTCTTTAATTTAGTGTCCCATTTGATGAGGAAAAATGTCCTGAGTCACTGGTGAAGTATTTTCTGGTGGTTGTCTTCCACCAGTACCCCATAAGCATGGGGTACTGCTTCCACTAATGTAAATGTTGAGCTGTATTGAGATTAAATTTTGATATTTTCGGAGTGTTACTGTTCGACAGAAAAATACTATTTGCATACTTAATTTGAAAGTTTCTTAAACTAGAATTTAATTTGGAGGACCCTTTACTTTATTAACCCTGCGCATCTTTATAAAATCTCAATTGTCAAGATGTCGCTTTGGTTCACAGTGTTTAAGTTGCGAAAACTTCAAACTTGATGTTAGAGAAAATGTCACTGCAATTCTAGTTTAAAAAGTGCATAGTTAGGAGACTTGCAAAGATTAAAACAGGGGATTGTAATTGGATTGTTAGGAAAGATTAAATATAATTTGTATTTGCAAGGATTAGAAGGATTAATTTTGCAAAGATTAAAAAAGGGATTTAGATAACTGCAAACTATATAATGAAGTTTTAAAATCTAAAGTAAGAAAAGGATTTGATGAAGAGGAATAGAAGATTAACAAAATAAAGAAGTCAGATAAGAAAGATTTAAAATCAAAACAATTAAGAAGCCCAAAGCCGTAGATATAGAAGAATTATGACTCCCAAACTAAAAGATACTTTAAAAAAGATTTTAGACAAACTTAGATCTCATATTTTAAGAAAACTAATCAATTGAAAAAGAGCTAGCTATAATTACTTACTTCCAAACTATTATTAACAAATATAAGAGGAAAAGAGGAAAGAAGAAATAGAAACTTTAGATAATTAGAAATAAGAAATTATAAGGAAATAACAGAATAAGAGAAAAGAATAAGAGAAAAGAGATATAGAAAAGATAAAAAGAGCAAACCATATCTGTAAGAAATCTCTAGATAACAAACTTATAAACTCAAAGTTCTTACCATTTTCTTGCACATGGGATGTAATAATTCAAAAAGAAATTTGTTAATGAAATCTTGAATAGCATTCCAGTTTGCTTGTTTGTCATTTTTATATTATAACATGTTAGGTTATCATCAAATTTATGTCACACGGTTTAGTAATCTTGTAACATCTTAGGTTCTGTAATTTCTGATGTGCTATCATTCGTCAAAGAGAGTGGTTCTGCTAAGTAGAGGGTGAGCCACCTGAAAATATGAAGTTTTTCATTCTGGAAATTTGAGTATCATATGTGAAATTTTGATAACTTCCAAGCCAAAAAATTACAAGAAACATTAAAGAGATTTGTTTTTCACTCTGAAACTTAAATGTGTCAAATTTGAAATTTTGCTAAAACTGCCAAGCCAAATTTTTCATTACTTGCTTTTCTCAGATTGTTGCCCGTACATTCACAATGTAGTTCAGTTGATGAGAACTATAAACTGCAGACCTAGAAGTGGCTTACCCCCTGCTTCTTTGGCATACGTTTTTAGCCAATTCTGACTAACAAATGTAATTCCTTTACATTCTTACCAGTCCTTGTGAAGCTACCTTTCCTGGTGATGTGTCAACTGTTTTTATAAATTGTCTTATTTCTATAACTTCTCAAATAAAACTATCCCCTAGAAAGTGTCACATTTTCTAGAATATATATCTTTTTTAATATTTCAAATTTGTTGTCTCCTTTTACGAACATGCAAATCCACAAAAACGATACCTGGATTTGAGCACCGATTTTATTGAAACAGAGTTAAAATTGTATATAAAAACCATGATATAACAAGTATGCCTTCTCTTATCTAAAAAGAACAATTGAAATGTGATAAACCTTAAATTGAGCAAATAGGGTTTTGCATATATTATATACAGGACAATTATTAATAACAGTCAGCAAATTTGTCACGGAGGGTGGTATACAATAAATGACCTTTTTAGGTCATATGCAAATGTGACTACAGTGTGGGTCTTCGAACAACAATTTTTGTCAATTTTGAACAATTTTTTAGTGATTTCAACAAGTTTTGTGATTTTAACAATTTTCTGAGACTTAAATTTTTTGTGATTTCATTTTCCATAATGAATATATTGTCCGAAAGACAATTCCTTGAATTATACAATAATTTTGCAAATGTGCCTGATTTTAAAAGTACACAGAATGGTCGACAGAGCAATATATATTAGCGATACAATCATGTCAGTTGATTGCAAGCCGAAATGCCGATAATCTCAATATTACCATCAATACGACTGAAAAGTGACACCTAAGATTTGTAAAAAGTGCCGAAATGCCCATAAAATAACAATCAATGTGCCGAAATGGAAACACCAAACACTGATCAATTTAAAAACATTGTCTTGTACATGTCGTGAATGCAAATTGTCTCAAAATGGTTGCGAATTGTTTAAGCACTGGAATATGTTGCATGGCTGTAGTCACAAAAATGTGCAGTGTAACATCAAAACACGCCGGCCGACAACCAAGACCGACTTCAAGTTTGACACGTTAAAGTTTACTACACAAGATCATTAAAATCATGAAAGTCACAATCCAATGCAGTATGTTACAAGTTGTGGTGTTGTTGGAAACAATTAAACAATATATATATATATATATATAATGAACTACGTTAATGTAGTCCCTATAGTAGACCTATAGTAGACCTAAAGACTTAGTATAGACCGAAATGTGCTACGGAGAGAGGTTAATAATAAGGAAGCAAAAAATGGTTAATTACACATCATTTAGTCGGTAGGTATTTGTACACACCATGCAGAATTGAAAGACGAGTCTGAAAGAGATGACGGGCGCTGTCTTTGAGCCCAGTAAATGTAATGTAGTAGATCTTAGCAAAAAGGGAGAACTGTTTACGTGTGCTTGCTATATATTTACAATGGGTTGGCAGGCCTGCTTCGGGAGTTGTGCACAGATACTGGTGACGTCACTACACAAGTTAATGATGGAACTGCAGAAACTGATGACATCACTGCCCAAATTGGTGTTTTCATGGAATCATAATGGCATAAACTGATGATGTATCTGCATGAAATTGATACGTCACAACAAAAACCTGTGACATCATGTTCGGAATGGTTGATTTTGTTCATTAAATTTTTCAAATAGTCATAATGTTCTGTAAAGTTGTGATGCCATCTTGGCTGCTTTTTGTGCTGTCTCATTTCATCACCTTGTGCATTTGTCACCAATCCCTATTGCTACCCAGCGGCTGTCCCCAGTTAAAGTGGAAAAAGTCAAAAGTATTTACATAAAAACGACAGATTAGTCACAGTATAGAGAGAAAGATTTCAGAAAAATGCAGAAAATGTAATTTACAAGGATGAATAAGGCATCAATGCGCCCGTGGATGAATGTATGAAGTCACACGATAGTACCGCAGCAAAGTCATGCGGTGTAATCATGATGGTACACGACCTAACAAGGAATGAACTCCTTAAAACTAATGACTCGTATATATATCGCAAACTAGTTTTGGTGCTTAAAACAAATGTGTAAAAAGCTACTTAAAGTTTGAGCAAAAATGGAACCAAGAACAATCACAATATGGGATACCTGATCATCCTCCCTATCAAAGACCTTACTAAGGTCATAGGCCAAGCAAATTTGCATCACTGATTCAGTATGCATGTTGGAGATGTTAAACATCTGAACTTATACACGTGGCCTTAATCTCAAATCATAAATCAAAAACATTAGCATTTCTAAGGCACAATGTCAAAATCAATTAACAAGTTTCTAGAAATTCTAAAAACTAGAATGCAGTATATAGTAAAACATGTAAATAAAAGGCATAATATAACTACATAAAACTGTAACTACATAAGTTATGCATAAGTATCAATAAAGCAAAAACTGAGGAGATTTGCCTGTGCCTCAATGAGGAATATTTCAGGTACTGGGTTGACATGAATGCTTGGTCAAATAATTTTGTTGGCAATTAATGCATTCGTATATAATTTATATGCAATCATAAGCAAAACTGATGACAAATCAAGTGGTATTGCTTGGTTATATGATATGATATGGATAATATTTATTATAACCTATGCCTGAAAACTGTGGCAAGAATGTATTCAATATCAACTGTAGCTACTGGTGCTGGTAAAAATTGAGAAGTAAACCTCTCAAGCAAGTATGATTAGCCATTGAAGAAACAGTTGATATATGGAACATGAATTTCTCAGATTATAATAATTGGTATCAATAACAGTTTTAATTGATATATATTAATGGTGTCATCAATTTCGTTTTTCGAAACTTTGTTTCTGATAAATTTATGTCAGTGAAGCTACACTCATGTTTGCATTATGTTAATTTGCACTCATGTTTGCTGTCATATTAATTTTCGAATAGTTTTAGAAAGTGCGAAAAGTCACTTGTGTCAAATCGAATAGCTAATTTCTAGTCATCTAAATTATCAATGCTACGAATTCATTGTTTAAATGATGAAAACTATGTTTATCCATGCAAAGTAAAGATAAAAGAGTGCCAGGTTTATCTAGAGGGCAGCACTATATAGTTATTATAGTGGAGGGAAATTTAAAATGTAGAAACAGATAGAAACAGAGAGTAAACGAGATTTGAAACATATAAGACATTTTTTATGAAGTGCAAAGAAAAATATAGAACGAGATAATAAAGTCGTAATTAGGTGCCAAAGAAAATCACAAGATGGCACCACTAGTATGGAGGGAAATTCAAACACATGCAAAAGTCAAACCCAAAAGTTATTCGGTAAAAATGTAAAATGAAGAAACGCATTAAATTCAAGCATACCATGACGGTGAAGAAATCTGCAACATGAAAATGAATACTTAGTACACACATGACTGGTGAACGGTGAGCGTTAAAATCACAGGATGTATATATAACAATGTATATGAACAATTAACATATTATGAAGTTCGTCATGAAGCCCATTTACATTGCAAAGCTTATGTTTTAAAAAAACAGTGCTAGGAGGCTATTGCTAGAATTTGTTTGAATAATAGTGTAAACATTGCACATTATTCGTTCAATGCTTGACTGTAACAGCGACCATTAACGGTCCTGTACAAATACCCGGAGTTGATATGTGGACACTTGTCGAAAAATTCAAAGCATTTCTGGATGATATTACAAATAACATATGCTTGTATAACATCAAGGTAATAAATACAATCGATAGATAACAAAATGAACCTGATTTACATACCTTAAAATTGTAGCTCTTGTTGTACTATTTTTTCATGCAACACATTTTCTATACTCAACTTGATTGTCTGTAACCATGGCAACCCAGTTATTGTCACATGACCTCCTTAGTGTCTCAGGAAATATGTAACGACATGAAACTTTCTTTTTTGATTGATTCAAGTTGCAAAAGTTTTCACGTTCGATTCAAGTTAACACATGAGCTTGGGTCAAAAGCTGAGCAATCGTTATATCAGGACATCGGCATAATTTATCACCAATAAGTGAGTGCTATGCTATGTAATAACAGCTGATATCGTATGGTGATTATGCGAATTTAAGGAAAAAGAACGTTTTTAAAAAAGGCGAACCGTATACTAAAGTCTTAACAATTGAATCTCAAATTTTCATATCACGAAAGTCTTAACAACAACAGATTCTTGCTAGAATTAACACATTGTAATCTCAGTGATACAACAGCCAATAAAGCTCCTCAAAACATATGAATAGACTGAACTTTATGCATTTTGTTTGCATTGTAGTCATAATACAGTCAATGCAATAAGCTGAGCCTAACACAGGCATTTGCAGGGCAGCTCGGTAGCTTAATCTGGCATGTATAGTCACCAGCGTTTACCTTATAAATATCGTTTTGCCTGTCGGAACAGGATATTTGTGTGTTTTAGTTTCAGCCAAAGGAAACTTTGTGATACGAAATAATGATTTTTCATTATTCCTCAGCATTTTTCTTACCACAAAATTTTGACTTATTGTTCATAGTAAGTTCTCAAATTTGTATACTATGTACAAGAATGAAAAAGAATCTCAAAAGGGTGGGTTATGATACACGTATATACATACATTGATATATTGCCTATACGCAAGAATGTGGAATGTATTAATTTCTTAATTGTTATACCGTGGCCTCTTTAACTATCAGGGGTTCTTGTTTTTTCTCCCCGTCCGTCAGGGGCTGTTTTTCGTCGTTTTCTGACTGAGAGGCGATCGAGAAACGACGACCAGGCTTACGGTTGCGCACAGCATCCTTGAGCTGAGCATGAGTGTAGTAAATGTTAAAGTTGTTGGCGATGATAGGCACCGGAAGTCCAGTAGCCAAGATGCCCGTCAAGGCGCACATCGCCCCAACGACGTACCCGAGAGGTGACTTGGGGTACATATCGCCGTAACCCACAGTCGTGAGAGTAATAATGGCCCACCAGTAACCCTCCGGAATGGTTTGGAAAGTGTCCGTTACGAAAAACTCTGCGTAATAGATCACAACGGAAAAGATGAGAACAACTATGAACACAAAAATGACCAGCATGCCGAGCTCCTTACAACTGGCCTTTAGAGCGAGCAGCAAGATCTTGACCCCCGTGTAGTGACGAGCCAATCGCAAAACACGACAGATTCGCAACACGCGGAGCATCATTATCATGAAAAACAAGGGCAGGAGGTCCATGCTCATGCGCACTTCGTATATTAACATTATGTACCTAATCCACATGGGCAATACGCACAAAACATCTATGATGTTCATTATAGACTTCCAGAACTTAACTCGGTCTGGGGCTACGATAAACCTGATCACAAACTCAATGGTGAAGAAACACGTGCAAAAGGAGTCAATGTGCTCCAGGGCGGGATGGGGCTCTGTCGTCATCAAGAGCTCGATCTTCTTGTTGTCGCCGTATGGGGCTGTTGTCGGGGCGACGGTACGACTCATGGACAAATTGTTCTGCAGCGTCACATCAGCAAACCTGTAGGTGACTTCCGTGCTGTTGGTGTAGGGCCCACCAGTCGGAGGAGGTTCCGCCGGCTGGACATGGAGGTCATGTTCCTTGTGATCCGTTCTCTCGCTAGGAAAGGGAACCCGTAGACCAGGTACTGTCTCGATACACAGGATTCCAATAGAAGCCAGAACAAACAGAAGGAATATGACTGTCCATATCTGGAAAAATGAGAAACAAAAAGAACCGTCAGTTTTCGTTTCGACATTTATCATTCATGCTTTCAATAAAGTAAAGCAACACAAAAAATCAGTGCAACAACATTTTAAAAACTTCATCGCAAAAAGAAAAGTCATTTCTAGAGATATTGGAGGTACTAATCATGGCAGCACAAAATGGAAACATTCTATTGAAACAAAGTATTAATTTATTTATAGAGAAAATATTGAGAGAGCGAAATTGGACAGTCAACATTACTTTCTGAAATACAATAAACAAAGCAGTCGGTTCCAAAGTCAAGCTTTTGGAAAGAGAGGGAAAGAATTGAAAATCATGGCATCGTCAAATAACAAGCGTCTCCATCAGCACATCGAAAATCATCGTGCGAGTTAGACAACAACGTTAAAGATCATAGACAGAAAAGAAGAATGATGTCATCCATGTACCGAAAGAAATAGGACAATAAGATTTACGCATAAAAGTTAATGATGCATTTAAGACAACATAGTATGGCCACACTTCTTCTGAAACAATTTAAATCATCAGGCAGCTAAAAGTACAAATAATTTGTGATATTTAAGAAAAAGAAGAGATGTTAATCTATTAAATTATCATGTGAGATCCTAAATCAAGTGCTAGTGAAACATTGATTTTTCCGGTATCGTCCATATATCTGAAAATCTGGATTGATGTAGTCAATGAGTACACTTAAAAAATGTCGGGACAAAATTGGTTTTTTAGATTCAAAATGTTTTTTTTTAAACCAAATTTCAATGCAAAAAACCAACATGGATTTTTTTAAAAACCAATTTTGTCTGAATTTTTTTGGAGTGAATGAGTAGCAAAACTTGTCAGCTTTGGAAGATAGTAGACAGTTATATAAAGCAGGAAATACATCATAAATTTATATTGGGGCACTATTAGTGTTTAAAAAAGCGGCGTCAGTTACAATGAATTGTCAGGTTTGTGATAATGTATTACATAAAATTTACAGTCTGTCACTTTGATATAGAAAAATTAGGACCAGTCTGCTGTGAATAATGCACTTCTTAACTCATGATGGACGATGAAGTGTCATCTTCTCTACTTTAAACATGGGAAACATGGAGGCTGTTTGATTAGTCATGATCAAGAGAAGGCCATTTGACTTGTCATTACTGATTTTAGAGTGAAAATCAGAGTCATAATCCTTTCGTTTGCTGTCACCAGCAAGCGGGATAAGTCTCCTTAAATCAAATTAACATTGAAAGTATTGGGTATGATCATGACAAATCATCAACATGATGACACACGAAGTGCCATTTTCGCAGTGCAACAGTCCACTTTTATTCTACATGAAAGCGACAGACTGTAAGGAATGGATCTTTCTCCGTTTAGGATGAACTTCCTGAGATGAACATCTGAAAGTGGAATGCCGTTTTAATGAATTTTTTTCAGTTGCTGGGTTAGTCCTTGTAGGAATTCTTTGATGATGTGTACTTGAAGAGATTTTGTCGTGGTTGTCCGTAGCTGGAAAAAACTTTGATTTTACACGGATGCCAAATTTTCACTCATCTGACTTATGTTCTTCAATTAATGCATTTTGTAATTGTCATAGTTAATGGATAAAGAACATTGATGTTATCTTCCTTGTATGTGTATATACATGTTTTTAATTTAAAGTTTGTTTGAGCGACCACATTACGGAGTGTCAGCTCACAATGACACTCTGATGCTTTGATGATGTCAATGTTTCGCTTTTAAACAACAATTTCTTCTTTTCTAATTAAAATATAACCCAATATTAACAATGTGCGAATGTCAATTTTAACTACAATGTCTTTTCTGAACACATAACACAATATTAACAACATCAGAATACATCGTCAATTCATTTCTGCTAAACAACAATTTCTCCTTTGTCTCTAACAGTATAAGCCAATATTAAAGGAACAATACATGTTGGCAATGCTCTATGGGTAGCTGTAGTGTTTTACTTGTTGGTCTAAAGTGTCTCTTGTGCAACCTAAGGGCCCATGATTCCTTCTTATGGCAAGGTGGATATGCCACTTTATGGTGTTGGGCTAAACCTGCATTTTGTACACAAGTCATGTCTCTCTGTGCTAAACCTAGACAGGAACAAATTGCTCTTATGAAAAGCTGCCAAATTGCATTAGTCTTCTGATTGTATTGGTTCCGAGGTGTCCGAAGCCGGCACACTGTGTAGCGGCTAACTCGTTTAGTTTTAACACGTCGTTACTGGTCGTGGCTGCTGTGTCATTCATGTTTCGAGAAGTACAAGAAATAGAATTGACTCGTTGTAGTGATGTTGTACCTTGCTCTGGGCTAAAGGGGCTAAAGGGTCACCCCTACCCTGGGCCAAGGTTTGGGTGCTTCAGAATATTACAGGAACTTTGGGGAATAGCTCTGGAAATAGTAGGTTCTTCTTATAGTAATACAGTGGTAAGACCAACTCGCTTTATGTGACCGCCTTCCTCCTGCAATAAGTAGGATTTTTAGTGTATTTTGCACCCTGACGAGATACCATACCCCCACGAGAGAAAGCTTCATGACTGCAGAAGGGGCAGTCTCATAACATTGGGACCACTGTATATATGTTCTCGCTGTTTTTAGTGCGTAAAGTATTTTGCCAACGCCCTTGAAGTGTGTGTATAATTGTATTGTATATAATGACATAATTGAGAAGTACATTTTTGAAAGTTGTCGGTCCTGTAACTTAATGTAATTAACATCAAAGTTATTCATGACATTCATGAAACCTGTCGATCTACATGTGTGAAGTCTGCAATAATGAGAGCAATCAAGCATATGTCATGCAATGTGGGGTAAAGCAATGAATAGAGCAATCAAGCAACGTGTCACAATCATGCTGGACCTATGACTGATATAGAATATGACATGCTAGATACTTGCAACACCATACAATGTATTTGTATTTATGTGATCTTTTTCAGCTATCAAGACGTCAGTCCTAATTTAAAATGACATCATAATTGTTCAGCCTTTCAACATTATGCGATCTTGACCAACACATGTTACACAATAGTTCAGATATGCAAATGTCTGACATCTATAAACATTAAATTTGACTTATGATATTGTGCAATCTTTATGGTAAGCCGACATAATGCAATCTTGACCAGCACTTGTTGCACAGTAGTTCAGCTATGCTAGTGTCTGACATCTGTGGTAATTTTGTGGCAGTTTGAAACATCTGTCGTAATCTTACATGCAATCTTTATGACCACAGTTGTTCAGCCGTGCAACATTATGCAATCTTGACCGACACATGTAACATGGCATTACAACGATGATATCGTAGTATACAAATTTATGCAATTTTCTGCAGTTATTAAAACATTAAATTTACATAGATCTGTAATGATCTAATGCAATCTTTATGACCATCATAGTTGTTCACTGGTGTGTTCAGCCATGCTACGTTATGCAATTTTGACCTAAACATGTAACACAGTAGTTCTACTATGCTGGGGTCTGACATCTGTGATAATTTTGTTGCAGCCATTGAAACATCTGTTGTAATCTTATATGCAATCTTTATAACCGTAGATGTTCAGCTATGAAAACATTATGCAATCCTGACCAACACGTGTAACATAGCTTTAAAACAATGATATCATAGTAAAACACAACAAATTTTCCTCAGCTATTGAAACATGAAATTGGCATCTGTTATGATCTTTATGACAATAGTTGTTCAGTGATATGTTTAGCCATGCCACATTAGCCTACATTATGCAATCTTTACCAACACGGCCTGACATCTGCGATAATTTTGTTGCAGCTATTGAAACATCTGTCGTAATCTTAATATGCAATCTTTATAACCATAGTTGTTCAGCCTTGCAACATTATGCAATCTTGACCAACACATGTAAGGTAGTGTTTTAAGAGACTCCAGTGTCTATAATGAAATAGCAGAGCAATAACTGGTCTATATTAATGCCCTCAAGCTTCAGTATGAATATTTTATCCTTCTATGTCAGGCCAGGAGCAGAGGTCTCTCCAACCTCTAATGCTGGCTTAATATAGCATTGCTAGGGCATAGAGGTGCTCCATAGGTCTTTACTTAGGGCCCTTGCTGGCTGTACAGATGCTTGATAGTGCCTTAAGGTATAAAGTAGGCTGGCACTGGGAAGGTTTTGTAAGCACTGCATTTTCTGTACAGGTTCTGCCTGGTAGTCAGTCAGGTGCAATAAATCAACTGTACAGTTTTTTTGCATTTTTTAACCACAACAATTTTTTTTCAATACGACACATTGTTCGATATAAAACAACCTGTCTAGTATTTGTATAGAATGATTAAAGCTAGGTGTTTGTATAATTTCTAAGATCCAGTATCTCTTTTATTATTGTTGGTATGGAATCCAAGGAGGGATGGGTTGGAAGTGCTCTAGGCTTACAATTCAGGATCCTGGGTTCAATTCAAGGCCACCTGTACCTGTGCAAGCTATGCTAGACAGCAATTTCAGTCATCCATTGCCTCATTATTGTGTCCATAATGCCGGATAGGAATCGAAAGCATCATTTTATAGAATTTTACTTTTTGCACTTTTCTTGACCAAACCACTGGTTATCTGGATATTGATCTACTATTTAAATTTGTATCTCAATAATTTATTTGTACTGAGATTGACTACTTCAAAATACAAATGACACTCCAGTCCTGGACCAGATCCTGCTTGAAAAAACTGAGTTCAAACCAAGGCCAGACATAACTGATTTTTAGCTTGTTGGATCTTTTCTAGACATTTTTTTTTTAGTTGGTCAGAAGAACAAAAAAGAAACTGTTAATTTTTTATTATGTCAATTAAATCAAAATCATGGGTAAGATCAATTTTGCTGTAGGCAGAAAATCGGTAAGTGGGTTTTTCCGAGATGCTAAAATTTATTATGTCTGGCCTCATTCTCTCTCCTGAAACTATTGCCTGCTCTGGTTTTATTCTGTGCACCAGAGCAGTTAGGCCCACTATAGAGGTGATCTTCCTCTTCTCCACTTTGGCTATCTGACAACATATATTGTTCCTTTTTTGTGTATGGGGGAAAGTATCTAATTTAAAGAATCATAAGATTTTTGTAAGATTTGTTTCATGTGTTATGTCCACTGAATAGTGTATACCTATCATATCAAAATTTTGTTGTCATTAATTCTTGGGACCGGTTTTTAGAGTTTTGATGGCTAATTTGTTTTTTAGCTTCACTTGAATCTTTTTAATGGCATTCGGTGGCTTTTTAATACCTTCTGTATGTAATATATTTCTGTCAACTTTCTACATTGCTATCAACTTTGTGATTTATTTTTCCCACTGCTAAATCTTCCGGATGATTGGTAAATCTGGTGATGGATTGATTGACAAATGTCTGGGACAGCCACTGTCAGCCAATAGAAAAGCAAGGGTCATGGATTTTTGTGTTGTGGAAAAAAATCGATTCATGGATTGGACATCTACAAGGTGGAGTGTTGCAGGTTTTTATCTGGGATTTTGTAGCATTTTTGTTGAGAATATTTTGTGTTCTGTTTATTGGAAATATTGGCTCAGTCTTGCCAGCTGCAGCTGCAGAACAAGTCTGTGTGTAACCTGATGAATTATCTATGAAGCAAAGATGCTAAGATATCAAGAATGGCTGCAGAACACAAAACAGTTTTTTTTCTGGTCTGCAGTCCCAGATGTTGCAGAGTTTTTCAAATAATGATCTTGTACTTTTTTTTGCACCAAGCAGATGTTCAAATCTGTGAATAACAAATTTCATATTTTGTGAATACTGAAAATATATTTCATTCTGACTGAAAATGTATTTTACAGGGCGCCAATCAACAAAAGCACTGACGGAATGTGTATTTCGATAGAATATTTTTCTCTCTGAAAGTACATTTTTACCAAGGACCTACATAGATTTGTAATCATTTATGCCACCACAGTTTTTCTCAATATTTGGTGAAAATCCATTTTGTGCAATAGTGTTTGACTTAAGGCTATATTGACGAGATGAGAGAGGGAGCAGGAGTCCTCAACATGTTACACATTTACCCCATGTGAGGTATCTTTTACTTGCCCAGCACAGACACTATAATACAAGGGGTCATCAATTTAATGTCTCATCTCAATGACATCCAGCTGGGAATTTGCTCATGAGGTACACTGAAAATTTCGGGTTCCCCAACTGGGGTTCAAACCCATGTAAGCGAAGGCCTTCAGCGGATCAGGTTTGCACCTCAACCACTCTGCCATCCAACTGCCCCATGTATAGTGTACCTGCCTTTAAACTAGAGCTTTGCGCTACATCATATAAATGGAGAACTGTGTTCTCTTTTTAAACCCTTTGATTCCTCCAGTACATGACATTGTCTCAAGTGATCGAAATAGACTGTATATCTTTAGAGTGTATATCTAAAGTTTTGACAAAAACTTCTGAACCAATGGCTTACATAGACCAAAGTACAAATCACACTATATGTTTCACTTTGTGTCAGGACATACCTTTGATTCTTGTCCTTCCTTTCTTTTGTAGAGCTTTGTCGCTTTTTTATATGGTTTTTATATTTTTTCTGTTGCACAAAGCCACAGATTGATATAGAGAGACTTCTAGTGTGTCTGATTCCGTGTATCTATATGGCTTAGAGTAGTAGCGGCGGCATATCTATGGCGTATCTGTGGTTCTTAGCGCCAGATCTGAGACTGACTTTTAATTGGATATGCCTAGCGGGCCTAATCCTCTTGTTCTCCTATACTGTGTAAGATATCTGTAGATACACCGCTATAGGCTCTATCAGAATGAAAGCCCCGCAGCAATGGGATCTTCTCTGCCACACAGGCTCTTGCCGGAGATCTATTGTAAACCACAAGAAGGTTTGATGTGGCATCTCAGCTGGGTAGCTTTTGGATGGGTTAAAATGGTGTTCCATTATTCCGTATATCCGTGTCTGCGCTGGGCTAGTAAAAGATCCCTGAAACGGGGTAAATATGAAACATGTTGTGGACTCCTGCTCTCTCTTCCATCTCATTAATCAACCCTCGTGAGCGGCCAGAACTGGGCTAAGAGGGCTGCACTTACCATATCTATCTGTATATCTGTCATGTACCAGTGTCTACGCTGAACCAGCCAAAACTTGCATAAGCTGATTTGAGGGATGTACCTTCTGTGATATCCACACTCTAAAAAATTTCAGACAAAATTGGTTTTTTAGATTCAAAATGGTTTTTTGAAAAATCAAATTTCAATGCAAAAAACCAACATGGATTTTTAAAAAAATCCATGTTGGTTTTGCATTGAAATTAGGTTTTTCAAAAAACCATTTTGAATCTAAAAAACCAATTTTGTCCAGACATTTTTTAGAGTGCATCTGTCTATCTATTATTTGGCTGGCTGTCCAGCTTTCTTTCTATCTATTGTTTGGGGCACTGAACTGATACATTTATACATTAAACAACATTGTCATGGGGTTTGTTCCACTAACCATACTTTTGTTTTGGTCTGCCTCACTGTTCTGTTTCATTCCTGTGTCAAGAATTTTAATATGAAGATAGTACTTAATCTAAGTGTACATTTCCATTCATCTCTACCGCAAATGCAGTCTTTCTGTTGAATTTGAACTTTGGACTAGCAAATTGATTTTTCGACCATTGTCAACTGAGTCTCTTCCATTCATTTATGAATTAACGATTTTTTGCTTCATACATCAGAGGCTATTTCACTTCTTTGGTAATTCTACCTGTTTCCTCTTGATACATTCCTATGTGGTGTGCATATGTCAGGAGACATTATGTCTCCCTGTTTTACGTCATGAGGATATTGCTCAAGGAGAATGTGTGTGTTTTTCTATATTCTGCATGTTCTGACAGAGCCTGAAAGAAATGCATCATGCCTTAGTATTCTTTGTGCAAAACAGCTGTGATTTTGGCTGGTATTTTATCAAAGAGATAAGTAAATGGGTCAAGTTCCTTCTTCTATATCTCTATACCAATTACGATGTTTGTTAATGGATAAAATCAGATTAAGAGCAAAAGAACAAATGAATTTGGAAATGCCATGGTATGGAAATGTGTATGTGGCATGTCGTTTACTGCATACAGATGGACATTAGGTACATTGTTCCCTAAAGAACTAACCTGACGGAGTACTCGTATTGATTAAGAACTTTAAAACTAAATGGATCGTTTAAAAAGTGGCATTCTTGTTCAAGATTGCGCTCTGCCTGATTGTCATAGTCCCTGCCTAATAAGTGCACAAATATGAGATGTAAATACCTATCAACCACCTTATGCCATTGGTAGATCCTTTTATGCCTGCATATAAACTAAGCATTTCAAGTGCATAAATACAGGACATAAAATCTCAATCATCAATTCATTTAGTTTGGATTCCTCAATTTGGTCTTGGAGATTGCAATGAACTGGTTTGGATGCTTCTAGCAGATGGATGGATGAATGATTGGGACTTTACGTCCTGTATTTATGCACTCACTGGGCTAATTAGGACAGGAAAAGGACAGAGGGTGATTGAAAATGCTGTCCGACATGAATTTGTATGTCTTAAGTGAACTGACCCGAGCTGGAATCAAACCCTGAGCTCAGCGATTGGAAGCCTAGAACTCTACAAACTTGGTAACATCCCCCCAATCCTCCCCCACATTCTAGTTGGGATTCGTCTATAAGACTGAAGGGGGAGGGTTGGTCTAGTCGTAGCAGTCTCGGCTGCCAATTGCTGGGTCCAGGGTTCGAATCCAGCTCTTTCCGGGTCACCTGCGGCAATTTTGGATGGCTGTTTCAGTCATCCTTCACCTCATTGCTGTGTCCTCCTCCTGTCATAATAAGCCTACCAAGTGTGTACATACAGGACGTAAAGCCCTAACCATCAATCCGTCCCAATCCGCCCCCACATTCTAGTTGTGATTCTTCTGTTAGTCGGAAACATGATAAACAATTGCCTCCTTCACTTATCTGTCAGACTCAGCAACACACCATGCAGACATCGATCAACTATATTAAACACTATCGGTGTAGTTAGCTGCTGTCACGTTTAATTAATTATTCATCGCTGAAGGGGGAAGATAGCGAAGTGTGAATCTTATACTCAAAGGCGATACTATTTATAGGAACACGCAAAGGCATTAATAGTTTTCATTGAAAAACAATGTATCATGCAAGTAAATGACATTGGGTTCCATTCTTTAAAATGATGTGCATATGGAATAGATAGATCTATAGATAATAGATAGACAGTTGATAGATAGATAGATGGAATTGCAAACAAATGTTTTAAAATGGAATCATTATTCAAGCACACTATGACTTAGTTATACTTGAGGGTCCATTACCAATTGATCTTGCTATCCATTTGGTTCCAATTTACCACTATATGTATGTACAGTGCAGTATTTGTTCATACCTTCCTTTTTATTTATCTACACCTAGCTCCTTGCCCACAGAGCCACATTTATCATGTTTTTCTGCTTCCGTGCTGTTTGACTTTGCTAATGCAGTTGTGTGGTATTTGGCGCGATGGACGAAAAAGGGCGCCAGTCAACAAAAGCACTGACCATCAATGGACGGCTCATTGCCGGAATTGACCGGGCAGAAGGGAAGTTTCACCATGGTAGCAAATAGAAAGAGCAGCTCAACTCAGAGTGAATGGAATGGTTCAGCTCAGAAAGTATGGTTCAGCTCAGAAAATATGGTGCAGCTCGCTCAGAAAATATGGTGCAGCTCAGAAAATATGGTGCAGTTCAGAAAATATGGTGCAGCTCAGAAAATATGGTGCAGCTCGCTCAGAAAATATGGTGCAGCTCAGAAAATATGGTGCAGCAGAGAAAATATGTTGTGGCCCAGAAAAATAAAGAGTAACTCAGCTTTGAAATAATGGTTTACTTCAAAAAGAATGGTTCACAGCAGAGAGACTGGTTCTGGTCAGAAAGTGCAATGAAGCCCTCAAAGAATATATATATAAATTTTATTCGACATTCAAATATCAAAAATGATACATATGTCAGGCAAAAGCAATTAGGAAAAACCTAGGCTAAATTTGTAATAAATACATAGAATACACATCAATATATCGACAAAGTTCACATACATACAATACATACAAAATATAAAATAATTGTAGTTTTTAAGTTAATCCTGGTTCCAGCCACCCAGTTAGTCGAATAATTAAAAAAAATATATATAGATATATATATATACATTTTTAATCAATGTTTATCAGGTCCTGTACTTCAGATACATATATTATATAGCATTATAAATCTTGTTCATTGACCATTAAATACATAATAACTAAACTATTTAGGAGAGTTAAAAGAATGATTCAGCTCAGAAAGAATGTTCACTCTAATAATGATTCAGCCCCAGAAGGAATGGTTCACTGAAGAGAGCAAGACTGGTTCGAAAGTACAATAAAGCCCAGAAAGAATGGTTCAACCCAGAAGGAATGATTTACATTGGAGAGAATGGTCCAGCTCAGAAAATATTCACTCGGGAAAGAATGGTTCAGCGCAGAAAGATTGGTTCAGCCAATTAAGAGAGAATCAATCAGCCCGGAATCAATTGTCCAGTTCAAAAAGAATGGTTCAGCTAGGATTGCTTGGTTCCTGTAAGAAAGAATAGAAGAGCTCAAAGATAATGCATCAAGGAAGAATGGTCCACCCCAGAATTACAGGACGTAAAGGCCCGGTCATCCATCCATCCATCTGGTCCAGAAGGAATCGTTCAGCCAAGAGAGAATGGTTCAACTGAGAAAGAATGGTCCAGATCAGAAAGAAGATTCAGCTCAGAGCTAATGGCTCAGAAGGAATGGTTCAGCCCAGAAAGAATGGTTCAGTCCGGAAAGAATGGTTCAGCCACGAAAGAATGTTTCACCACAGAGAGAAGTGAGGTGGATTAAGTGCATTTGGCTAACTGAACCAAAGGTTGACGTTCTGCTGCAGTCTCCTGCACTCAACCGGTTCTGTGGCTGTGTCCTATCGATTTGGCTTGGCATGCCTCACAACAAATCATAAAGACACTGATTTAAAGGATACAATCTACCTATCTATATAGATCTATCTATCTGCCAATCTAAATATCTATCTATCTGTCTGTATATGAATCTATCAACATTTTCAAACAATAGTACGGAGTTTATTATGCGATGGATTTATAGACGATTGATTGATGGATTTGTTTGTAGATAGTGAGATAGGTGGATAGTCAGATAGGTAGAATGTGAAATGGATTGGGAAAGAGATAAATGTATTGATTAGACTTCGTTAAAATCACAGAAGTGGCATTTGATAATTAACTTTAGCGGTTATAATGTTAAAAATAAAATTATGTGTGATATGATCTGTATAAATTGATAGACCAGTACGATAGGTTTGAAATTTAAATCCATTACATTTCTTCCGGTGTGGCCCACAAACTTACATCAGATTCTGCAGCATATTTCTTACTTGAACATGTAGAGTCAATTATTAGTTTAACCACAACCAATATTTACAAAGATTTGGTGGATTTGGAATAGTTCTGTCTCAGAAACAACTGCCTATCAGAAACATCCGGAGGAAAAGTCCCGGAAGACTCAGAAGACAATTGCTTTGGCTAAGGGACTCCTAAGTTAATAAATCCATATCTGGTCCACTTTGGTACATGTTATGCATCCAGATTGCCATCATCCGGAAGGAGCACCAAGAAATTGGTTGGATACATTCCGTGACAGAGAGAGGGAGCGTTTTATTAGGTTACTCTACTACCACACGTCATGAAAGATATAAAAATTGATGTACACTCACGCAGAGAGCAAATCGTACTTCATAGATGTCTTATAGGGCACAGCAGATTAACCCACTCACACTTATTAAACAATGACGCAGCACCAATATGCGAAGGGTGTCAAGTACCACTTTCGATCAAACATATTCTTTTAGAATGTAATAACAATCTATATCACCGACCCTTTCAATCAGGTAATCTCAAACACTTATTCTTAGAAAATTCAGCATCCAGTATAACACAGTTCCTCAGAGATAACGACTACTTCTACAAATTATGAGAAATTAGTTCCAGGATAATCTATCTAACCAATGTTGCCTCTAAATAGCCCACACTGGTGCTGATGGGGCGTAAAACACAAATTCACTCACTCACTCACTCACTTTATTAGGTTACTCCAGTGCACCACATGTTCCAGGGTTTGGTAGATCAGAAAGAGGCTGGCTGAACGTTAATTTAATCAGAATGGAATCTGTTCTCAAATGATTGGAGATTGAATGTTCCATATTTCTGATATTAAAAGTGGTATTTTGAGTCGTATTTGGAAATTGAATGTTCCTAATACTGCTATCGACCAAAATTCTGGGTGGTTCTAGTGGTTATACGGAGAGTACATTCATTGTAATAAGCTGAACAATATTTCAGCTAAAGAAGAAGCTTTTTCACTAAGTCTTCTTGATCTACATAAGGGGTCTTATGATATGAATTCGTTTGCGTATTTCAAAGGATCACAAGGCAGAATGGCGTTCTTTCATCAAGTCAGCCATATTGTAATTGATCCGATCATCGATAACTTGGAGTCATGTCTAATCTTTCATGAAAATTATTAAAATCTTCCAAAAAGGATA
Source organism: Platynereis dumerilii (assembly GCA_026936325.1). NCBI lineage: Eukaryota > Metazoa > Annelida > Polychaeta > Phyllodocida > Nereididae > Platynereis > Platynereis dumerilii. The sequence goes on along the minus strand of JAPTHN010000090.1, from coordinate 338,183 downwards.
ACCTTTTTATAAGTCAGAAGCCACAGGACCTTACCACAGAGCTACACTATTGATCCATACCTAATTTCCATTACATACAAGGAAGGAGTTAACTGGTTTGTAGCAATTTTGACTTCCAGTAGTCGGGTCCTGCGTTTGATTTCAGTTCCAGGTGAGTCACTTGTATCTATGTTATACAGCACTTTTAATCATCCTTCAACCGATTACCCTGGTGTCCACCAGTACTGAATAACCTTCCAAAATACATAAATGCATGCTGTAACATCCCAATCATCCATCCATACATATGACATCCAAATACCACATATAGTTCCTAGTGTTACTCTGCACACTCTAAAAAATGTCGGGACAAAATTGGTTTTTTAGATTCAAAATGGTTTTTTGAAAAACCAAATTTCAATGCAAAACCAAAATGGATTTTTAAAAAAATCCATTTTGGTTTTTTTGCATTGAAATTTGGTTTTTCAAAAAACCATTTTGAATCTAAAAAACCAATTTTGTCTGAATTTTTTTAGAGTGCACTTGTCAGCCTCACTACCTCTCCACTACATTTGTAGTTTGCACTTCCCAGTGATGTGTTTTGATGCATGTATTCCCCCTGGAGGTCTGCATGTGAACTTCTGTGATAAATATTCCCAGACACAATGGGAAGCTCTCAATGCAGATCCATCGTTTATCGCTGCCAGGCTAGTGCCGGCCGTCCTTCGGTGGTGCAATGCCCTTGGTGCATCGCTCTTAGAGTATTGATGGTACTCTCCGAGTATAATTGTACAGAAGATATCTCTAGACTATACCCTTGGCTTTCTTCTGATTTCCTCTTAAAGCTCTAGTTTTCTCTTAAAGCAGCAGCAATTACAACTAAATCCTTGTTTATGGCTATATATACTATTTTTAATGTTGGCTTAAAAGACGTAGACAGTTGTTGTTGAAATTTATTGTCGTAATGCTCCTTTCGTATAATGTTACGGAAGTATCTGTAGACTAATGGTTTTCTTCTTGTTTTCTTTTGAAGCTCAGCATTAGGAACTAATTGTAAGGTTGGATTGATGGATGATTGGGTCTTTACATCCTGTATTTATACACTTGATAGGCCAAATATTGACCTGGCAGAAGCAAGAATTGAACCCTGGAGCTTTACCACATGAGCTCACTACTTCTGGTTGTAAAAGCATGTAGACTGACTTAGAAACAACCACAGTTGAATTACTGTAGTTGCAGTCTTGTGCAATGTTGTGCATAAGAAAATAACACCATTGGTACAAGACTACAAGTGCAGCCATGTATGTATTGATTTGGCATTAATGTATTTTCTTCTGGCTCAGTGATAATGCTATAGTATCCTAGTACGACTGTTCAGACTCTTTGTGAATTGCAGGCTTACCGGTCTTCCATTAGGCTATGGTCTATTGGTGAATGAATCATTCATATATATTTTTTAACTGTCGATTTTTGCCTGTGGTCCAAGCCTAATGGTTTGTCTCTTCTACCTCTGGCACCATAATTAAGTTCGTTCTTACAATTCAAGATTACCTAACAGTAACATAAGGTCTCTTGAATCATTTACTACAATCTGTTCAACCTCAAAAGTCACAACTTTGAATTAAAGCACCACCTCACACTTCCAGCTTCTCAACAACATCACATACAGCACTGGGGCATTTGGTGGGATTGTGTCTTACAATTCAAGATAACATAATATCATACCACTTTATCAAGATTCTATACTATCCCACAAGTCAGAACCTTGAATTAAAGCACCACCTTACACTTCCAGTACCTCTTCAAAATTGAATAATAAAATATATGAAAGGGGCTGCATCTCTGTCAATCTTAAACTCTACATCACCTCAAAAACTTGAATTAAAGCACCACATAGCAGTTCCGGAACCTCTGCAACATCCAAGACAGACCTCTGATTAATGTAGTTGGATGTTGCCTTATAATTAAAGACCTAAACTCTACATCACCTCGCTACCTTGAATTAAAGCACCGTATAATACATCTAGCACCTCTACAACATCCAAGACAGCACTCTAATGATGTATGTGGTTGGATGTTGTCTTACAATTAAATATTACATTACCCAATATATGAAAGGGACTGCATCTACGACAGTCTAAAACTCCGCATCACCTCAAAACCTTGAATTAAAGCACCATCTCAAACTCCCAACATCTCTAGAACATCAAAGACAGCATTCTAATGCATGTAGTTGAATGTTGTCTTACAATTCAATATTACATTACCCAATATATAAAAGTGACCGCATCTCCTACGGTCTAAAACTCTACATCACCTCAAAACCTTGAATTAAGGACCACCTCATACTTCAAGCACTTCTACAATATGCAAGACATCACTCTGACGTATGTAGTTGGATGCTGTTTACAAATTAACTATTACAAAGCACAATAAATAAAAGGGACTGCCTCTCCTGTAGACTAAAATAAATAAAAGGGACTGCCTCTACTGCAGTCTAAAACTCTACATCACCTCAAAACATTAAATTAAAGCACCACTCTACAACACAGTCTACATCACCTCAAAACCTTGAATAAAAGCACCACACAGCACTTGCAGCACCTCTACACCATCCAAGACAGCAGTCTGATGATGCATGTGGCTGGATGGTGCATGCTGCAAAGAAAAGAGAGCAAAAGAACCAAAGGAAGGAAGAATATCACATTGTGGCAAGATGAACGGTGTTCTTCAAGGAGTGTCATTCTCTCCTCATATTTTGTGTGAATAATCAATAACCAGCACTACTCTGCTTGCAATGGTTGTTGTGGAGGCAACACTTGTGAGGCCACAATGGTTAGAAGGCTTGGATATCTTGGAGAAGAAAGTCACACAAAATGGACAAATGTTCACTGGTTGGTAGAGATGAGCTGCAGCAATTTAATTGGTTCTAAAGCTTACTTGGATGTCTCCAATGCTCAGTTGGGTTTGAAGCCATTGGCAGTTGGGTAGGCATAGAGATACTGAAGTCGTCAGAATGCTGACATGGTTGTTGTTAGGGTAGCACTTGTGAAGCTACAATGGTTAGAAGGCTTGGATATCTTGAACGAGAAAGTCACAATGGACAAATGTTCATTTAGTGGTAGAGATGTTTCCAGTGCTCAGTTGGATTTGATGCCATGGGTTTAGAACTAAAGCTGTCAAAAAGCTGTTATAGATAGATTGAATTGAAAGCTGGGTTGTTTGGTGTTAAAACTGAATTTGGAATTGGACATACACTCATACAGATAAGATAGGTTGGTGACTGTTTGTTAACGGTTGTACACTTGTGTAGCTACAGCGGTTATATGGTTAGGATATTTTGATAAGAAAATCACAATGAGCAATCGTTCATTGGTTGCTATAGATGGGCTACATTGGTTTGTAGAGGAGGTCGTTTGTGTGAGGGTACCCGTCTCGCTTGAATCATAGAAGTAGAAACTGTAAATGAAACTACACCATCTAAAGAATTCAGCTAAGGTTTTCCTGGAAGGTTTCTTTCTTATTAGAAAGATCAACCGCACTACTCAACCTTGGTGATTTCGATCTTAGAGCAGCTCAGTGTAGTGAGGAAGGCTACATTTGGAAGAAAGTCAGTTGGTATGGAAAAGGAAGTTTGCAGCCTGGAATAGGCAAATGCAAACTGAAACGCAACTATACAATATGGCTTCATAAATCTAAATTCTGAAGGTTTGAGTTTTTAAAAATTGGTAGAATTGAATCTTTACTGTCTGGTTGTAATCACATGTACTGTTTAGAAAGTATATTTCAACAGTGAGTATCAACCATTTATCATAGATAATATATAATGGCTTTTTCATGAGTAGCAGGGCAAAGAAGTCCCAGGAAATAGTCATGAAGCCTTATGATCCTTTGACCCTTGTTACAAATCAGGCTCAAGGAAATGACCTATTGGTTTTCTGTTTTGTAAGATAGGCCAAATGATAAGGAGGTCTGGACTTCTGACTTGTCCGAAATCCAATAGCGACAAGATCAGCTGAGATGGGTCTTGGGATCTGCCGGATTGCTGACCCTGTGTCTGTGGAAAATCAGAGTTGGTGTCCTGTGTTGGACAGATTTTTTCATCATCTGCCAAATCTCAGTTTATATGGTTGCTTTTATTACCTACCTTCTTTGTTTACTAAAGGAATATGTATGTGTGGGATGCAATACACTGACCTTCAGTCCTTCAGATCAGTCAAACCCTGCTGTTTTTCATTTACATTTTTTAGCAGGACATAGAGTTCAAACATAGCTATCTATCTATCCGTCTATCTATCTATCTTTCTATCTGTCTATCTATTTTACTTATCTATCTATCTATCTATCTATCTATCTATCTATCTATCTATCTATCTATCTATCTATCTATCTATCTATCTATCTACTCTAAGGAAGGTTCTTTTCTGTCAAACCTTCACCAACCTCCAAGAAGGTTGTCCCCATAGGCCACCATTCTACCTGAATCGCCTTTTTATGTACTGTTGCTTTTAAAGTCAGAAAGCATAATAATATTAATATCTCTTTTTCTTTGTTGTACACATTCCATTGTCGGAGAGGCATTGGATGTTGTGTTAGATCTCCTCAGACATATCTGACTCCAAACCATTGAATAGCTGGAATGAATCTGCCTGAACACGAATTTGTCCTTGTTTTTCATGTCCAGGAAGGCTGACTATCAAAATCTTCATCTCAGTTTTCATAGGAAAGCAAAGGCATTAAGCAGAAAATGTAGTAAATAATACTAAATATCCTCTTCTCTGTTCTGTGGAATAGAGTCTATCCCACCCAGTGAGGTGTCAGACTTGACACTCCAGTGATTGGTCAGTTCACCCCACGTGACTGTATCAACCAATCAGACAGCACCTGTCAAGGTAGCCTTCCTTTGATGCATCACAACATCAGGCAATCAGAGGTCTTCACACAGAAGCCACCACCAGCCTCCTTACATAAGAGACTGGGGACCAGTGCTAGACAGGAAATGATCTCTCTTCCTGTGTGTAAGAAAGGCTAACTATGAATATATGGATCTCAGCCATGACATGTGGGAGAGGATATTCACGCTGTGGTCTGTAGAACAGTGAAGATAGTGTTGGAAACTTGTCACTGGGTTCTGTTTTAGAGCTCTTTGCAGGTTGGCGGTTTACTGGATAAACAATTTTCTTATTTTCAATTTGCAAACTGGCTTTTCCACGTAATTGACAGTTTTCTGTTGGTCTCCTAATATTCATATTTGATGAAGTGCCTAAGTCATTTAAAAAGTTTGTTTATTGTGACATACGCTGCTATGAATTAACTGAATTAACTGATTTACCGCAAGTGACACAAACAAATACTTTTAAGCCAGTTACATCACACGACCAAGTTGAAAGTTAATTTTGGAACGATGTGGACCACCAACCTGCAAAGAACTATTAATAAGCAAAATCAACATGCATACCTGGACTTGTGGTAGCAATTCACCGTGATCTGTCTGAATCTTTTCTTATGGTATTGTAGATACATTGTACATTCGTTTCCTGCCTCGTGAGAAAGGCCAACTATTAGGATCTCGCGTTCCATCTTATATGAAATGGTAATTTGTTGCAATGTTATGGAATTCAGCAGAAAGTCTGCTTCTTCATATTAATTCATTGTCTTATCTGAAATCCGCAATTTCTAGACTTGTATTCGCGCGTTGTTGGAAGGATTAACAACTCAAAAGATGTTGACAAAGAAGCAGTTTCAGCCACTTCCAATTGTTGGTGATGTTTATAGAAGCCTTGTTAAAAGGGGTCATTGTGGTTTAGTCAATAGTTTCTTTCGGGTTTGTTTGAAAATCTACCAAGACCACATCTAAAGGTTTCAAGTCTATGTAAGAACAGCCAGCTCTGACAATTGGGTCTTTCTAAGCCTTTTGTTGCCAAATGAAGCTTTAAAGCATCAAAGGCTTCCACACCCACATGATTAAAATGTTCTATTGATTTTTTCAATTTGAAACATTAATTCTCAACACCATTGACACCAAGTGAAAATCCCATTGTAGAAGAAAACAAGATGTCCATTATTACTATAAGTCAATGCAGTAGTCAAATGGTATATATTCCTGAGACGTAAAGAACAAACACACACACACACACACAAATGGTATATATTCCAAATTATCACCTGGTTGGCTGTGAATATCACTGTTTACAGTCAAAATATCAGGGCCTATGATATTGTAAAAAATACCACCCTTCAAGGGTGATATTTTTTGACAATGGTTGTGACATCACCAGCATTTCAGCTGCTGTTGATGTCACAATCCAAACTATGGCCAAAACAACAGGATTGTGATATCATATCCATTGTTGCTCCTTGGCGACATCACATTTTTGTAATGGCAGAAAATGGTCTCTCTTTATAAGTAAAAATTTGAGGTAAAACCAGGTGATAAAAAAAACAACAACCATGTGTCAGGGCACTTCGTACAATATCACTCGCTGTTGTGTGAATTAATATCACTCTTTACCCTTTGTGCTCGAGTGATATTAATTCACACAACAGCTCGTGATATTGTTACTCAGTGACCCTGACTTGGGTTGTTTTGTTATATTATCGAGAAATATATCTGCAGTAGGCTACTTACTGAATTTGGGGGTTTTTCTGTTATTTGTTCTGTTTTTATGTAAATCATTCCGAATATCTTCATAAGATCTTTGAGGAAGGCAAACTCTGGAAATCAGAATCTCCACTAAGGAATAACTGACTAGTTAGGTCACAGCCAAAATCCCCCGAGACTCTACAAGAAGCCTGTTCAGATATCCTACTGAAGCACTTCTGAATCTGTTTAATATCAGGAAATAGCAAAGAAATACCCGTGGATTTTTGTTAATGGGTTTGATTTAATCCCTGTTATCCACTTATGCAGAGGAAAGCCTTGCAATTGCTGTCAATGATGATGATAAATGAACCAGACATTGCCTTTTTTTTCTGGTCCATATTTTCTATTTATAGAGAGTGCCACCATTTATCTGTGTTATTCATTAATTAAGATTGTGGATTGCCCAAATGAACATGTATTGCCGCTGAGGCAAATGTGTTTGGAGAGCAACAAGACCAACAACGGTGCATTCGATTTGTCAATTTATCATAATGAAGGAGCGAATGCATTTATGAATGAATGCTTCACCACAGAAATCTCTCAGATGAATAAATGGCTTTTATACGCAAACCTCCTACACAAGAGAGTAATTCTTCTAAATATAAGTGCAAGTGTAATGGCGGGTATAGTCAGGAGAAAGTGTTCCTGAACCCGAACATATATAAATTCGACCATCCACTAGGCCTCCTATTTTCTGTCTGATACGGTAGGTTCGCGCTAGAGAAATGCTTTATTCGCAGAACTCATGAGCGACATTACAGACTTCTGTTTCCAGACCATTGAGAGTGAAAATATCCTACATAACCCAGCAAACACAAACGGTTTTTCAACGGTTTTAAAGCGGTCGGTGCTCAAACCGTTATTTGACAACGTTTTTTTAACCAAATTTCAATGTTATTGAAAAACGTGTTATTCCAACCGTTAAAGTTTAACATTTTTTTAACGTTTAATGAAAATGTTAAGAATACGTTACCTGAAAATATGTTTCTGTAATGCATAAAATACATTATTCTGACATTATGAATGTTGGTAAAGTTTTAATGTCGTTTTAACACCTGACTTTAGCATTGAAAAAATGTTTCAAGAAAATGTTAGAAACATGTTTTTTGAAAACGTATTTCTTTAACGTTGAAAAAACATTTAATGAAAATGTTGAAAATATGTTACCTGAAAATGAGTTCCTGTAATGCATAGAATACATTATTCTGACATTATGAATGTTGGTAAAGTTTTAATGTCGTTTTAACATCTAACTTTAGCATTGAAAAAATGTTTCAAGAAAATGTTAGAAATATGCTTTTTGAAAACGTATTTCTTTAACGTGGAAAAAACGTTTAATGAAAATGTTGAAAATATGTCACCTGAAAATGAGTTTCTGTAATGCATAAAATACAGTATTCTGACATTATGAATGTTGGTGAAGTTTTAATGTCGATTTAACATCTGACTTTAGCATTGAAAAAATGTTTCAAGAAAATGTTAGAAATATGTTTTTTGAAAACGTATTTCTTGAACGTGGAAAAAACGTTTAATGAAAATGTTGAAAATATGTTACCTGAAA